>BMAV01025087.1:146967-207193 GCA_019973955.1 Trichonephila inaurata madagascariensis | reverse complement strand
ATTATCAAAAACATTGTGCACTACTGACACATTTATAAGTATATTTAATCAGTGTAAATGTGTATTTAATTTTTATTCAGTTAAAATCTATTTTAATTCACTTCCTTAATCACTTCCATGAATTAATATTTATTTTAAATCTTTTGTTTTCGACTTTTCAATATGCTCACTCCTCCCACATTGGGGTATCACGTCTCCCTATGAGTGTGAGGCACATAGTTTAAGAAAGGCTGATATAAGACAGTACACACTGTTTTGACACGTTTAACTTTCGAGCCCTTAAGGTCTATTGTATGCTCATGTGGTCTTAAAAAGTTCGTGGCTTGTTCAAAGTGCAATGGACTAAATTCATGTGACGTCATAGTCACATGATAACTTAGTCACGTGTTTAATGCGACGTCATAGTTATATCATAAATATAATCATGCGTTTCCAGCCAATTAAATCATGTGCTTCACTGTTTTTTAATAAATGGGAAACACGTGATTGCCTTTATCATGTGACCATCATGAATTTAGTCCATACGTGTGAAGCCACGCCTCATCATCTGCTCAGTTGTGTTGCCTTGGCGACAGACGAACTGTTCAAAAGACCTGATGTAGCGCGGGGTGCCGAAAGTAAACCTACTCATGGATCTAATCTGATTCCGATTAGAAGAATAAGAATGAAGAAGATAATGAGATGGGTTTGTTTTTGATTGTTGAAACTGTATTTTCAGCAATTAATTTTTAAGCATTCTGATTTGGATATACATAAAACTTATGTTGGTAACATATGTCTTGAAACTTATTTAGTGATTCTCAGAAGTTAGTTCTACACTGCCACGGTTATTCTCTGGTAAATTTCAACGTGTTTATTTGTATAACCCGAAGCATATTCGAATGTAAAAGATACCACATATACAAGTTATCTTATAAAGTGTTACAACAATGGTATGTGCTAAAATAAAATGTTAAAAGCGTAATCCTTAATTATCATAGAGACCTTTCATGAGAATACCGATTCTGACAACAAAAAGAAGCAATTCTTCCCTTATTAAAGGTGAGGATAATCTAAACAACAGCTTCCCTAAAGAAATTTATTTTAAAACATAAGCATATAATATTTATACTTTATTTCTTCCTAATCATTTGATGGAATTCTTTTTCCACATGGACCATCAAACACTGTGAATAATAGAAATTTCTTTCATTACCTTAAGTCGACGCATGCGCGGATATTAATTCAGCGGTATTTATAATGGTGTGCGTACTAGACTAAACCAAATATGTACTGACAAGATTTTTACATAACATTTCTTAAATGTTGAGGAAAAATAATTCTTTATTTTAATACAGTATTACTCATAAGCAGGTCCTACGTATCGGCAAACAGTTTTGCAAGTTATATTAAAAAAAAATATATTTTTAAAAATTCTACGATGACCGCGTTGTGTATATGAACTATTGTTACTTTATCACAAAATGTAAGAAAATATTATTTGCTGTGGTACACAACATACACCTTAGTGAGATTAGAGATTATTTCTTTCTCAGATGAAAGTTCAATATATGCGTCTACAAATGCAAGAAGACCATCAAAGGCTAAAATCAATCTTAAGCGGTCCTTTCCAAGCTTTCTCCCATTGCAGAAAAAGAGTTGCTGATGTGTCCGGAGCAGCTGAAATGCAGGTAATAACAAACTGCAAAATCAATTTCTATCGGCTTTTGTTATGTTAAATAAAAACAGCAAAGAGACATCAATAGACGTTCTTCCAAAAGTTTCGCATCAAAATTCAAAGCGTATATTTTATCCTACATTATGTCTAAAATATTTGACGACAGAGACTCTATTTTTTCACTTTGAAAAGATTGCGCATCAGTGTACTTTGACAGGTCGTGAAATATGTGATAAGCAGCGTTCAGACCGAGAGTTTATGGAATTCATGAATTCGTTCTTTTTGAAATGGAATTTTTACCCTTTTTCACTCACAGGTAGAGGGAAAATTTATGCTGTAAAGGGGAATTCCGAGTATTTGTTTGTAGAAATGCTGTTACTCAGCTCTTACTTTTTGTGTAGGTGTCTGTGTTTAGAAGTAAAACCAATTTTGATACGATAGTTTTATACAGGTCTATCAGAAATCATATTACAAAATCATATTATTGAAAAAATACCGCAATATTATAATAAGTGATACATGAATGTAAATAGAAATATACCGAGTTTATTTTCAGTTACAAATGTTGGATGTGTGACTCTTTTGTTACAAGGCATACGTCCAATATATAATCCAGTTAGTTCCATGCATTTTGTAGCATCACTTTTTCAAAATGATTTGTAATGCTCTACAAATGCTTACTTATTGTCCTTTGCTATTTGTTGTATCATTTTCCAATGAAACGGCTAGAAATTTAATTATTTGTGCAAAATTTTCCATACCTTTTTCTTGGGCATTCCAAGTTCACAGTGGACAAGTCTCGCAGGCAAAACTTTTTGTTATTGTCACCATGTTTGAATTTTTAATTACAGTGACCTTGAATGTACTGCAACCTGTTGATCATTGGTAGAGAAAACACTTTGTATACTTATTTTCACATTCATGTATCACTTATTGTAATACTTGCAGTAGTTTCAATAATATGAATTTTTAAAATGAGGCCCATCTTTTCTGATAACCCTGTTTATCATGGCAGAAGAGCAGACAAATAAATTAAATTTCTAAAGCAAGAAGTGCTAATCGATTGTATATTAGTATAGCGCTTCTCGAAGGTATACATAAGCTGTGGTGACGATTCTCGTAGATCTTAATCATGGCCAAGTTATGAGTCTGACACCCAACTCCTTACTACGCCAACTTTGAGAGTCAAATGATAATACATATGCTATGGTGACGATTCTCGAGAATCTGAATCATGACCAAGTTTTGAGACTGACACCCAACTCCTTACTACACCACCTTTGAGCGTCAACTGACTATACATAAGCTATCGTGACAATGCAATGTATAAAATATCTATATATATGATGACCGCTTTGCTTAAAAAAAAAAAGATACGGTTACTCAGACATTTGGAACATTAGAATATAGGTGCTTATTTGTAACCTTAATCAATCAGTCAACACAGGATCATTTATAATTTCAAAAAAATTATTCACACTCATATTTTTGCTTACGAGCGACCAAAAAAAAATTTTAAGTGAAACTTTTACTAAGCATTTCAAAATCTTACGTTTCATTTTAACTCTTCTTTGAAAAGTTTCCGGGTGGAGAGGAGCGGTAAGATCTGTTTATTTTTGAAAATGTTTCAGAAAGGCGTTATGACAATATTGAATCAAAAACACAGTAATATTTTATAAGGTTTATTGGTTTTTCATCGTATCACGCTTGAAAATAAAACTATTAGGATTTAGTATTTCAAGAAATACTTTTTATTCTATGTGTGAATATCAAGCTGAAGATTAGTTTCGTTTATAAAACAGTGTTTATAAAACTTTCAAAATTCATGACCCAGTTTTCAATCATTATTTTCATCGCGCCCCTCTTTATACAATGTAATGAAAGCAAGTAACAATGTATTGAAAGCAATATTAATGTATTTTGACACTGAATCTACAATTCAACCTAATTATAAACCGACGAATTATCAAGATAAGTACTAATTTTTGTTATTGTTACTTTTAAGAAATATATATTTCAAGTAATTTACTTTTAAGTAATACGCGATAAGAGTATAAGTTACTTTTTCTTTTTAATTTTTAAACTGGAACAGATTGCAATAAAAATGCAATGTGCATTTTTTTGTGAGATTGTATTTTGTTTTGCTTCCTTTTAGTAAATTAATAATTATTTTTAAAAATAATCTTTTATTTTAAACTTAAAATATTACGTAGGGTTATCTCGCCCTCCTAAGGAAGCACGACTCGTAGTCTGAGAAACTCTGGTTTATAAGGATAGCGCTAATCTAAAATATTTATTACGGCACATAAAATTCTAAATTTACGACTGAAATTTTCCTTGAAATCCCGAGTTGCAGTTTTTGTATTGAAATATATTTTCCAAAAATAAATTTAGTGTGATGATTTATATAAGAATAACTTTTTAGATCCTATTCTACACATAAATTTTCTTCTGGATGTCCATATGCATTAAAATCCAGGAAACATTTAAAATAAAATCTCTCGAGTTAGATTTTATTAAGGTCGCAATGCAATGCGAGGGCTATTGGTGGCCGTGGTAGCCGAGTGGTATAGATATGGGACCGTGGCTTGCCTTGTCACGAGTTCGAGCCCAGTACCACTAAAGACCCGCCGTGTAGGGCAGCGATGCACGTTAAATCTGTCGAGAGCTGAAACGTCCTCCCGTTGGTGTGGTGTGGTAGTTAGGAGAGGGGGTGCCAGCTCAGGTGTCGTTCATATCACTTGACCATGGTTCAAAATTTCGTGGTCCGTCGCCAAAAGCCCTCGTGTAGCTGACCAGTGCGACGTTAATATTCAATCAATCAATCAATCAATCAATCAAGCGAAGGCTATTGGTGACAGGCCTCGCAATTTTGAACCATGGTCAAATGACGAGAAGGACATCTGAGCTGGCATTCCCTCCCCCCTCTCCAAGGGTTCACATCACGCCAATGGGGCCTCGAGAGATTTAACGTGTATCAGCCTTTCTACAAGACGGGTTACATTTAAGCAGAAAAGTACCATTAAGAGACAGTTAAAAAAATTGAAAAAAAAACAAGTTTTAATTTTAAAAAAACTTACAGCTGAATTTGAAAATTACAAGATTTTTTTCCATCATCCATTCGAGAACCCAAAAATTTCATCAAGCATCATTAAAAAACTTACGTTTCATATAATATAGGACAGCTTGTTATTATTAATTACTTAGATACATGAATTTATTTCAAGACACAGAAAATTATAGAGATTGAATAACTATAATAAAATGTCTAAACACTAAAAAAAAACATTCAAGCAATTTTCATATATATATTTACAACAATTTACCTCTTTTCTTATCACCCACATATCTTTTTATTTGTTGAAAAAAGTCGTTTTAAACCCTTTATCTACTGACGGTACTTATAGGTACCACTCAGTTTAAAATTTCATAGAATAACCATTTTTACGAATACTCTGACGACACTTAGTAGGAATATTCTTTGAAATCCACTCTTCCAAGATATATGGCAGCACGGGTTCTATGACGAGTATTTAGCGGGGAAGGCGAATGGTTTTATAGCAGAAGTTGCGTTTTCAGTTGACAGCGTATTCAGCGGATTGCGAAGATTGTCATTTTTGCTCCGAAAAAATAGTTAATGTTAAAAGGTGAGCATTGTATGCTAAATGAAGACCTTAGAAATTGATTTGACTATTTATTGTAAGTAAACAGTGCATATGATTAGTTTTACAGATGAATATCTATAATTAATTAATTAGCTCTAATTAAATTTCCGAAAGTTGAGTATTTTGTTATTGTATATCCCTTAATTTTCAATGTAGTGATTCAAAAAAAAAATATTGCACGGAAAAAACTGCAGTAAACCATAATTTGGCAGATAAAGGGTTAAAATGGAAATAATCTGCTTTTAAATGACGCTGTATTCCTAAAATCTTGTAAAAAGATATCGGAAATTTTATTGATTTCATTATGGGAAAATGATTTTTAAAATAACTAAATTTTCTTTTTAAACGGAAAAAGAAAAATGAAGTGAATAAAAAGCGGTATTCTTATTCTACCGTGATTATAAACTAAATCAAAAATCGACAAAGCAAGTTTTGACAGCAAAGAAAGATTTTTAGACAAAAATCGAATTTCTGAACTATTTACGTCCATTTCATGCAAGGAATATTGTCATAAAGCTCCACTATGAAAATGAATAGAAAAAGGAAAAAGAGAAGTGAAAAAACGGGAGTGAAAAAGCTATATAACAAAAATAAGAATAAATAATTCTTTTTTCACCTCTTTTCTCTGTAAGTGGCGGGAAATCAACTAATGTCGTGAAATATAGGGTAAAATAAATTTACCGTTCCTTTCATTTTTTGCGTTTAGGGTTGAAAAACTATTTCGCTCCCGAGTTTCAATTGGGTTGTTTCCATTCAGGGCACATAATGCAGTATTCATCATATTATTTCGGGGTATCAAATTGCCTCGGTCTTTTTTTATCAAGGGGGCGCTGCGGTAGGATTATAAAGCTCCTGAATAAATCACTGTTTGATAAATGGAGGATAAAATCTTAAAAAAAGGAGAAATACTTTTAATATGTATATTTCAAGGATCGTTAGATAATAATGTCAGCGGGATTAAAAAATCTAATTGTGCCCGTGGTTATGTACTATCAAACGTTCATTAGTTAACATGGACGAGTATATTTATCATTATTTACGTAAAGTCTATTATTTTGCAAGCTGCTTTCCACATTTTATTCTTGATACTGATTGATCCATACAAATACAAAATAGTTAATTTGGACAATGCATTTAATATAGAATTAAGCGCATTTTTGTGTCTTCAGTCCTTATTCATATTATATGTATACAGTTGACTCTCGCTAATTCAAATCTTCGATAATACGAACCTCTCGCTAATTCAAAGTACCGTAAAATCCGGCGTATAGAGCCCACCGCCGTATAACACGCACCTATACTTTCGAGCTGTATTTTTTGGTTTTTAGGTATATTCACCGTATAACGCGCACCTTTTATATGAAGAAACTTGAAATGTATGTAGACAACGCTGTTATATTTTAAAGTTATTTATTCGAAGCATTGTCTCAGATTTTTGAAAAAAAAGTGTACTTCTAGAACTAAGATTCTTTAAGTTTATAAGATATGTCATTTCTTTTAAATAAACAGTACTTCGATATATTTAGAAGCCTAATTTTTTTTATTCTCATCTCTTTTTATTATTTTTAAAACTGTCATTTGTATACCCGGTGTATAACGTGTACCCGTAAATTTCAGTCATTGTGTTAAAAGTGGGCGTTATACGCCGGATTTTACGGTATATACTTAGCCCCTAGAAAAACTCTTGATATTTCGAACTAAAACAATATGTTTTGGTACACTCAATATTTCGAAATAAAATCTGTGGCTAGCCATACTACAACGCGCGATAATTTGAAGTCATCTCACATAAAACTCTCGAGAATTCGAACACTCACTATCATGTAGAATCCTGTAGCAAACAGGTTGGAGCTTACATTGTTTCTGTCGTATTGTCTCTGTGTGTTTCCCCGGTAACGTAGCTCCTTTGATGACCATCTGTTTGTCGTCCCAACTTTGTGTTTTCCGATTCCTCAAGCAAAAAGACACTTTTATTGCTTTTTTTTCAAATGGATAATAGACCGGCCGCACTTGTTGTCAGCCGTCAATATCTTTCATTTAACAGGTGGCCTTGCAACGCATGTGTTCAGAAAGGATGGTACGTTGTTGTGATGAAGAGATGCGTAGAATTGCATAGAAGCGTAGGATTGTTTTTACTACATCAATTTCATACATGACTTTTAACTTCTGTATAATATTTATACTGCATAATAAGTACTTTGTAAAAATACTTTAAAATAATTTTATACATACGTACAATTGTTTTATGACAGTTTCAAATTGAAAAGTATTAGAAAAAAATTTCTCTTCGTGTATCTTGGGAGTTTTTTCCTACCTTCTTGATAATACGAAGTTTTTCGTTGGTGCCTTGAACTTCGAATTATCGAGTATCGAATGTATATATATATATATATATATTAGCCGTTATTAACCCACTTTGATTTGTATTTCATGATATTGTATAACTCGATATCATTCTCTCTCTTAAATTATTGATATCTAAATCCAAGCATTAAACTTTGAATGGCATTCAAAAACATGCTTGTACCCTTCGCCTTTTGGTTTAAAAAGGAAATCTTCTAAAAAGGAATCTATATTTATCTTCCCAACTTTCTTTTGAGACGATTAATACAATACCTGTTCTTAGTGGATCTCATATAAATAAAACAGATACGTCTGCCTATTTTGAAATCTGTAGGTCTCAAAGTTAAAAAACGGAAATTTTTGTCTATAACACCCCAGTAACCTTCTTGAGAGTTGATTTTTGCAAAACCTGCTCTAAGCAGAACTCGATTCAACAAAGGAAATATGCCTGCTAATTTGTAAGTCTGTTGTTTTATTAGTTCAGCAGATCTCAAGTTTGATTGTATAAATGTATGAATCATTCTCCTATATACAGCTCTAATGTGTTGTTATTATATATCCCTTAATTGCAAATGAGGGGACATCCTTTGCTTTTAGTCACATCATTTTACAACTTTTATTGTGTTACATTTAATCAAATGTACTCTTTTGAACTAATTTGATCACGTTCTCTGTAACTATTATATGAAGGGAAATCGCAAAAAGTTAAATCAAAGTTCAAATATATTTAATGGCATTTTTAGACTGAGTAGACAGAAGATATTGACAAAATGTATATATATTACCTTTAAATTTAAAGACCTGTAAATGTGTACATTATATATTATTAGTCATAGCAAATTACCCAATTCTGCGGATTGCTTAAAGTGCTGAATTATCTACAAAATAAAATTTCACAGACTGCCTTTTGATATAACGTACGTATTAACACATTCCAAATTATTCAAATGCAAAATCCTTTTGTAAATTCAATTCCTTAATTGCGACAATACTTCTAAGCCATTTGATTGATTCTTTGTATTCTACTTTATTGTTTGATTCCATAAGCGTGCAACTAGATGTCAAAAAACAAATATGATTACGCTTCGAGTATTGTCAGTATATTGGTATTTTAATAAAAATCCGTTGATTAATACACGAAACCACAGAGTTTTACGGAATAAAAACACAAAGTGTTTTTCAGTTGCTTCTCTACCAAATATCACTAAATAAGAGGTCTTAGTAATTATTTAAGTATCAAATACAGTTACTTTTGTTCGAAAAAATATCTTAATTTCATTTCATAGAATGACTAAGAATGAATATGCAAATTAGTTGGGCAATGTAGGAAATAAAATGATTCACAAATCCAGTAATTCTCTTTCAGGACAATAATCGGTGTTGCTGTTTAATTATTGAGCAGTGTTTCAAAATCATTTGATCCCCAAGAATGTCATGACGGAAAGTTCATTGTCCTTAGCATGAAAATAATGGTCTCACATCAACTATTTAATTATAAATAACTTGCAATTATTTTCAGCCCTCCAGTGAACTACTGATAGAATAAAAATTCAGATAAAGCACAACAATTAGCAGGCAGAAAGAATCATGAATTTTATAAATATTTCTTTCGAATTATTAAAAAACTTAAGAGGAATTATGCATTCCTTACATTTCTAAAAATTAAAACTAAAATTAACGAAATCCGAATTATGACATAATACTTGTCACGGATTATGACAGACCATTTGTTATTAACTTTGAAACAAAAATAACACACAAATTTAAATTCCCCCAAAAAAAATTATGTACAAAATATTATTATATTTGAGTAAAATACCCAGATATATTAAGAATAATAGACATTTATAAATAATACATTATTTAATAAAATGCATACTATTTAAAAAAAAATAATGGGGAAAAAAGTTAAAATTCCTACTTGTATTAAATGTAATATTAAACTAATATTAATGGCTTGACAATTCCCAAAGCTTCTGAAATATATAAATAACTGTTACTTATCAAAATACAGAGTATTTACAATCGAAAGTTAAATATTTATCCATTAATTTTCATGCTTTAGCAAATAATATTTTTATGTTTTTTTAATATAAAACCTGAACTTTTATTAAATACCTTTGTGTTTTATTGTTTACTTAAATTCCCCTTCATAGACTAAATTCTCTAACCGTTAGAAAGAAACATCATATAAAATGGTTATCTTAAAAAAACCAATTAAGTTTTGCAGTTGAAAAAAGAACACCAATTACGGCCCTTTCACTCGAATAAAATTTCCGAATTAATAATCAAATTTTAACCATAACACAAATTAGTTTAAAACAGCACCTTACTTCATTGATACAAATAATTTTTAATTTTTTGATTCATTTTAAAAACATTTTAAAAAATAATTATAAAAAAAAAATCGTTTTCTCTTTGCAGTAAAACAAATCCTAAGGGCAGTTATAAAGATCAAATAAAACACTTTTCATTGCTCTTAACATTAATTTATTAGGAACACAATTCACGAATATCTGAACTGCACGGCATTCATTTTTTGTTGCTTATTAATTTACTAGGGAAAACAAACAATTTCGTTCCCTAAATCGGGCGTTAGGGGATTTACTGGGGAATAAATAATTTAATTCTCTTTTGGGAAGGAAAAAAAGAAAACAATGGTTAATTTGAAACGCCGAAGGAAGTATGACAAGAAACGTCCTATCGAGATGAATTACTCAGCTTGGTTGTTGTTGACTTATTCATTTATTCAACCCTTCTAATTCGGTTTTCATGTTTAACAGAATAAATCGTTCTTTGTTTGGAAGATATTAAAGTTAGAAATGATTTAAATTTTAAATTCTGCAATGGGGGGGGGGATGCATAAAGTTCAATGTTTTTTAAGCCATTGACATGGAAATGCGTATAAAAGTAGAAGTGCAAGATAAGAAAATGTAATTTTTATGCATTATTTTTTCGTCAAGAGATTTATTGTCAATGTTTTAAAATAATTAAATTAACACTGATAAAAAGGACTTATTTTTGAATTTCGTATTAGTGTTTCACGAATTTATTAAACTATGTGATAGAGTGAATTCCGTGTAATTGAGTACACGGAAAGATAGGAATCTGTAGATAATAGCAGGGTTGGGCAACTTGTTTTTGCTCGCATATACATTGCGGAAGCGGAGGATTCCGGGGGACCTCCTTTTTTTTAAAAAAATGATTGAATTCATTATAAAAATACCGTAAAATCCGGTGTATAATAGGCAACTTTTAACACAAAATATAAGCTCGAAATTCACGAGTACGCGTTATACGCCGGGTATAAAAATGATAGCTTCAAAAATGAAAAGAAGATCAGCATAGAAAAAAAATTAGACTTCTACATATATCAAAATACTGTTAATTTAAAAGAAATGACATTTTTTTAAATGAACTTAAAGGGTTGTATTTCTAGAATTATATCATTTTTTTTCACAAACCTGGGATAATACCTCGAATAAATGGCATCAAAACATACAAGCATTGCATACGATTCAGGTTTTTTCGTAAAAAGGGGGTGCGGGTTATATGGTGAATATACCTAAAAATTAAAAATTGCAACTCTAAGGTATAGGTACGCGTTATACAGCGGTGCGCGTTAATTGCCGGATTTTACGGTAACTAATATAAAAAAGATTGTGACAATTTTATTCAATTTATTTGTGTTAATTTCATATTGGCTATAGCTACAAGTACATTTAATTCTGGAATCCATTTAATGAGACAAATGTACCCAAGCATACTTTTCTACAATTTGTCCCTATATCAGGAGTAAGATTGAGTATTGAAATTATTATCTCAGACTGCAAGTTTGTTAGCCAACTTACATCTATATTTTCTTGTTGGTTTTTATGAAAGAAATCTGCTCGCAAATATTTGTCGACTAAAATATAAAGAAAAATTTTCCCACAAATTTCTTCATACATGGAAATTTTACAGTTGGCAAAGATTTTTTTAAAGTAAATGTCATAGCATTAAACATTTTCTTTACACTGTGATCTAACTGCAAGTCAATAAGTTTATGCTGTAGCTCATCAGGTGCTGTATCAATATCAGCAGTAATGGGATAACAGAGCAAATTGAATTTAGGCTTAATTATCTTAAAATCCTGAAATTTTCTTGTGACCTCGTCCTCCAAACTTTGCAGATGATCTCTTTGAAGCACTTCCAAGTACTTTGTTTTCCTAATAGTGAAAAGTAAAAAACGAATCCTTGATCGCGCTCAGTAAAGAAATCTCAATTCAAAGCGGATTTTTTGGTTGTTTGGGTGGACCGCATGTGGCCCGCGGATTCATCATCTTTGGATTATAGATAATCCAAAACATTTATTGTAATTATACAATATTTTATAAAAGTATCTTTCAATTAAATCAATAATTTTGAATTTTACATTGAGTTACAAAATATAGTTATCTGAACGTAAAGCCATAATTAATTAACTACTTTAAAATTCTGAGTAACTTTTAATTGAATTATTAGGATCTAATATACACTTATAATTTCTGTCTAGTTATGGATCAAACAATTAGAACATACCTTAATGCAAAAAATGTTGTTTTAACTGTATTTAAATGTAGTACAAACAGCTTCTTGTTCGTGGTTTTAAAATAGTTTCTTATTATTGAAAACATAAACAAAATTTACATTCATGATATCACGGTAAATAGTATATTAAATGTATATATATTTTCTAAAATTATTCCTGTTATACGTAATAATATTTTTAAGACTAATAGAAATTCAAATGTGCTAAAATACTTTACAGATAACGTAAAAAAAAATTAATATCAACTATTCCCAAAACTTTATTCCCTCATTTCGGCCATTATCCACAAATTGCTTCTTAGGAATATTAGCATGAAATACAGTTTTCAAGCGATTTGGTCTAAATAAGCAGTTTTTAGTTGTAAGCCGTCAAGCACGAGAGTTTTTTGTGCTGTTGTTTCATTATAAATTGTTATGCAATGATAATAGAAATTAACTACACAAAAATTATCTTGAAGTATTATGATTCCCAACTTAGTTTCTGGTTAAAATAGACTTCAATATTATTATCCTAAATGAAATTTAGTAGCAATACCAAACACACAGAAAATAAATCATATACTTTGCAAGTAATATAGGTCAATACATCATATTTTACGCTATCAGTTTTTTTTTCTCTTACTTAAGATAGCATTCCAGAGTCGGATATAGCCGCATAACTACATAAACATTTAACAAATTTAAAAAGTTTATTTTCTTGTTAAAATGAAACACGAGAAACTCTCATTTTTATAAAGATACATAGACAATTTACCTTTACTTTTAGGTATAGAATAACATTATGGAAATAGTAAAAATTCTAACACATTACAAAAAATTGCGGTTAAAAATTTCTTTAAATCCAAATTTGATTCATTTTGATTTAAGTGTATGTAATTTACATTGTGATTGTTAATATTTTAAAAGAAAAAAGAAATACTGTTTTCCCATCCCGACTGCATCCAAGAAAGTTATTTTATCGTTAATTAAAAATTCTGCTGATTTTAGTTTTTCAATTTCTAATATTAGTTCTCTCTCTCTCTCCCCAAAAAATACATTTATGTATATCTTTTGTTCAAATTTTTTCAGTCATTGATAAAATACTTTTTATTCATCCAATGAAGTTCAAATACATTTTTTTGAACTTGTAGTGGATGACACTTGATGTTAATAAAGTTTTTTTCAAATATTAATTTGCTAATTAAATTTCATTTTTTTAATTTTAAATTTATTCTGCGTTGTTTCTAACGAAGTTAGAATTTTCTGCAACAAAGAGTGTCAGTAATTTTTTTTTAACGAAGTAGGAATTGACTTTAAACATTTTTCTTATAACACTTGTTTATATAACTGCTTGAAGAACTTAGGCAAATGAACATGAGTTGCTAAAAAAACTAAAATCCTTTGACCAAAACTATACTTTTTGATGAATAATATATATATATATATATATATATATAAATCAAAACCGCCATGTAGAGGGGGCCATTGCACGTTAAATCTGTCAAGGCTTAAAATCTTTTGTTAGTGTGGTGTAGAGATTAGGAGACGGAGGTACCAGTTCAGGTGTAGTCCTCGTTACTTGAACACGATTCAAAATTCTGGAGTTCGTCACCAATAGCCCTAGTGTAGCTTTAAAATGCAATGTTAACTCTCACTCATTCATTAAAAGTTAAAGCTAGCATCTCAATTTCTGTTAAAGTAAATAATTCGCTGGGGACTTTTTTGATCCCTACTTTTTTTATTTGAGGTTATTACCGTATTTACTCGAATCTAAGCCAAACTTTTTTCCTATGTTAATGCTACTGAAAAGCAGGTGCAATTTAGAATCGGATGAAAAAAATCCATTGTGCATGGGGCAATTAGAGCAATTGCAGGTTCATGTATGTAATAAAAAGTTTATAATATTGGTAAAATAAGTATTATATTCACTTATTCTTTGTTCTCATTTTAAATTTATTTTAATTTCGTAGAATTGGATATCGATAAACATTCTTCTCTCACAATGTTTTTTTTTTCTCAAAAACTTGTTAAGAATTTGGGGTGCGACTTAGAATCGAATAAATACGGTAATTAAATAAATAACACCAAAAGCATACAAAGCAAAAAAAAAAATAAATAAATAAATAAATAAATTAAAAAAAGAAAGAAAAAGAATTTCCAACTAAGGTCAACAAAGAAAAGTTGTATTTTAGTTACTTTTAATTAAATAATTACAATTAACATAAATATGTATATACATATGACAGAATCACAATATTAAGTGCAAAATAGAAAGTGACTTTCCATTTTCCATTCAATATATGGTGATGGACTATTACTTTTTTTGTGTTTGTTACTATTTATTCATTCATGAAACACATTCTCAGAAATTAAGCCATCCCAGGTAGTATTCGAAACCACGACCATTGGATGGGAAGTCTAATGCGTTATCCATTGTGCTATAGGGACACAAAGAGCGATTTTTCTTTTTATAAATGGTGTAGGCCTATTATTTTTGTTACAATTTGTTCATTCATTAAGTTTAATTAATGAATTAATATTTGAAAAAACTGTATTAACATCAAGTGTCATCCACTACATGTTTAATTAAATGTATTTGAACTTGAATGGATGAATAGAAAGTATTTTATTAACGATTGAAAACTTGAACAAGATATATATGTATCTGGAAAATGTGAACTTATAGGAGGAATTGAATAAAGAAAAAAAATATATATGTTTTTCTGTTTTTAAAAGAGTCGAATTCCTGATCTGTTTAGTTACATCTCGAAATAGACCGTTGTTAAAAAGCTCAGATTGCGATAGGAATAGGAATAGAAATATAGAAGTGAGGAAGTAAAATAAAACTAGAAATAAATAATTTCCTTTTATACTTTTGACAGTAAGTGAAAGGAAAACCGCTAATGTTGTGAAATATGGGGTAAAATAAATTCCCCGTAGTTTTCCTTTTTTTACGTTTATGGTTGAAAAACTATTTGGCTCCGGAGTTTCAATTCGGGTTGTTTCCATTCTATGCGCACAATACGGTATTCATCATATTATTCCGGAATATCAAGTTTCTTGCGTTTTTTATCAGGAGAATACTGTGGCAGGATGATAAAGTTGCCCAATAAATCATTACCATCGAATGAATAATAAAGCTATAAATATGTAAAGTGTTTCGATATTTCTCGTAGTAATTATCCAGTTTCATTGGATTTAAGAACTTAATACTAATTTTCTTCACGATTTTCTTTCTTTAGAAGTTACCCTCTCTAGTACTGAATTGATATGAATAATGACGAAATTAAAGCAGATTGTTAAATAATTCCAAAAGCTGAATTAAAATATTCGTATCGTAATTTAAAATCTCCGCTTTGTGTTGAAAGTAGTGAGAATATTTTGTAAAAAAAAATTGGGAATAGTAAAAGTTTTTGAGTTGGAAGTGGAATCAATGTAGCCCTATTGCTACATTGGTGGCCTTTATGGAAAGGAATTAATTGTTGAGGGTTTTTTTCCACTAAGATAAAGAGTTGTATTTTAGATTTTAAAAAAATTGTAAACATTGTAAATTTTACGCTTCTTTTTAAAGAAAAAGATTTAAATGTAACAATTAAGATAACAAGTAATATAATTTCTTTCATACTTAGATCAACAAAGAAAAATTTTATTTTAGCTACTTCTTATTAAATAGTTACAATTAATATACCTATGCATATACATATGACAGAATCACAACATTAAGGGGCAATTGAATTTATTAATTGTCATTAAAGTATCGTATTGTTGTCCAAAACAATCGTGTATATAAAATTTCAGTTTAACTGAATGCTTAAAACATGAGAAAAAATAATCTTTTCAAGTCGCCAAATATGATACCAACGTGGCTGAATTTGTAATTCTTTGAATAATAAGTTTTAATCAATTAGTTTCTATTAAATTACTGTATTGTCATCCAAAATAATCATGCATATAAAATTTTAGCTCAGTTGATCGCTTTAAAATGTATTTTATTAACGATTGAAAATTCCACCTAGATAAAGAAATAAATATATAGAGTGCGAGCTAATAGTAGGAATTGAAAAAATAAATTTTATTTCTTGCATACTGAGTCTTATAAATTGATAACCCACCTTAAGATTAGAAAGATCATGATTTTAGATACTAAGCTTACGGTGGGGACGTCTTGAGGTATTGGCAAACTGGGCCTGAACCCAGGGCTTCGGTCTCGTTCTCGACTCGACTTCATATACATACAGTGAAACACGTTTAACGAGAAATCGCGTAAACACGAAATATTGGTCAACACACGAAATAATATAACGGGCCCTACAAACTTCTATGTATTTTCATGCATTTTTTCTCTTAACACGAAACGAAAATCGCTTAAAGCGAAAAACTTTCGCTTCTGGAAGGAACATTTAATAAGATGTTTGAGAAAGGTTCTGTATTAATGAACTATATCCTACCATATCATAGGCAAAAGTCGTTGCAGTAAATGATAATAATGTATGTACAGTCCCAATTATGGCAGACAAAGGCATTCTGGAGTTTGTTCAAAGTTCAAAAAATATTGATGCAGATTCCGACGACGAAAATGAAATGAATAATAAAATTGCTGTTCCCAAGTCATCCAAAATTAGGAACATCTTGAAAAGTAAGCGCAGTCATTCAGACGCACATTCCAATGGTGAAATGAATAACAAAATGGACGACATTGTACAATTAATTTATTGACAATTTGATGCTAAAAAAGACAATGCAAAGAAAAATATAAGATTATTTTCTAAAACTCAATAAATGTTTTGTTTTCCCAAAACTTGAAAATTTTGAATTAAATTTCATCAAGTTGATATAAATGTTTTTGTTTTATTTATTTTTATTAAATACACACATACATAAAAATCTATGTAAATCAAGTGTACTTTTGTTGCATACAGGGTTTTTTTTTGAAATATTGTTTAGCACGAATTTCTTTTAACATGAACAAATTTTTCAGTCCCCTCAGTTTCGTGTTAAGCGATTTTCTCTGTAAATTGAATAAAACTGTAACTATTTTATTTAACTTACTTTATGGTAAATATGGTACAATTTATACCTTTTCTTAGATGCAAAGTTAACTAATGCAATCGTTTTAAAAAAGGGGGTCTTCTGGTGTCCTCTACTTCCACAATGGGGCTCTCGAACCAAAAGAATTGCTCACCCCTGGCCTATGGCTTACTAATGATCTGTTAAAAATAAATGAAAACGTATTATATTCAAAAAAATATTTAGTTTCTGTGTTTTAACAAAATAGTTAATTGTTTTTTATTTCATGTAGGATTACTATCAATTTCTGTACTTAAAATGCAGCCTAAGAAATGACCATTTAAAGTTTTTCCTGTAATAGATAAGTTTATTAATTTTTACTTAAATTTGTAATACAGGATTTATCATTATATCATTTGTTGAGTATTAAGCTTTATTTTTTTTGCATGTTTGATTTATTGTACGCCAAAATCATCTGCAACCATTAAAAGGATAAAAAATTTGTTCATTAGCAGTTGTTTACCACTCATTCAAGTTGTACTATTAGTTCACTATCTCCCTATATCTTGTTCAAATTTTTAATCGTTAACGAAATACATTTTAAGGTATCCGACTACGTTCGGAACCGTGATTTTGCAAAAGCGTATAAATAGATAATATTTATGATATTTAGTGTCACTTAGATTAGAAAATGTACATAAAATTGTTTTAAGAATAGTATTACAATAAAAAATAATTTAAGTACAATATTTTGCAAAAAATGAACATAAAATAACCCATTTTCAAAATATTCTCCTTTTGTGAAAAATGCTTCTATTATAATAATATTTTGTCTGTATAGAGCTAAGACCTCTGTCCAGAGGCTCAACTAGAACTTTTGAAATATATAACTTAGAAGTGGGTTTATCCATGTTTTACGACAACTGAGGGGAGAACTTTTAAGAAAAAAACGCCGATAATTATTTCAATAGATTGTAACTCTGAAAATAATGTGAATTTTTCAAAAATCATAGTTGAACCTCTCTACAGAGATCTGAGCTATATACAGGCAAAATATTATTATAATAGAAGCATTTTTCACAGAAAGAACATTTTGAAAAAAAGGTTATTCTAAGTTAATTTTTTGCCGAAATATTGTATTTAAATAATTGTTTTTGTCAATATGTCCTTAAAACAATTTTATACATGTATTCTAATCCAAGTGACACTAAATATCACAAAAATGATCATTTATGCCCTTTTTTAAAATCACAGTTCCGAACGTAGTCGGATACGTTAAGGAAATCAATTGAGCTGAAATTTTCTATACACGATTATTTTGGATGACAATACGGTAATTTAATTATAATTAATATTATATAAATTGGTTAAAACTAGTTATTGAAAGAATTACAGATACCAACCACATTGGCATAATTTTTGGTGACTTAGCGACTATTTTGGTGAATTGTTTCAAAATTTTAAAAGGTTTTTTTTCCTTACATTTTAAAGCTCTCATTTGAACTGAAATTTTATATACAAGGTTGTTTTGGGGTAAAAATATGATAGTTTAATTATAATGAATTAAAATTAATTGATTGAAACTAATTTTTTACAGAATGACAGATACAATCACGTTGGCTTCATTTTTACCAACTTGGGTCAAGAACTTTAAAATATATTTTTTCTCATGTTTTAAAGCATTCAGTTGTACTGAAATTTTATGTACACGATTGTTTTGGATGAAAATACTATACTTTAATTGTAATTAATAAAAATTAATTACCACTTAATATTGTGATTCTATCATATGTATATACATATTTATATTAAATGCAATTATTGAATAAAAAGTAACTAAAATCAAATTTTTCTTCGTTGACCTAAGTAGGAATTGACTTAAATATTTTTATATCACTTGTTTTTTAAATTCAAACAATAATTTATCTAAAATTTTTGCTTAGTAATATCAAAATCTCAAAATGAAAACCTAACTACGTTTCTAAATTCCTCACAATAAGCTGAGGAGGATTTTAAAATCTCGCATACGCAAAGCTTAAAAGCTCTTCTATTTTTTAAAAAAAGAAGCGAGAGAAATAAAAGTTTAAGTACATGTTTTGTCGCGACTACAAAGCAAGTTTTGAAATCACCAGAAAATGATTTAAAAGCGGAAAAAGCTTTTCGTCGGAAATCGAATTTCTGATCTATTTATTCTCACTTCGCACAAGAAACGTCGTCAAAAAGTTCCGATTCCGAAATGAATAGAAATCGAAATGGGTAGGGAGGAGGGGAGAAATAAAATAAAAATAGAAATAAATACCATTTTCAATTCTTTTTTTTATTTTTAGTGGTAACAGGAAGAGAAACTGCTAATGTTATGAAATATATGAGGAAAACTAAATTTACCATTACTTTTATCTCTGTGTTGTAAAAACTGTTTCCATCCGGGACACCAATTGGTGTTATTCCCAGTCAGAGCACATAAAATGCTTTATTCATCACACATTACACCGGATATCATTTTTACAGGTATTAGTTTTTCAGGAAATATAATATCCTGTAGCAAAGTAGTAAAACTGAATAATTGTAACGCTGAATAATTGCTTGATGTATGGATAATAAAATTATTAAAAAAATAAATATTTTTGATGAATTCTTTCAACAATAGATGGATGTTTTAAATTGAATAGGTCAATGCTTACAATTTATTCGATTGTGCTTATTCAACTAGGATTAAATTCAAATACCGGATTATTCATAATTCACTCCAAGGTTTCAAAGCGCTATAGCAAAAAGAGTAGGACGAAAACAACAAAAAAGTATACAGAAAGAATACAGAAAAAATTCGAGTTTTATTTACATACTTTATACATGTGTTCTATATGTGAACTCATGATTACATGACATAAATAAATGCGATAGTCTAAAAAAATGTGTGTCTTTTACATAAAACCCAAGTTCTCGCAGCCCCTTTGCCGCGTAATGTAGCAGAACTGCATTAAAGGATAAAAAGAGCTGCCAATAATGTTGATAGTACTACGTTGAGTAGAGAAGGTTTCTCTCACCCCCCCCCCCCTAGGAAGCATGATAATCAAACGAGGGGGAGCGAACATAACGAAAAGTCGAAGATAAAAGATTATTTAAAAATATTTTTAATTTACTGAAAGGAAGCAAAATAAAATGTATTCTGACATAATAAAAAGCAAAATATGCGTTTACGCTAATCTTCATATATGTAATTCTTCTGTGCGTGTGTATGTGGCTGAACTCCTCCTAAGCGGCTGGACCGATTTTGATGACATTTTTGTGGGGGTTTAAGTGGGTTCGAGAATGGTTTAGATTCACGATTTGGTCCTATATAGCAATTATTTAAAAATATATTTATTAAAATCCTTAAAACGCATTATTCTTTTACCCCTGTATCTTGCTTATTCCGTTAATGCGCGGCTAGGAAAAAAATAAATGAGAGGAAAACTGTTTTTCGCACGGCCAATTATATATTGCGTGTCCGTGGGTCAGCAAACCATCGCATTTTTTTGCTTATACCCCTCAAGGATTAACCAAAAATATTGTGCATTCAATGGAATTACGATAAATTCATTTGTTGTGCATTAAAAAAATATACCTTTTATAAAAATAGCTCGAGTTTTATCTGTTTTATCATTTAATTAGAACAAGTTTAAGTTTCTATTCAGAAAAGCTTGCACTATATTCAGCTTAATTTATCGTATACACTTACTTAAAAGAAATCGATTGGTCGAATTGTGGTAACTGTGCATGTGATGACGCCAGGTATTGTAATAACTTTTTATATAAAATTTTTCATCAAAACGGTCCAGAATGGTACAACTTATTCAAAAAAGTTTTAAATTTTCGGATTTAAGACGTGTGTGCAGGACAACGTCTGTCGGGCCACTAGTATAATATATTTATAAATATATCAGTACGGCACAATGTGTTTGATAATTAATTTAATAATTAAAGTTAATAATTTCCAGTGATTCCTTGGGCTTGTCATAAATAAAATTATATAAAAAATGTAATACTTATCTTGATAATTTGTATGGTTTATAATTAAAGTCGTATTGCAACTTTACGTCAAAGTACATTACTATTGAATTCAATACATTGTTATTGAATGGAAGGGGGGGGGGCAAAGAAAATTATGATTGAAAATTGGATCGCAAATATTGAGAGTATAAAAAACACTGGAGAAGAGTGTAGCAGGAAGTTGAATATCGCATTGAAGTATGAAGAGTAACCAAGAGTTCACGTATGAAACATCTGTAAGATATGTAAATAAAATTTAAATTTTTTCTATATTTTTTTATATGGTTTTCTTTCTGTATTCATCTTAATTTTTTTTATTTCAGTGCTTCGAAGCCTTGAAGGAAATTATGAATAACTCTTCAGTTGTCTTAATATAGATCCTCGTTAATAAACAAATTAACTCCATTTACTTACTGATTTTATGGATACAAATGCTTCCCTTTTAATATGTTTCCATTTGACGTAAAAAAAAAAGCGTTTTTATAACTTAAGAAAGGAGTTATGGAGGAAAGCATTATTAATACAAGGTGACCAATTTCTTACGACGAAAAGGACGACAAAAAATTTAGGAAAAAATTACAGCGGAAATATATGTAACATTTTATTAATTAAAACAAGATTACACTTGCTACGCTTGCATACCTTTTAATTATTTACTTAAATAAGGATTTTTTAATTGAATGATTTTTTTTGTCAATATATCTTTTTGTAATATATTGGAAATTTTGGAGCAAGAGATATCCTTCATATTGACGCTAAGTGCTGCGGCTAAAATATCAACATTCAATTTGGATTTTTCACTTGACAATAAATTATTACCAATTGAAAAACTTTTTCAACTGCTGCATTAGTTACAGGACAGAACAGCGTAAATACAACAAAAGTAACTAAATTATCATATAGAATATGTTCATTTTTGAAATTGTTAAATGTTTCCATCCATTTTTCATTAATTTCAACATGCTGTTTTGCCCATTGTTCTAATTTATCAGAATTTAAATATATATTCAGTCTTCTAATTTCTTCAAACTGAAAGTATTACAGATTTTAATATTAGGCATTTCTTCGATAAAACAACCCATTTTTCTATATCTGCCCAAGTTACTTGTGATGAAGTCAAAAAACACCATTAAAACTGTTATTTTCTGTGATATTTGTTTCAGGTCATTTTTCGACATAATGTAAAAATGCTTAACAAAAATTCTGTACTTCTTTGGTAAACTTTTCCGTTATGTCCAGATTTGATTCTTCTAAGTTTGACAATTTTCTTTTTATTATTAAGAATGAAAATTTTCTTCAAATCATATTTTTATTAAAGGTGAAAATAGTTCAAATTAAGACTAACTTCTGTGGCTGAAATGTGTTCGCTAACAATATTTTGAATTGTTTTGTGGAAAATATACCCGATTATGTACAAAATGCAATAATATCTTCGATAATTCATACTGTGCCGGCACATGATGCGTAAAAGTTCGGCATAGCATCTCTGAATACAGAGATTAACAGATAAATTTTAAGACTGCGCTTCTCAAAGTTTCAATATTCGCGACCCAATATTCAATCATAATTTCCATCGCTCCCCCCTCATACAAAACCAATGTATTGAATTCAATAATACTATACTTTGATGCTAAAACTACAATACGGCCTTAATCTTTTAAGTTCCACCGGCGTATATAAACGTCTCGCTCAGTCAAAGTTTAAATTTCCTCGGACGTATATATACGTCTTTCCGAAGTACGATCTTTTGTCTGCAGTGTAATAAAAGAGCCTTAACAATTTTTGCAAAGGATTTACTTATTTCAGATTATTTGCTCTTCTTTATTCTTCATCCTCCCTCCAAATACACCCATTATAAAGTAAGTGTTAATTTGTTTATATAATTTTATATATGACACAATCCCATGGGGTCACTGGTAATTATTAAACTTGTTCTTAACTAAGTATTGTTAAATTAATTATAAAATACACATTGTGTAGAACTAATACATTTATAAGTGTAATATATCAGTGTAAGTATGTATTTAATTTTTTTGTTACGTCAGAATATATTTTGTTTGTTTACTTTTAGTAAATTAATAATTTTTTAAATAATCTTTTGTTTTTGACTTTTCAATATGCTCGCGTCTTCCTCGTAGAGTCGTCACGCCCCCCAAAGGGGACACGCTGCACAGTTTGAAAAACACTAGATTAGCTATAAACGTATTTATTATCCCTTATCTAGGGATACTTTTTACGTATAATTTTGTATATGGCAAGCCCATTGGGTCATTGGTACTTATTAAACGTGTTCTTAAGAGAACATGATACGATTTATTCAAAAAATTTTTAAAATTTTTTTCGTTGCCTCCTAAGTGTGTATACTGTGTAAAACAGATTTTGAGCACAAAATTTCATAAAATGCTAGCCATATAATTTTTTAAGAAAAAAACTTGAAATTTGTAAAGTGAATTTAAAATGCTACTTCTCCTCCAAACATTTACGTACACGCATGAAATTTGATTTACAAGTACGTCAAACTAGGTATAACAAAAATTGGTGTGGGTTTTGTTATAACATGATTAGTATTCGTGCAATACTTCTTTTTAAAAATGCTTATTGAAAATTCCTTAAAAAAATCGGTAAATTCTAAATTCAATTATTTTTTAAAAATAAGTATTGCTTTGATTGAAAAATGCATACCAATCTTTGTGTTTCATGTGCTACTAGCAACAAGTGAAAAAAATTTCCAAGTATTGGGCTGAATAGAAAAAAAGCCTTAGCATTTGAAATGAAGAAAAACTAATTATTTTATCATTCAAAATAAGTCAGTTTAAAGTTTTGATTTGTAATTGGAATGTGAATAAAAACAAACGTAAAATTTATCATAATTCTGCGTTTTTTAACTTTACAGCTTTCAAATTTTGTGAGGTTGTAGAAAAGTATATAAGGAATAATTTAGGCTAAAAAAATTAGATTTGATTTTTTGACCGATTTTGGTCAATTGAATCTGTGTCCTGAATGTCCTGTGTGTGAATTGTTAAATTAATTGTAAAATACTTTGTGCAATACTGATACATTTATAGGTGTATTATGTTAGTGTAAATGTGCATTTTATTTTTTATTATGTCAGAATGTATTTTTTGTTTGTTTTACTTTCAGCGAATTAATAATTTTTTTAAATAATCTTTTGTTTTCGACTTTTCAATATGCTCGCACCACCCTTGTAGAGTTATCATCCCCAGAGGTTACGTTCCCACACAGTTTGAGAAACGCTGATCTAAGATATTGAAAGGAGGTACAAGTATAGATGGAGACTTTTTAAGAAAGGACAGAACCTATAAAAGGAGGACGATAAGTCACCTTAGTTATGGACACATATGCTTCACTTTTCAATAAGTTTACATTTGACGTAATAAAATATTTTTTATAAACGTTGAAAGAAGTTGTCAAAGAAAGCATTATTAATATTTCTTTGCCGAGAAAAAATTGTATGTTTCCTTTCCTTTCTAAAAACACAAATCAGCCTTTTTCTTCTTTCATGAGCGAATTAACCAAAGAAAAATTAATCACATTTATCATACAAGGATCCAGTTTTTGAATTTGGAAGTAGAATGCTGAAAATTAGTGTTCGTTGTCAAACATAGAGACAAAATCAACCATTTTCTAATTTACGAAATTAAATATTGTTACAAAATAATTATCAAAACGGTACATGCATATTATACTATCAGCCAATTTCGTGAAATAAAAATACGTCACCAAATACTATTAAATATTGCCAATTACGGAAACCCGTTCTCATACACGTTCAAACATAACAATTATTAAATGGCAGCTTTGGCAACATCTGTTGAATAGGTGACGTTTTTTTATTTTATTTAGACAAATTCGTTGACGGTATGATACAGATAAGTGTCCTCCTAACTAGCTACAACTTTAAAATATTTTCTATTATCTTTTCGTAGCAGAAAATATGAAAGTCAGAAATTTTTTTACGTTAATTAATGCCACGTTTTTTTGCACTAGAAATATGAAATAATGTTTTTTTTTTGCATTTATTAAATGAATCTTCACCTTTAATGTTTTAAAAAGAATTATGTATGCATACTTTTAATAACGGAGTATACTAATAAGATTAAATTTATAACAAAATATTTTAAGCTTAAATTATATTTCTAGGAACGCATTACCGTTGACGACATTTTCAGAAAATTAATACTATTCAGGAATTACAAAAAATAAATCCTTCTTGACAACACACATTCTTAATAAAAGTAGAACTTACTGTTATTTGTTTTATGCTTTCCTTTCATTTATAAACTTCCAATACACTGAAGGTCATTCGCACTTTATGGAGACATTTTGAGATAAAAGTTCAGTAACTTCAGAATAATCATCTGCTTATGTTTACTTTTGATTAGAATGTAAAATAAGAGATTTATTTTGAAAATGGCTCCTAAAATTGAGAGATGCCCCAAAGGTTACGTAACTGCGCTTTCCAAGGAGAAATATTCATATCAACAAATTATAAAGCGGTGTAACAATCTCGGTTATTGCATTTAAAAAAAGAAAGGTATTTATAATATATTAAACTTGAAAGAAAAAATAAAAACGTCTAGCTGGAAGCAGAAATGAAAACGTTACGAAGAAACATTACCCTAAGACTGTTAGAACACTAGACGACCATCAAGAAAGTGAAGTCTCTGATCCTGAAAGAAAATCTGCTGACTCAAAGATTCATTACATCCAAACTAGGAATGTCTTCCTGCATTGTAAATAGAATTTTATTCATAAATATTTAAAGTTAAAATAGATGTCTAAACCTAAAGCTCATATACTTTTACCAAAACATATTGCTAAAAGAAAATTAAATTGTTAAAAACTATATGAAAAATACCTACTGCTAAAAGTGGAAATTTGTAGTAACACCCATTGTGGAAAGGACTGGAATAAAAGAATATCACTTTTCTATTGCTCAATTAACATCAATGAGTGTACTAAATTGCTTCGTCAGTGAGCAGAAATGTTACTAAAGGGATTCATGGCAGTTTCAGGATTTTCTTACAATGGCAAATTAAAAGAAAAATAAAGTCTCAAGTAAATAAAAATTAATTCACTCTACTTTCTCTCTCTATCATCAGAATATTTTAGAACTAATTTTTGCAGAAGAAACTCCACCCTTATATGGAAAGGATATTGATAAAGTTGAGCTTTATGTGGACAAAGCCTCTTGTCACACGTCCAAGTCAACTGCCGCTTATATAGAAGAGAATGAATCTGAACAGGAATTATATATATATATATATATATATATATATATGACACATTTTAACGACCCAGTAACGACAGATATGGACTTTAAACTCTTTATTGAATGTACGGGGTTTCTTTCGTAGGAAGAACACTGAAGCCACGTGTTACAATACTTTTAAAGGAGACAAAAGAACCCTGACATAGATGAACAAAGATATTTATATGGGGAAAATCGAAAGCGATAGCGAAAAGTGAAATTCCCCAAAAGACATGCTGTATGGGGCTCTCTAGGATTCTATTGGTTCTGTCCCCCTAGACAGAAGTGGTACCAAGTCTATAGGGAAGGATTAGTGTCTGGAGGGGAAAAGCTTATGAAATATTGCATTGATCTTGCATCATTCAAGTTCTCGGTCAAAGCTTACAAATATATCTATTTTTATATTACACACACAAACACACACATACATACATACATACATACATACATACATACATACATACATACATACATACATACATACATACATAATATATATATACATATACATATACATATACATATATATATATATATATATATATATATATATATATATATAGGTCAATTCTCTATTAACAAGAGATCACATCCAAACAATAAACTCGACAAACACATAGACAGCAGGAAAATCACACAATGAAGGACAAAAGAGTAATCGAGATAATAAATATAAAATGGATGCTGCAGTGCCATGAACAATACTGACTTAGGACAGTTAGTATATAAAAATTAATTTATATAAAAGTGGGGTTGAACATGTTTTTTGGCCAGCCAACCTTCCCCCTTTATTTGTAAATAACACTGAGCAAAAACCAATAGGAAATAATGGATAGAAATATCTAAATCCATTACAAGATAGAGGTAACTTACCTAAAAATTGCACTTACAAATGCAAAGCCCGCGCTAAATCTGAGAGGAAACATTCAATTTGTTGCCAGATTCTATACCCTAATACAGATTTAAATCAAAAGAGTGGCTGAAATGTAGCACTTAACAAAAGATTACAAATGGAAATAAAAATTAAAATTAGTTGCATATTATAGCATAACTATAATAACACCAGAGTAAATATGAATAAAATAATAGTAAGTAATTTCTAATCTAATATTAGACTATGGGAGATAACTATATCAAAAATATTTGTTTATAGTAATAAGCTATTATCAATCTCATAATTTTAATTCTAACTATTTTGAATAGCTTTATTAATATAACTATTAATAAAATAAATTGGGTATTTCTGATTTAAGCAATATTTAGTAAAATGTGTATAGTTATTTATAATGTCTCTGATTTTTGACACAAAATTTATTACGTTGTATATAATTAATAACAATATTTCTGAATATAGAAACATGTACATTACTCTCCAATGAGGAACTTTTATAATATTGAAATTAAATTCTTCTCTTTTATCAAAAAATATTAGAAACAATTACATTTTCATATAATTTGGACATGTATGTCAAGAAAAATTTGCTTCATTGTTTTTATTATTTGTCTGTATTAAATTAAGATATTGTGGATAAAAATTAATGTTGGGTATAAAATTGGCTTTTTGCCAAAGATGATTATATCATCTATATAACGATAAATATAAAATTTAGAATTATTAATGTAACTACTTTCAAAAAATTTAAAAGTATAAATTGGCAAGACGTTGCTCGCAAGGGCACCTTGTGGCAATCCTTTAATCTGCTGATAATAGTTACCTTTATGATATATATAGTTCTTTTTAAAGGGACAAACCTAAGTAGTAGAACCAAATCTATCATAATTAACATTATTAAATAAATTGTCTTTATGTAAATTTACAAGAATATTAATCAAATCATCAATATTAATAGAGTTAAAGGATCTCAAAATCTAAACTATAGACTGAATAAATTTTTATCTTTTTATTTTCTCAACAAGTGATTTGCTATTTTTAAGAATGGCTGAGGATATAAGGTTATTTATTGTTTCATGCAATATTTCATGGATATATATATATATATATATATATATATATAAGTGTAGCCCATTTGATGAAATGCCTATAAAATATTCTAACACTTCTTCAATTTACTCTTGTGCTTTCGGTTTATTAAAACGAACCTTTGAAAAGTTCAAGAGGAATGGAATAAAATTGGCATGGCAGAACTAAGAAAAAAATTACTTTCATGGGAAATTCGAGCTAGAGCTATTGTCAAGAACCATGTGTATCAGATAGAAGCAAATCGCCACAAAAAATACGGCATGTATAGGTAAAAATTAACTATCAAATTCGTGTGAACGGCCTTTCGTATTCCGCATACAACGCATACCCATGCTTTCAAGCCGCATTTAAGTTATTGTACATTTCAAACTGTTTTAAAGATGGGTGTTCTTATATTCTTTATATAAGAGCATCTTTTTCATGAAGAAATCTGAGATGTACATGTGCAACGTTTTTATCTCTTAAAGTCTAGAGTCTGGGAGTGAATAACCAAAGCATGGAATCAAATTAAAACCTGACACAATCAAAGATTCATTTGTGAAACGTAATATATATAACAATTTAGACGGAGAGGAAGATGGTTATTTATTTGTGGATGAGATCAACAATAATGGTGAAGATGAAACCAAATTCGATGATATGCCTGCAGATATAAAAGAAGACAAATAAGTCTTTTTTTTCATGTTATTCTATCATAACAGTTCTTAAAGTACGTGTTATTTCTTTTCAATAAACAGTATTTAAATACGTGTAGAATTCGCATTTTATATACTCATAATTTCTTTATTTTTAAAGCTTTAATTTTTGTATCTGGCGTATAAAGCGCACTCTTAAATTTTGAACTTATTTTTTACGTTAAAAATGTCCATTGTACGGTATATTAACAATAATTATTCTGTGACATACAACCTCCCCATCTCAAATAAATATATAAGTTCGTAAAAGCCTTTCCAGTTATTGTAAAGCTTTTCTTTGTAATAGAAATAACTAGGTACAGATTTAAAGTCTGTAAAATACGTGTTAAATTCAAATTCTCAATAAATTCTACAATTTTTAGACCAGCATTAAAAATAAACAGTTTCTAAAATGTGTTTTACACAAAGTATTAAAAAAGTAATGCAAAAAATACGAACACTCTGAACTCTTATTGATCTTATTAAGTACATAGCATTTAAAAAAAAAGAAGATTTTAAATTTTGATCAGCAAAAGCAGTCGAACAAATTTGTTGGGTTCACGAAGCAAACGCGAAAATCATCAAATAATGGTTCCAAAGAGAAGAAATACGTTTTGGCGAAAAAATCGAATTTCTGATCTATTTACTTCCATTTGCTACAAGAAACGTCGTCAAAAGGCTCCCGATGCGAAATGAATAGAAAACGAACGACGGAGAAAAGTAATAAAATATAAAAATGGAAATAAATATTTTTTTTTCACCTCCTTCCCTTGTAAGTGGAAGGAAAACCGCTAACATTCTGAAATATGGGGCAAAATAAATTTACCGTTGCTTTCATTTTTACGTTTAGGGTTGAAAAACTATTTCGGTCCAGAGTTTCAATTGGGTTGTTCCCATTCAGGGCACATAATATGGTATTCATCATATTACTACTAGATATCACATTTTCCTTCGTTCTTTCTTTTTTTTTTTAGTAGGAGAATGTTTTGGTAGTACAATAAAATTTCCAGATAAATCGCATTGTGTTAAATGGTCTATAAATTCGTAAAATTCTTCAATATACGTATTTTTCTCTGTTGTTGACAGTTTTAACTAGATTAGATAATCTAAGGCTTGTAATCTAAGTAATTGTGTGAAGTCAGGTATGGTTGGATAAATTGTAGTATTTGAATTATTATAGATGTACCGTGTACCTATCATATTTTAATTTCAGAAATTTGCTGAAACAGATATGTATGGGATAATCACGCATTTTGGAATTAAAACTAAAAAATATTTGTTCGTGAAATAATATTAAAAATTTTTTTTATGTTTGGTATGAATTATTTTTTAATGGTTACAATAAAAAATTATTACATAATTATTATGATGGTATTAAGTAGATATCGCTTTCTTTTAGTGAATGAAATAAATATACAGTGAAATATACGTTTAACTCGAAAACGCTTATTACGAAATATCAGTTAACACGAAATAATACAACGGTCTCGACAAACTACTATGTATTTTCAAGCATTTTTTTTCCTAACACAAAACGGAAATCACTTAAAAGGAAAAATCTCCCTTTTGGTAATGAACAAAATACGGAAAACATCAGACAATGATATGTTTGTGAAAGTTTCTGTATTATTGGACAGACGTATTGTACCATCGGAAGAATTCATTGTAGTAGATGATGGAAAAGACATTTTGGAGTTTGTTCAAAGCTCAAAAAAATATCATTGATGCAGATTCCGGTAATGAAAATGAAATGAATAAAGCAGTTCTCGCTCCCTCGTCTTTCGAAATGAGGAACATCATGAAAAGTATGCGCAGTTACTTATACGCATATTCGAATGGTGAAATAAATATACAAATGGGCGATATAAGAACAATTTGTATACCATTTGCTGCTAGAAAAAAGAATGGAAAAATATCAGTTTTTACGAAAACTGTGTGTTAAAAATATTTTGTTTTTCAAAGAACTTGAAAATTTCGTATTGAATTTCATTAAGTTCTTGTAAATGTTTTTGTGTTTCATTGTTTTTTAATAAATACATGCATATATGTAAATAAAATGTACTCTAATAAGCTTAATTTAGTTAATGATATATATATATTGAGATATATACCTTTTAACACGAAAAAATATTTCAGTCCTTTCAGTATCGTGTCAAACGACTTTCACTGTATATGCAACCACTTTTGTCAGAATAACTGTAATTTGAGTGTCAAAAAGCAAAACGCCCTCTAGCGACAACTGAAATGTAGTACAGGCCAGGTGAGGAAAGTGTGTAGTCGCTGTGAAAAACCGTCCATATTACGAGTTTTTAGTTTTTGTTAATGATAACTGTATTTTTGTAAATCATTAACAATTGTTACACTAAAGATGATTTCATTGAACCCTATAACCCGAATTTACCACATCTAATTTTATCTTCAATATCCAACGCTACAACTTGCGCCCATTCACTGTAATATCATTTTACAGAGTTTTTCTCCCTTGGCCTCTGCTCAATGCCTTTTATATCAGCTAATATATACAAATAATATTTATATTGATAACACAAACATAAACTCAGTATATCTTTGGTATTTACAATTTTGTAAATATAAGCTGACCAATCGTCCTCGTTTAGAGAGGACAGTCCTCCTTTTATAGGTTCTGTCTATCCTCGAAAAGTGTCCTCCTTTTTAACCTCCTTTTCAATATTTTAAAACTGATCTGTTGATCTCTGTATTCAGAGATGAACTACACATGTTTCCAAAATGTCGTAGAATGGTTTGAAACAAGTATAACAAGAAATAACAGTTTTCAATGGTATTTTTTGACTTAATCTCAAGTAAAGTGGGCAGATATAGAACATTACGTTGAGTTTTTATGGAAAGAAATGCCTGATATTAAAATCGATTACAATTGTCTGTTTGAAGTAGAAAGAAGTAGAATGTACATTTAAATTCTAATAAATTAGAATAATTGGAAAATCAACATGCTGAGAAATTGGTAAAATATGAGTGAAAATACTTAAACCATTTCAAAAATGAACACATTCCATACGAAAATGTAATTGTTCTTGTTGAATTTATGCTGTGCTGCCCTGGAACTAATGCAGCAGTTGAAAGAGTTTTTTTCAGTTGGTAAGAATTTTTGTGAAGTGACTAGTAAAAAATTAAAATTGAATGTTAATATTTTAGCTACAGTGATTACCGTAAAATTCAGTACGAAGGATATTTTTTGCCTGAACTTTCCAATATATTAGAAAATGATTCATTGACAAAAAAAAAAAAAAAAAAAAAAAAAATTCAATGGAAAAATACTCTTTTAAGGTAATAATTAAAAAGAATATAAGCGTAATTAGCGTTGTGACGAAGCCGGTCGCTTTCCCCTAATTGTTAAGATTGGTACCGACAGACGTTGGGAAAATTGCAGACATTTCCCTAATTGCTGGGGAAAAATTTTGCAACTGGGTGGTCAAAGATTCGGACCTTCTTTTAGCAGGCTGTCCCGACCGTCAAAAAGAGACGCCGAAACATTGTGCTTTCGTTTTCCTACGATTCGGTGATGACAGCGTGTCTGAAAACTTACAATGTGCACCGAGCCATCGGCGCCCAACGGGCAAGAGATCAAATGGGCCGAGACCGACAGGGGTGGCCTAGAACAAGAGATCAAAGAAGGAATTAGGAGGTGAGAGATGGTGGGAAACGAGAGGTATATAAGTAGAGCGAGAGAGTACGAGGAGACTGGATTTTGAGGGAGCCGTTCGACGTCCCTTCAGGGATAAAAAAAAAAAAAACGATAGTGAGTCCGCGAAGTACGGCGGATTTCGAACTGAGGAGATCCGGGGACGGTCTGAGGCCCCATCAACGATAAAGAAAGCTATACTGGATCCGCGAATTAAGGCGGATTCAGAACCGGAGAAACTTTACGTGAGAGAACAGGATTGGATGTCCCTCTAGCTAAAGACTTGTGATACAGCTATACCTGAGTCCGCGAAGTAAGACGGATTTTGGAACTTTAGAAATTGCGAAGAGGCAACTGCACGGCGGATTTAGAGCCAGCGAACTCACCCAGACTCGGTGTGGAATTACCGAGAGTGAACCCTTTTTATACATGTCCTGTGTATAGGACTTTTCTCTAGAGTGTCAATTCATGTCATTATTTTATGCGAGAGATATGAGACATTGCACCGAAAGAGACTCAAAATCTGTGGACTCTTTTGCTAATTAATTGTGATAGAATATTTGTTGATGATTTTCTTACTGATAAATGAATAGTTTACCCCAGAGCTGTGCGAAGTCATTACAGCGTATTTTTGTTTGAATTAATAGAACGTTTCATATATTTAAGTTGTAATTTTTTCTTGAATTTTTTGTCCTTCTTTTCATTGTAAAAAAATGGTCACCTTAGTAAATATAGTCGAATATTTGGAATTAAGTTTAAGACATAAACATATCTCTGTTTTTCTCAGAAATAGAAATCTCAATCCAAAATATTTTCCTTTAATGCAATCGATTATAAGAATATGTTTCTGAGGAAAAATATTTGAATATTTGCGATGATTCACAAAATTATTACAATAGAGAGCTCTTCTTTTTAATTTTTCAATGTCTGCCATGCTAAAATGAATTTGAACTTATGTGGTCTAGCAGCCATGCGTTATTTCTCACAAATTGTGTATATCAGATTTTATACGAAGTTGTTCGATAGAAATTGATTTGTAGTTCCGAATGATATTTGCAAAGGATTTTCAGAACCATTTTGTGGAGCTGTGTAATTTATTTTCAATTCGAAAATTGTTTTTAAAGAGATTTTCAGAGTGGATTAGAAAGTCATTTTGATAAGACCGATTCAATTTCAAACAAAACAGAGTTGTTATGTACGGGGGGATATATATTATTTGATCCGTAAGGAAAGTCATGAAAAACTTTTGATATTACGTTTGCTGTTTCTTGATATATTTAATTCACGAATATGGATTTGAAAGGGAAAATGGGACGTGGTAATTGAATCCCCCCCCCTTTTTTTTATCCGAATACAAAATCTTAAATCTGCTTATTTCCTGAGGTTGTGACAAATGTTACCTGGCTATTTTTAAATAGTAAATGGCTCACATATTTTTAAAAAGAACAAGTTATATTAAAATAAATTTTATAAGCCAATTCCTACTTAGGTCAACAAACACACATTTTATTTTAATTATTTTTTTTATCAAATAATTACAATTAATACAAATATGTATATACATATGACAGAATCACAATATTAAGTGCAATTAATTTAGTTAATTAAGTGGCAATTAATAATTAATTTCAGTCAATTAATTTTAATAAATTATAATTAAAAATTATCAATTGTGTATAAAAAATTTCAGATCAAATAAGCGCTTTAAAATGTGAGAAAAGAAACCTTTTTAAGTTTTGACACAAGTCACAAAAATGGACGCTAAGTCGCCAGAAATGATGCTAACGTGGTTGTATTTGCAATTATTTGAAAAATTAGTTTTAATCAATTAATTTTTATTAATTATGTATTAAATTACCGTATTGTCATCTAAAATAATCAAGTGTATAAAATTTCAGCTCAATTGAGCTCTTTAAAATGTATTTTATTAACGAGTGAAAATTTGAATAAGATATATATATAGGGAGATTGTCAACTAATAGTAAGAATTGAAAAAGGCTTGAATCGTGTAAAATAAGACGAGCATGACAGGATTTTAAAAAATGTGGGGTCAAAAGTGTGAAATGTATGATTCGAAAATCATCATAATACAATTATTGGAAAATAGGACGCAACTTTATTTCAAGAAAGCATGAAGGTTGCTTATGTTAGTTTATTTAATTTAAACTCAAAAATTGGAAATTAAAGCATTCTAAATCGAGTTCAAAAGGTTGATGGGTAAAATAGAAATAATTCACAATTCGAATGAATTGACATAATTTTTAACTTTGAAAGATATAAATATTTTGTTTCTCAATAAATTGCATAAAACAATTTGGAAAAAACAATTAGTGCACAAATCTACAATTTATATCTCATTTTAATCCCCAAATTTAAATTTGTTATTTTAATTTGAAGCCACAGATTCATTTGGTAGGGCTGAAACTCTGGTGCTTTCTCCAGCTCTTTTAATCTTAAAACCTCTTAGTGCCTAGTCAGCTAAATTTTATGGTGAAATTTTTGCAATATTTATGGATCTTAGAGCTATTAGAGCTGCTTCTGGCTAAAATATTTTATTCTTTATAGATTCTCAAGCCGCAATAAGACCACATCTGACTACAATCCTTTTTGATCAGAACTTGAGTTCAAGTGCAAACAACTTATTGACTTATTTCTTAGCTCTGGAAGAGAGGGCGTCCTTCAATGGATCCCATCCCATAACGGCATTCATGGAAATGAACAAGCGGATAAGTTGGCCAAAGAGATTTCGAAGCTACATCCACCTTGCCTGCTGATTCCTCTTCGAAACGTCAAGTGACTTCTCAGGGATCAATTTCATAAGAAAAGAATATTCACTCTTACAGAGCTGGCTGTTGGTAAATTTTTGTCTCGTCTGCTCGATGGCCAAAGACGTGCTCAACTTTCTGTCCTACCTAGGGTGGAGGGAGAGCCATGCTTTAGAGTCATCACCGGACATGATTACCTGCAGGCCCATCTGCTTAAGATTGGCCTTCATGATTCACCGGTCTGCCTTCTCTGTAAATCCGTGCCAATGACTGGTGAGCATCTATTCGAATACCTCTCTGTACTTCATGTTCTCTCGCACAAGACAACTATGGAGTTCTCCCTCTTGCTATAGCGTAACATCTGCTTTATACTAAAATTTAAGACGCCTTATATCTGAGAGGACGTTGGTGGGTGTAATTTTTTTAAGAAAAGAAATCGACATTTCGGTAAAAATCCCCTAATTATATTGAGATTTTATCAAAAGAAAGACAAATGGATATTATTAACAAAAATATTTTGATAATTGTTTTCAAGAAATCAAATATTTAGCCATATACTTCAAATTTTGATCTAAATGTTTTTCAAGTAATAATTTAAACGGCAGAGAATATACTTTTTAAATCCAAACTGACAATAAATCAATCAACTAAATGATAAATATAATACGTCATTTAAGCTGATTATTTATCTTTACATTTAGTTAAACAATGCGGCTATTAACTGAAAATGGATTAAGTTCACAAATCTAACTATTGCTGTACTATTGTAATGCCTAATACTGTAATTGATTTTGACCCCCGAATTTTATAGGAGTGTCTAGGACCTGCGGCAATGAAAGTGTGCTAGCAGTCTTCTTTAAGAAGAGATCGATTTCAGACAAAGCTTAAACTTCAACAGAAATCAATTTTTTACTCTCAGAACAGTTATCTGAACACATTATCTAGTTTAAATGCTCAGAGAAGTTTATTAGGTTCGTGGAATGTTTCATAATAAGGTATTACTAAGCTTAATAGAGAAATATTTACTTTAGCTTAAGTGCATATAGCATGCATTTAGAAATCGTAAATTAGATATTTTATGTAATGGATCATTTCTGACCAACACAAGTAGAGCGGGATTTATGGCTTTTAAAGCGACAAGAAGATTGACTAAACAAAGTCAGAAAACCTTTAAAATTGTTGGTTGATTTTTTTTCTAGGCAAATGACCAAATCTGTGATAAAAAAGTATGCAAATAAGAAAAAGATTAATTTTAGTTTTTTATGAGTGGGATAGAATATATTGCTAAAGTTTAATAGGACATCCCAAAGACTCCTCATTCCAGTTGCAACGACTGCAAACCTTTGGAAGTATGATTTGATTGTTTTTTAGCGTCGCACTTTGAAGTTATACGAGAGCGATGAATTTCGTAATTTGGAGCCGTGGTCAAATAACGACAGTGGAACATGTACTCCACCCTCCAAACTTCCACACCATAGTAGGATTTTGAGACTCGAAAGATTAAACCAGGGGTACTCAACCTTTTTTCTGCTGGGCCGCATACAGATGTCAGCTATTTCACGCGGGCCGCAACATGGGGCTATCGAGGGGGGGGGGGAGTTATAATGTGGGAAATTGATAACAAAATATCCTAACTCTTGGTTTGCTTTTTTTAAATTACAATTTTTAATATTTTTTTTATTTTTGTCCACTAACTGTGACTAACACTGAATTAGAAGCATTTAAGAAATACTCCTTCACAATTTCTGCATCAATAAACGGTTACATATGATTACCAATAATATAAAAAATTTCATAGGATGTCTTTGTTACCGCTGTGATATTACCACTGACAAAACACTTTGTTGTTGTTGCAAAGATTATTCAAGAAAGCCTATTTATCACCTCTTTAAAGAGATCTTCGGGGAAAAGCGTCATTGAATGAGAGATTCCTGTTTATAGGTATTTTTTAAATACAGCACTTTCGTGACAAATCAAACATATACTGATCCATATTTGATTTTCATCACAAAATAGTCAACCTCCCAATCGTCTTGAAACGATATATTTTCTTCGAATATTTTTCGCTTGCAAGATATTAAAGATAGCAAAAAATTGGTTCCACCCATAAAACTGTCACTACTCTACTGCTGTCTGTTGTAACCGTTACAAATAGAAAAAAAGAATATCAATTCGCCCTCGTACGACATCGACAGCAAAAAGCAAAATTTATATATTTGATTTCTCGACACCAAATTTTTAATATATTGTTCTTAAATAAGTTAATTTTTCAGAGCAATGGGCACTGACCGAACCTCTTAAAAAGGCTCGGCGGGCCGCAGGTTGAGTATCGCTGGATTAAACGAATACCATCTTCTCTTCTCAGCGGTACTTTAATGATACCAGGACTTTATAGAAACTACGGTAGCACCGAGTTCCCGCCCACAACAGTAACATCAGTCAGAGCTCCTAGGGAGAAATAAGCATCACTTGAAAACTTTGTGCTCATAAACTCCCAACTTATTCAAAGAAGGTAATCCCATGAAATCCTTTATTATAACAAATGACCTTTTTATTTGAGAGGAAATTATCCTTTTGATATTTTAGAAAGATAATTATCTCAATATTTTGCTTTGTTAAATGTGTTATAGTAACGATTAATCTTTCAGTACATAATACATGATAAAAACTACTTTTAGCATTAGATGAGCTTCCAGCTAATAATAATGAAAGTTATATTAATTAATAGGAATAAAAACTTCAATATCGCAATCAATAGGTTATGCAGTTTAGTGTTAAAAAAAAAGAATGCCGTAAAGCATGTGTTCAAATTTTGAAATTTAAACAAATGTATACGATTAATAAGGACGCTGAAATCGTATGGAAAAAAACTCGCTATCATCTACATATAATAATACAATTTATGAATTTATTTTAAAATTATTAATTTTTATATTTTTATACTTGACAATTGGCAATAAATCAATAATTAATTGTACCCATGTAAAAATTTGTGAAAAGCATATATATACAGTGAAAATTGCTTAACACGAAACTGAAGAAACTGAAATATTTTTTCCTGTTAAAAAAATTTTGTGTTAAAAGGATATTCCAAAAAAAAAAAAAAAAAAAAAGGAAGAAAACTTTTAAAAGAATGCATGAAAGAATGCATGAAAATACGTAGTTGTTTGCCGGGACAGTTTTATTATTTCGTGTTAACCGATATAATAAAAAGGTCCGATAAATAACCAATATAATAATCCAAGTGTAAAGGACGGCTCAATTAAATAATTGAGTCACATGATCCTCATGAGATGTGGTGTGGTAGTTAAGATTTGTCTCAAAATTGATTTATTGAGAGTGTGTTGAAAATAGTCATTAATAGCTTTTTGACTATTCTGATTCAAAGATTAAACCGACTTATTTTCAAAAAATTCTGATTCTAAACTTTTATCTGATTGAGAACTAAAAATTTTTTATGAGTTATGACTAAAAAATATCCTCTATAAAATTAAATATAAATAATTTTTTAAACATTATAAATCAGTTCACATGCATTACAATTTATTCTACAATTCAGGTATTCCTATTTTAATGCTAAAGATTATACCTTGAAAATTGATTTGGCACAAACGATGAACATCCATTTCATCAAGTTAACGCAAGGGAAAAAAAAAACGAAATCAATAATAAAAAAGGATGGAATATTTAAATGGATACTGGAAAGTAGGATAAGGAAAAGTTATACTCGGAGACGTTCCAAAATCGAAGAACTTTTTTTGCTTTTTTGAGGGAAAAAAATGCTTTAACCCATTTTTCTTTCCTTCAAAAGCAGAATACTGTCTAAAAAGTTCCATGAACATTTTCTGCATAATACAAAATTGGTGAACGTGTTTGTTACCTAGTCTACAGCCATTAACATGGAGAAATATTCCTCAGTAACATAAAAACACGGGGGTTCTTTTTCCTTTTTTTTCTTCGAAATCTATCTTCCAGCTTTCGGTAGTAAGATGGTAAGTCGAAATCGAGATGGAAATTCCAACTACTTTTGTTTTTTGCCAACTGCACTGAATCTATAATGCATGCGAATACTCGCATCTAAACTCCAAAAAAGAACGGGGTTTTGATTCATTTTCTGTTTTTCTTTTACTCCAGAAACTACATTCTCTATTACGGTTCCTCGTAGATTCAGTAATAAATGTAGCAAGTAAATTGAATAGTTTCCTTGAAGCATTGAGACTGTGTACATATTTTGAGAATTATCAGATATTGCCAGGCTAAATGGAATTTAAGTACAGCTTGCATTATCTTTACTTTTTATTTATTGACGCATTCCATAACATAATGAGCGTAATGATTTCAAAACAAAACTTTATTTGTGTAGCTGTATCGTTGCATAAGATCGTGATAGCTTTCTAGAAACGAACCGTGATTTTTTATTACGATATCTCATGGTCCTGCATCCACTCGAGGCATCCACGTGATCTATTTTTTTTTCTCACATGAAGTTTACTCTCTTTGGTAAACATTGGTGAGGGTATTTTGTGACATCGGGCATCGAACCCAGGCTTTCCGGTCTGGAGTCCGATGCTCTAACTACTAGGCTACCACGGCCCCATAGACTGACTGACCTATGAAAAAAAAAGTCGTGAATAAATGCACAAGAACAGTCTTCAAGATAGTGGCATAGTGACTTTTTTCAGATCTCAGTAGCCTTTTTAGTTTTTTAGTTAGGAATTCTTATATTAATTATTTCAATAATATACATTAATAATGTAGTTACGTAATGTTTCATTGTAATTTTGATCCAATGATGTCTACGAGATTTTATACCTTAAAGCAGTGTTGACCAACCTTTAATCGCCACGGACTGGTCAATGTGTGATAATTTGACCGCGGCCCACTGAGGGTGGAAAGTTGATTGTTTAAATTTTAGATATTTTTAATTTGACGATTTTAATTAAATTGCATTTAAATATGCCCTCAGAAGAAAATACACCAAAAAAGAGACAATCGCATTAACAATATGATTTAACATGGCGGGTCACACAAAACAAAGAGGAATACACCACAGTAAATAAAATTTAAATAATATAATGTTCCTTGGATGGCCAGGTACCATTTGATCCACGAATCGGTACCGGTCTGAGGCCAGGGCGCTGGGAGTCACTACTCTGAACTGTCAACTTTATTATAGTGGCTTAAAACTATGTCACTTTCTTTTATATATATGCTAAATATATCGAATTATTAGAGTAGATCTTAGAAGCTATAGCTGTGACGTGACCTTATCCCGCCTTCTCACTAATCCTCTTGGGGAATCTTTGGGGCCAGAATGACATTATTTCAATCCAACCCTCTCAAGAAGAAACCACGATATACGGATTAGTTAATGGATAAATATTGGAGCTTTCGCATTCGTGAGTTAGAAAAATAGAAGTCTGATAGGAGTTGGATAGAAACCGGAGAGTAGAATAGAAGTCGGATAGTAATAGAATGGAAGAATAATAGTGGAAGAATAGAATACAAGCAGAGGCAGAAAGCCGAGGTGCTGATAGCCGTGAGATATTGGTAAGAGATTAATTATGGAATATTAATTATAGAACGGACTTTAGCTTATTAAGGAATCTACAGTAGATAAAGATTCTGAGGTTAATTTCTCCATAAGATATTGAGTAGGATTTCAGGCGCTATTTACTTAGAATTGATAATTACGTAGTATAACTCCTGATCATATCCCTCTAGTAAGACTTGTGTTGCGTTGATCAATATATATTTAGACAATAATAAATTAGATTTATTATGGAGAATTTGAGTGATCAATCATTTATTCCTACAAATCTAGGTCACGTAGATGAAGAGATGATACCCCCGGGCCGCAGGATATCACATAGCTTACAGGAAGATTTTTAATTAATGTTAAATGTATGCCCATTCTTTGACCAGATTTTTATATATTAGTATATTTATTAACATACTTTCCCAAATTTTTAAAATATTCCATATTAGCATCTGTATTAACTTTTAAAATTAAATTTTAAAAAATAAATATATAGGGTATACATTATTTTTAATAATAAATTTTTTGACAAACATCTGTTCTTGAAATAATATATGGTACACACAAATGAAACTCTGAACTCACTCTAAATAAGTCAGTCAAAAATCTTCAAATTGAATAATCCCATCACTTGATGCCATCAACACAACGAACAAAACATTGTTACCACTTCCATTCATTTCTTTACGGTACATTTGCGTAATTAATATGTGTTAGTCCAAGCCTCTTTTACTCAATTATGGTCCTTGAAGGGGGCTTTCAATTTATATCATTACAGAGAAGCTTTTTCAAATCTGAAAATTCAATTAAAAAATACAGAAGAAATTTCCTAAGATTATACTTAACAAGAAATTGATCAAACGTTAATCATCCTCTTGAAACCGAAAGTTGAAACCTTATACCATTAATCAGGGTCTAAACACTGTAATAATGTTATTCTTTTTTATCGCAGTCTTTTCGCTCTTCACGGCTTTATGCGATGAGAAGAGGGCAAAAAAAGAATATTGAAAGGAAGAGGGAAAAAAATGACTTTGGGGCGAAAACGAAAAATAGGGGAAAACTCGTAGCGGAAAAGAAGTAACGATTAACCACAGATTTCTTGGGGCTGCCATCATTTTTCTTCGGAATAAAAAGAGTCCAGGACAGACTGCGGACCGCATGTCAACGCCTGTAAATGGTTTGTGTCATACTTTCACGTTTTTCTGGCGACGATGCTTGGCGACTTAGCAGGGGTTGGCGATGGAAAACAGGTAAACTATTCGAAACAGTTCACTTCTAGCAAATGTGCATCTTTCTTTTCTTAAAGTAAATGATATTTATTACTATGTAGCTGAAAATTTTAGAAACTTTTTTATAGTAAATGTGTTACTTTAAATTAAGAATTCCTCTTAAATAATCTTGCTCTTTTTTTGTAGGACAGTTTTATATTATTAGTTTGCAGCGTGTGAAATGTTGGATTTTTAATTGAATACGTAAAACTTTACATCTTTTTCAAAAGCTATTTATTTCATCAATATCTGCTCTATTTGCTTCAATATATCTTTTTCAATGAAATTTTAATGCATAGATACCTGTCTTAAGGAAATTCTGATCTTAAGAATCAATAAACTCTGATATGGAATTTTTCAGGCTGTCTTTATTTTTATACTTTTTATCCAGTAAAAACTGTTCTAAGTGTTTAAAAAAAAGAAAAGTCGATTGGCAAAAGATTCAATAAATAAACTGGGTACTGATAAATTTCATATTTAAATTCATATCCATTTCATTTCATATAAAAATCCCATATTATTACAGAAAAAAGCTATTTTTTAATATAAATGGGTAACACATTTCACTTATAATTCTAATGCCACAGAATTAATAGATTCAGGCAATGGAAAATGGTAGGATTTTCGATTTAAAAAATAAGTATTTCTTGTGCTTGAATTCTTTTTTAATAAAAGATGAAGATTGTTTTTGGTACCTATTGTTCCTCGTGAATTTTATTCATTGTTACATGATCTAAAAGACCTTTAATAGACATACTCTACCTAATTCACCTTTTTTTCTTTCAATGTGAAATATTAGATGTAACAAGGACAGTCAATGTGCTCTGGTACAAATGCAACCTTGAATTTAGACTCCTCCTACCAAACTATAGTAAAAAACCTCTGCAAACAAATACATGCACTCTATTTGATTCCTTTCGAAAAGTACATCAATTGTATTTTATGTCCATTGTATGAGCTTCTGCATTTTGTGAGATAATTGTCCTCATCTAACATTGATCTTGAGAAATTTTGACATTTGCAATTCAAACCATATTGCTTTTTCGTGATTTTTAAACATTTCGTTGGAAATACTTTATTCGTTTATGTACACTTTCTAACACATAAAACATCTTAAACTTTTCGAGCACGTATTTTTAATGCATGAAAATCTCATTACATATTATTTGGAAATATTTCCACACAAAAAATGTGCTCAAATGAGTATTGTTGAAACAAAATAAAATTAAATAGAGTAAATATGATTATTAGTAATTAATATTTATTTTTACACTAATCGTATTTAAACATTTTTTTTTAAAATTCGATCAACTGTTTATTTACATATATATCGTTTTCTTTTTAAAATGTTTTACAGTAAACAATAATAACAATTTCAAACTAAATGTTTAATATTAAACTAAGTTTGTTCTTGTTATTTCTCTTGTAACAAAGTAAGAGGATTAAGTGAAGATAAAAAAAATAAATCGTATTTACTACCGAGCTCAGCGAAAAAGTGCATATTCATACAGAAATCCACTATTCTGGATGAGAAATAAAATCTCTGTTCCTTTTATCTTTAAATGAAAGAGAAGCATATACAGATGTATTTTACTTCCGTTTTGCTATAGAAATATTTTAAAAAACTGTTTAAGGTGACGTTTATAAAGTTGCATGGGCTTCATTGCTAATTCCATACAAGTCATGGGAGATTGTTTTAATCTTACATAGTCCCTTACATGAGTCTGATCTCGCATGCGCGTTGCAACATATAACTTGATAAGATATAAGAGATTAACAGGTATGTCGATGGGTTAACATCGTGTTGTGAAGGTATTCGGGTCATTGGAGACGGACCGTGTAATTTTGAGCCTCGGTTACATGACGAGGACGGCATCTTTAATATTATTCTCCAAAATTCCCCTCCATGCTTATGAGAGGACTGGTCTCCGATAAGTTTAACGCACATCAGCCCCTGTTGATGTCGGACCTCTAACAACACCAGGATTTGAACTCAAGACTGGACAGGCACAATACCGACCACGGGTTTGGAACGATAGTCGCTCATTACAACATCACAACAAATATCTCTAGCTCGAGAGAGATGAATTCATTACGGAGTTCCAATAAGTTTATGTCATGCATTTACTTCTTGATCGTAGCTATTGAGTTTATATTTAATATAATTATGCTTTAGTTATACAAAAAAAAAAACACTTTGTGAAGGATTAAATGAATAGATTATGAAAAAATTATGGGTTAAAGCCTCATTGTATTCAAGAAACAGAGAAATATCAGTTGGGTTTGTTACTAGAACTAGTTTTCTAATTGTGTTATAGCAATTAAGAGGCTTTTATCTCGATCAGAACTACATCAGGTATTTCGTAATCAGCTGTTTTATACAATCAGCTTTTTTTTTTAATCAGCTGTTACTGAAATCTAGAAAATTTAGAAAAATGAACTCTAATGACTTTGGTCATAAAACCTCTAAGACATATGGCAATTAATTCTTTTAGTTTACTCAACTTGTAACGGGTTCAATTCGGGCTTCTCCTTATCCTCTAGGGTAAAATACTCTTTTTAACTGTGATTTTAGTTGAAAACCGCTTTCGTTAGAGATGATTTTATGTAAATGTAGTGCTAGTCGTGGAGTAAGTGAAATGATGGTTGGGAAATTGAGTGTAAGAAGAAAGCGTGAAGAAATAGTGTGAGCGACGTGGTCGCACTTAGTATTGCTAATCCAAAAAGGAAAGATTAAGCAAGTGTTGAAGCAAGACCGCTCAGGAGAATAGATATAAATGCTCTTATTTATATTATAGTTAGATTAATAAGTTTGATTGCTCCTCGGCTTTAGTTATTAAAGTGCATTCTCCATATTCTTATTAAGTCTAATAATTGAAAAAAAGAAGTAAAATTGTTTAAATTGAGGAATGTCTGATTCTTACTGGAACCTCTCACACTTGCGATCGAAAGATTTCGACAACGTAACGGGAAATACCATCTTAACACCATAACTTTATCTCATCAAAAACTGCCACGTTGACACATTCCAAAGGGAAATAATGTAGTATTGCTTAAACCATCGATTAGGACCAATCAGTGAAAATCATATGATTATGGAACATCAGAGAATTTTCCGGTAAGGAAAGGTATAAAAGCTAAGAGCTCTGGAATATAAAAAAAGAATGCTTAAGTGCATTGTAATCTGTCCATTTGTGATTGCGTTGTTTTCCGCTTTTTTTCTTTATGTCCGTTAATAAAATGTAGCATCCACAGCCGCCATATAAAGATGTCCCAGCAACGTGTTTGATTCCAGGGAAAACACTACATATATCATATATAATAAAAAAACAAATGCACTCTTGCACAAATAAGTATAGCAGGATTTCCCAAGCTGTGGGGCATCCCCCCCCCAGAGGGAGTTGTAACCCTACAAGGGGGGGGGGTGAGTATATCAAAAAGTCGAAAATAAAAGATTATTTAAAAAAATATATTAATCTACTGAAAGGAAGCAAAACAAAATACGTTCTGTCATAATAAAAAATAAAATATGCATTTAAACTGATATAATATCCTTATAAGTGTAACATACTGCATAATGTGTTTCATAATTAATGGAACAGTACTAAGTTAAGAACAAATTTAATAATTACCAGTGACCCTATGAGGATGTCATAAAATTATATACAAAATTTTATCTTGATAATTTTTACGGTTTATAATAAAAGTCGTATTGTAGCTTTACGTCAAAGTATATTATTATTGAATTCAATATATTATTATCATATGGAGGGGCAATGGGCGCCATGAAATTTATGATTGAAAATTGGGTTACAAGTATAGAAAGTTTGAGAAGCAATGAAGTATAGATATCTATATAAGGAATAAAATGGACAATATAACAAAAAGAACATTTTCAATAATACATCGTTCTAAATAACTTATTTCATATAAATAAAAGAAGAAACTAAAATGTTCATGAATGCATTACTCTAATAATTAAGTTTGTGTACATAATTTCATTAAAATAATAAAATAGTGCGTTCTAAGCACGGTTTCAAAATACAAGCACTTTCTAATTATTCATATTTTATAACTTAATTTGTACAAGTATCTGTGAAAAATTAAAGGGGGTTTAATTTTACCAGGAACTAGGATAATGAAAGCATTACTTATCCAACACTCCTTAAATATGTATAATGAATATTTTGTGTTAGAGGCACAAAAATGTTTTCGTGTAGGGCTGAATAAATTACCAAATTAATTAGCCATTTATGCCCTCGCAATCTGTTGCTTTCTAGTGACAACTTGACGGGCTTCAAAGACTTTTTCTTCGGCAAAACTTATCTCGAAACTTTTGAGTAAAGAAAATACTTAAATTGATTTCATATAGCTGTCACTTTACTCTACTTGCACTAAATTTTCAGACCATCATCCCGGGAAATATCACTTTCTAAAATTTTCATGTTTTTGTGCTAAAAATAATCAGGAGAGTTTTGAGTATACACAACGTTTTTCTAATGTATGATGCTTTAGAAGTACACGATTTAGTAGAGTAAAAACAATCATACTGCATTATGGCGAGAATTTATTTTAAAAAAAGGTACTCGCATGCTCTATATTTATTTGAACGACTTGAAGACTGAATTAAATTAACTATGGCACAAAAAGAAAGGGGAAACTGTCATTATATATTTTTTATTATTCTAGTTTATCAAAGTTTGTAGTTTTGATTGATTTTTTTTATTGAAAACATTTAGAATTTCCAGTGTACCACAAAGTATCACATAGGGCCTATTGAAGTGATAATGATGTCGTATCCATAACAGTATCAAATCAATCAGTACCATGAGCCCCGATGACTGTTCTGGCAATCTGTTCAGTGTTATCCAAATAGAGGTGTGATGACGAAAACAAGACCTCTATTTCCTATACAGCAGCAAGAATAGCTGGGCATTCAAAAATATGAGCAAGTGTTAGCTCTGAAACTAAACAGTTATCAGAATCCCCATAAGTACTTCTACCATCCCTATCAATCTTCATTCCTGTGTGATGACCAGTTCTTAGCCTAGCAATAGCCTTTGTTTTAATGCGGTCTACACTTATTATACAGATTCAATGCTTTACAAGAATTGACTTCTCACTCAGTTTGGAATTTGTGACAGCTTTTGAGTCAAATAAAGTAACGATGACAAAGTTGTCATTAGTATGATATCTAGCTTCTTCCGCCAGTTTATCCGCAATTTTCATTGCCCATGAAAGTATAAGACACATTACAAAAGTAAAAAGAAGAAAATTTTTAAGTTATATGAGGTATAACAAATTTTAACAATAAACTAACAAACCATGAAGAAACGGTGGGAAAAAGTTGGTGAAAATCTGGGCGCCAATTTATATTAATGCCCTTAAGGTATCCGACTACGTTCGGAACCGTGATTTTGCAAAAGTGTATAAATAGATAATATTTTTGATATTTAGTGTCACTTAGATTATAAAATGTACATAATATTGTTTTAAGAATAGTATTACGATAAAAAATTATTTAATTACAATAATTTGACAAAAAAATGAACATAGAATGACCCATTTTCAAAATATTCTCTTTTTGTGAAAAACGCTTCTATTATAATAATATTTTGCCTGTATATAGCTCAGACCTCTGTACAGAGGCTCAACTAGAATGTTTGAAATATATACCTTAGAAGTGGATTTATCCATGTTTTACGACAACAGAAAGGAGAAATTTTAAGAAAAAAACGCCGATAAAATTATTTGAATTGGTTGTAATTGGTATTGGATTTTTTAAAAATCATAGTTGAGCCTCTGTACAGAGGTCTGAGCTATAGACAGGCAAAATATTATTATAATAGAAACATTTTCCACAAAAGGAGAACATTTTGAAAAAAAAGGTTATTCTAATTTAATTTTTTGCCACAATATTGCATTTAATATTTTTTTTTATCAAAATGTCCTTAAAACAATTTTATACATGTATTCTAATCTAAGTGACACTAAATATCACGAAAATTATCCATTTTTGCGCTTTTTTAAAATCCCGGTTCCGAACTTAGTCGGATACCTTAAGTGCCAATATTTGAGTCTTTCTCTGACAAATTTGGAGCTCAAAAAGAACACATGCTCTGCATTTTTCTTGTCAACGATACTATAATCGCAGGACGATGACGGAACTATATGAAACTGTTCAAATAACTTTTAAAATTACCATATCCAATGAGAAATTAGGTCATTTTGTAATTATTAATATAATGATATCACGACAGTCTCATATAATGAAAAGAAAAACAATTTCTTGAGCTCCTTTTATTTGAAATGGTATATTCTTGGTTCTAAGACTTTATCATTCACTCTCTCATAACTTTCTATAAAGGATTTAAGGATATTAATGGCAATGGCGATTTCGCGCTTGGTGGTATTCTTAGCAAGAAAACCGGCCTCTTCCTTCCCAGAAACACCCGTGTGTCCGCGAACAAATGCAAAAACTATCGAGATGTTTTTATCTTTCTTTATATTTTTTAGCTGATACAACGATCAGATCTTACATGACTAACTCTGCTATGATTAAGAGTAAAAATGTTACATTTAATTAGACAATTCAAAAGAACAGATTATTGATAATTTGAGTGAGTGAGTGTTTTATAACCACCGCACAATAAAGCAACACGAGGGCAAATGGTGACAAACTTCGTAATTTTGAAACTCGGTCAAGTGGCGAAGATGACACACCAGCTGTTACCCCCCTTTTCTACACTACCACATTACACTAACGGGAAGACATTGAGCCTCGACAGATTTTAAGTACATCGGCCACGCATACATGGTGGATCTTCAGCGGTACTAGGCTTGAACTCATGACACACCGGTCACGAGTCTGCTATCTTGACCACTAGGCTACCGTGGCCTCTGGATATGTATTAGACAGAAATGATTTAGTTAGATGATTGATCATTTATTTATAGATTGAGTGAAGATTAATTAGTTATAACATTTAGAAACAAATCTTCACATGGGCATTATCTCCTTTTGAATTACTTTGATTAAACTTTTCACGACACAATTTGAAGCTAAAAGAGGGCTACTGACATAGGATCTTGAATTTTTTAACTGGAATGTCATGAGGACGACACCTGAGCTCCCACCCCCCCTCCCTTTTTTTTTTTTTTTTTTAAAAAGTGCTTTTATTAAAATAATAATAATACAGAAAATACAAAATATTCTCTCGAAGATCAGTAACCATTTTTAAATTGTTCTTTAACTTGGTCATTGTTGTCATTACGCAGGGGAATAAGTGAGAGAGTGAATATTAACGTCACACTGTTCAGCAACACGAGTGCTCTTGGCTCCGAATTTTGAAACAATGTCAAGAGAGGAGGACGACAAATGAGCTAGTTCGTGACTAGGACCACAAGGCTAACGCGGGCACAGAATCTTGGTAAAAAAGTATTGGTAAATTTCAAAAAGCTATTAATGAAGCCTTGGTAAAGGTTTTAAAAAATGTCTTTATTATATAAAGGAAAACCATTGAAGAGAAATATAATAGTTTGAGTTTGGTTATGAATTTTTTTTATTACATTAGTTATTCATTAAGTTAGTTTTAGTTATTTAACTTAACAGGGGGAAAACGCAAGATAAATATCTTGCATTAGCTTTCTTTGAAGAAGAAAAAAAAAAACACGTTTTGGGGAATTAAATTGATCAGAAAAACATGTCATTAAAAACGTTATTTAAAAAATATTTAACACATAAAAAATTGTTAAATAATGGAAAGTATGCAATAAATATTACAGAAGGGTAGTATATGCATACCATGCAATGAATACCCAATATAGTAGACAGTTTCTGAAATCTGATAAAGCTCCTCATTATACGATGATAAATCTACATCATGTGTTATATAGAATTATATAAGAACCCTTTCAATCAAGTTGTTTAGCACGAATTGGAACTCTTGACAACAAACATCAATTCATATAGTTAGGGTGGATAATTATACACGTCGAAGCTAATTATTATCAGTAGTTATCACAAATCAGCAAATACTGTAGAACATTCAGTTTTAATATCTTGATACGCCATATATTTATTTCCTTAACAGCATAAGGATAAAACAAATTTTCAGCAAATTATTTATAAAGAAAATTCCTAAGAGCATGGGTGATATAACTCATTTCTTTTGTTTTAAGTTATTTATGTTGTTTATTTTGCTTTGTAGAGAGATATTTATTATATTTTATCATTTAAATGGTACGTGATGAAAATAAGATATTTCTTCCATAAATCGTTATTTGCTGGAATTATGGGTAATATTTTGTCCTTAATAAGAAATTTCAACGAGTAAGTGTAATTTATTGATTTAATGTATTTTTGCATAAAAAACACATCCGTAATGTTTCAGAAAGAGTATGAAGGATTTAAGAATACCTCTGTCTGTGCTTGTTTATAATTCATTGCAATGCATTCTTAGATATTAATAATTGGATGTTTCAAAGTCTTCTTCAGATATCAATCAATTTTCATTATATAAAATGAATTGCCATTTTTATATATATTTTGATATAAGATAAATTTTCTAAATTAATTTTATTAGTAATTATCAATATAAAATATTTAATTCTTCGTTTTAAAAAAGAAAAATGCGATCGACATAGCTTACTTAAATTAAACAAAGAAAATGAAGCATAGATAAGTGCAAAAGTGATATTTATACTAAATTATTACTATTTCAAGAATTATTATTTTTATCATATTAAAAATTAATGTTGTTCTTCAAAAAAGAGGAAGAAAAAAGGTGACCTTAAGAAATTTTACAATTGTTATATTAATTGAACAAAATTGTTATCAAATGGTACCAAATTGTGGTTTTAATAGATTAATTGATTAATTAAATTAACATAATTAATTAAGTTGCAAAAATATTTTTTTCGATTTAGAATTAGAAAATAACTACTTTTGAAATGATACAAGGAATTTTTCTCATATTTTTTGATATTTCATCCAAAAGTTAGGCTAAATTTCAAATAACGTAAAATTTTGTACATAGGTTCTTAATCATGAATTGTTCAAAGAAGACTCCAATAATTAAATACATTTTTCAAATTTTAAGGGGACATGGTATGATTTACACAAAAAATTTTAATTTAAGGATTTTCAAAATTTTTTTGGTTGCCTCCTATGTGTGTATTCTATGTAAAAAAGATTTTGTGCTCAAAATTTCATAAAAAGCTAAAAATTTAATTTTTTAAGGAAAAACTTAAAATATGTGAAGTGATTTTAAAATGCTACTCAATTTATAAAAATTTACACACACGCATGAAATATGATTTACAATTACATCAAACTATGTATAATAAAAGTTGGTATGAATTTTGCGGTAACATGATTGGTATTTGTACAATACCTCTTTTTATGAATGCTTATTGAAAATTCCTTCAAAAATGTATAAATTCTGAGTTCAATTCTTTTTAAAAAAATAAGTATTGCTTTTATTCAAAAATGCATACCAACTTTTGTTACACGTACTATTATCAAAAGGTAAAAAAAAAAAAAAATTCAAAGCATTAAGCACGACAGAAAAAAAGCCTTAGCATTTTAAATGAAGACAAACTAGTTATTTGGTCTTTCTGAGATAAGTAAGTTTAAAGTTTTGATTTGCTATAGGGATGGGAATGAAAGCGAGCGTAAAAGCTTACATAATTATGCGTCTTTTAAGTTTAGAGTATTCAAATTTTGTGAGGTTATAGAAAAAATATAAAAAATAATTTAAGCTAAAAAAATTAGATTTGATTTTGACCAATTTTTGTCAATTGAATTGTACTGTTTCCCCTTAAAGATTTTTTTTTTTTTACCTTTTCAATATTTTTCAAAGCTTTTTTACCAAACAGCATGTAATTTGTTTCGAATGTTTGACTTATCAAAAAGTTGAATATGTAATTAAAAACATTATTAAATAAAATGTTACGTAAACAAGGGAGAAAAAAATAAATTATTATGCACAAAAATTTTTATGTGATTAAATTTCTTACATCACGAAATCTTTAAATTACAAATTTCATGCAATTCACTCCAATAGTTAGAAAATATTACAGTTTGAAATCACGATCCGAAATAGCAAGGTTTTAAGAGATCGTATATTAATTTAAAAATCTGAACTATCGATCCAATCATCACGTAATTTTAAGAAACAGGAAACGAAGTATGAAACGTTGACGACGAAAAATTATAATATATGGTTTGCTAATGGCTTTCCTAATAGAGTTATACATGAACATTTATTTTACTTCGGGAATTTAGAATTAATTGGCATAAATTGTGAACATTTCGAATAACAGTGGGAAATTCACAAAGGACTTTCGATTTTTTTTTGTAGTTAATAATAAAATTTTTATATTAAGATTTCTTATACTTACTCTAATGCAGTAACCCAAATTTATCATTTAAAATACATTTGGAAATATAATAAACTACCAGAAAATTATAGCAAAATTGTGAGGAAAATATAAATAATGAGTATTAGCTAAGCGTCTTAGTAAAGAATATGAAAGAAAGTAAACGGAAATACTCCTTTAAATCAATAATAAATTAGAGAAACTCCTTATTACAAAAATTTGGATTAAAGAAATTACGAAATTCTTTCCAATATTATATGGTACCAATGAAAGACACACTTTAAAATGAAGATTCATAACAAGAAAATCATTCTGAAAATCAGCATACCTAATTTAAAATGTCTTTTTATTTCATATTCGCAAATTAAAATATTTAAAGAGGGATTTAAATTAAAACTTTAATATTTATAAAGCCGTATTACAAACAGAGAATTTATGATAAACACAGGGATACCAAAAGTAAAACAAAAATTTCCATTCTTAAACATTCCAAAACATTCTACATGCCATGTGCTATTTTTATATTGAAATTTTGTTTAATATAAGGAACCTTTTATAACCTTATTTAATTAACAATATATTCGTCTGGAACATCATGGCCGCAAAGGCAAAAACATCTCCTTTATGAAACAGTTCTCTTTTCGCGTAATAAAAAAGGGAACGAAATAGAAGTTCTAAAAATTATTTTATTTTTCTTATTTTTTAAACAAATACCAAGCCATTTTCGAAGTCCTGTTCTTTCCTTTTGATATCAAATTATAAAATTATAAAATATTTGATATCAAATTATAATTCAGTTTATTGAGAAACACTAAACTTTCCAATAAATTGAGCTCTTAAATTATTCTTTAAAAAAATTTAATAATTGTTAACATTAGTTATACAAATAAAAATTATAGCATTCAGTAATCAGAACATATAAAATCATTAAATATACTATACATAAATCTAGAAATAAGCATACAAGATAAGAATGTTTAAAACAGAAATATTTCACAACCAGATGGCCATGTGAGTGACATCTGCTTTAAGAATAAATAGCAAAATTTCAAACAGTGACTCCAAATAGAAAAAGTAACTTATTGTTTGATTATTTAGTTAGAATAGCAGTTACACTAAACACGACTGCTACAAATACCTTACTAGTTTTTACAAATGATTTAGTTATGGAGTTCACCCCACACACACACATTCACCAAGATTTAACAAAATGTTTAGATTTAAGTTAAACCGCTAAGGTATTAGAAGCAGGAGAGAAATTCATCTGCTGTATGTAAAAGGGGTTGTAATAAAAAACTTCCCCTAAAAAAATAAATCCTGCTGCTCAAACAGATAAGCAGATTGCTAACAAATTTGGTATATGGAGTAGAAATGTGCTGAAAAAATTCAAGAAAAAAAATTGTCTACTAAATGGCTCTTTGAATTGGGAAATGGCTATTTAAGGTATCCGACTACGTTCGGAACCGTGATTTTGCAAAAGCGTTTAAATGGATAATATTTATGATATTTAGTGTCACTTAGGTTAGAAAACGTATATAAAATTGATTTAAGAATAGTATTACAGTAAAAAATTATTTAAGTACAATATTTTGACAAAAAATGAACATAAAATGACCCATTTTCAAAATGTTCTCCTTTTGTGAAAAATGCTTCTATTATAATAATATTTTGCCTGTACATAGCTCAGACCTCTCTACAGAGGCTGAATTAGAACTTTTGAAATATATAACTTAGAAGTGGGTTTATCTATGATTTACGACAACAGACGGGAGAATTTTTTAGAAAAAAACGCCAATAATTATTTCAATGGGTGGTAACTCTGAAAATAATGCGAATTTTTCAAAAATCATAGTTGAGCCTCTGTACAGAGGTCTGAGCTATATACAAGCAAAATTTTATTATTATAGAAGCATTTTTCACAAAAGGAGAACATTTCGAATAAAGGTTATTCTAAGTTAATTTTTTGCCGAAATATTGTATTTAAATATTTTTTTTTTGTCAAAATATCCTTAAAACAATTTTATACATGTATTCTAATCTAAGTGACACTAAATATCATGAAAATTATCCATTTATGCACCTTTTTAAAATCACTGTTTCGAACGTAGTCAGATACCTTAACTAATGAATTGATCTACCTACATAAACTGCTTAAATAGTCAGAACATTTATTGATTAGTTTTTATCACTCTGTCATTGAATAACAGTTCGTCTGGGCTGAATGCTTGTTGACACCGTATCATTTAGTTGAAGGGAGTCTCTGCAAGCATTCTTGTACTCAGTTTAAGGACAAAGCTTTCTCTTTTCTGCACGTTTGCAAGAGCCATGATTTATTTTTTCCAAAAACCAAAGGACATCTTAAACATTTCTCAGCTTTATATTAAGCTATTTATAAGTATTGTTCAGACAATTGCCCAAATTGTTTATTCATTCCATGTGGATAACTTAATTTGCTAAATTTGACGTTTTTCAATGCAAAGCACCACCTCGTGGACTTTTCGAACCCAACATATGTTAAAGTCTTTGAGATCATTTCGTGGATAGTTCATAAACCAAAAATGGTATTAATTTAGGCTTTAAAGGGCAATTACATGTGTGGAACGTTTAAATATAATAACTCCGTATGCGTAATATCCGTAAATGATAATTATAATTTAAAACAAAAAAGGAGGCAAAAAAACCTATTTTCCCTAGCTTAAATTTTATCTTTAAAAAGGCTTGAAAGCTAAATGGTTGTAATAAAGTACAACTATTTCACATATTATTATACAATTCGGCCAATTAATTCCGTATAAATTGGGACATAAGAGCTTGAACTGTATTATAATATTATTAGGAAATTCTGTAAATCAGAACTGGGGAAAATTGGACATAAAGTTTGAACTGTATTATAACTAATCAAATACGCATACATTTTTTTTTGGTTCTTTAAATAAAATTATATTTAAAATTTTTACTGCTTGTAAGTACATTATATAATTATATAGTAAAACAACTGCATAAGAGATTTTATTGTAACAAATCTGCTTAACTTTAAAAATATATTATAGGAATTAAGTACATAAAATTTAGGTTCCTAAATTCATATCCATGAATAAAGATTAGTAAAGCATAAACTTGTAGCGTTTATAAAAAGAAAAAAGTAAAAATAAAATATTTTATAGAAACACATTAATTAAAACTTTTAAATTAAAAATTAAATTATTAATTTTAAAAATAAAACAATGACTTCTAAGATCAAGGACATAGGGTGTTTTAGAAACACATAAATATATGATAATAATCTAGCCGGCTGGGTGGCGTGATTGGTTTGTCGCTGGTCTTCTGCATCCAAGGTTGTGGGTTCAACCGCGAACCAAGTCGATGCATTTTCATGATGCTGAAAATCGACAGCGGCCATGTCATATGATTATATGGAATGTAAAAGATCCCTAGAGTATTTGTTTGGCTTGGATGCTCTCGACAAAATTAAATCCTGGTACAGGTTCGCATCGTCAGAGCTCAGGGGCCTCCTTCTAGGGAGGAAACTCGGTGAAAAAATTACCTGCGGCGATTGGTATCCGCTTATAGGCACCACACTAAAAGGTGATACCAGCTTCCGAGGAATGTACTAGGTCTGCAATGGTTAATGACCAATTCGCAGCCCATTAGAAATAAAAAAAATGATAATAATCTGTTAGAAGTTATTTAATTTCAAAACAGAAGAATAAAACTGCACATATTTGAAAGGCTGATGAAATGTTGTTTGTATTTACAAATACACAAAGTATAAATTCAATTCTGAAAAAATAAACATAAAATCTTAACACTGCCTTCGAATATTTAAAAATGTATTTTTTGAGCTCACGAAAATAAATAAAATAAGTATATACATACATACATACATATTATATATATATAAATTGCATGCAGGTGTATGTATAAAAAGCCAACAAGTCAAAGCTACATCTTTCATATTGTTTTGTTGAATTTTTTTTCTATTTTGAGATCAACTTGTAATACAAACATTTATCGATTTGTTTCATATAGAAATGTTACTACCCCTCCCCTTTAGTAGCCCCTTTGCAATAGCGGTGTCCTAAGATCAGGACATCTCTATACACAATTCTTTTAATTCAGATTAACTTTTTTTTTAAAAAATGATTACAATTAATTTAATTTCTAGAACAAACACTGGAGCTTTAGTCTTGGAATATACGGAAGGAGAAAAGGCATTATTACTTATCGCAAAGTAAACAAACGTATTTTTTTTATTTTCAAAAGGAACATTTGAATATTGCTTACATTATCTTGCATGTATCATAAACTACTCTAAATAAAGTAAAAAAGTATTTTAATTAGTCTAGATAATTTTTACGACACTATAATATGTTTTAGTTAATTAATGCATTTTAACTATTTATTATAATACATTAAGTGCAAACGCTATTAAAACCAAATTACAATTTCTAACTTATTTTAATAAAACTAATTATAATTTATATTAAATTAAATTTCATATTTTAAGGAAGCTTTACTGATGAATTTTGAAACCATGCAATAAGATGATACAAAATTATAACGGTTGCTGTATTTGTGCGATGATTAATAGTAATATTTCATTTAAAAATAGATATTTTTCTTCCAGAGCTGTTAAATAAGTCTACCATTAGCATTTCTACAATCAGGAAGTAACAACATTAGTTCAGATTATTTACAGTAAAATTTCTATTAATGAAGTAAAAATAATTTCGTGGTTTACCTTTAAAATGTGTATGTTATTTAATTGAAATAATTTTACTTAACTATATTTGATTTTTTAAAAATACTTCACACAAATATTTCTCTAGCAACACATTAAAACCGTAGAGAAATCAGAAAGAAAGTTTAGGTATTTTGTACTTATATATTTTTGCTTATTATTTGCTGAAATATTCTTTTATAACGACTGATAATTACAAATCAGTATTGATTGAACATCAATTTTTGAATTAATATTCTGTTTAATAACGCTCGCATTACTTCAAATATATGCTGTTCTATAATTCATTGTAGAAATAAAAATTTGAAATATTACTACTTTTTCTATAAGATTTATCTTTGTTTATAAATTTCAAAAGAAACACTTATCAACTTTTCTTGCTTTAAATTATCCTTAAGCAAGCAACTTTAATCGACATTTTTAAGGTATATTTTTCTTTTTTTGTGTGTTTTACAGCGTTTTCAGAGTCTAATTAAAATTTTGTTCAGCTAAAAAATAATTATGTAGGTTAATTTCTAGTTGGAAAGCACAGCTTTTATTTTTGAAAAAAGGACATGTTAAGATACGTTAAATATATCTAAAATACTAAGAAGTAATTTAAAAATAAATTTTAAGTCAATTCCTACTTATGTCAACAAAATTTTCATTTTATTTAATTAAATTTAATTAATGAACTAATATTCGAAAAAACTGTATCAACATCGAGTGTAATCCACTACAAGTTTAAAAAAATACATTTGAAGCCAAGAAAAAATTCTTAAGAAAAACTTACTGGCGCTATCTGTTGATGCTAGTTCTAACTTCGTCAGAAATAACGCAGAAGAAATTTAATATTAAAAAATAAAATTTAATTAATGAATTAATATTTGAAAAAACTGTATTAATATCAAGTGCCGTCCAATACAAGTTTCAAAAATGTATTTCAACTATTTCAGTGGATGAATAAAAAGTATTTTATTAATGATTGAAAATTTGAACAAAATATATGTATCTATAAATAAATGAATATTATATATATATATATATATATATATATAGGGAGAGAGTGAACTAATAGTAGGAATAGAAAAAAAGAATAACAAGCCTTCAAATTTAATATTTTCTGAGAATGGAATTGGATTATATTTTACTTGATAGAAACATAGCAAGCTCCTTTCCCTTAAGATATATTTACTTTTAATCTTGACATAAATGATAAACTTTTGCTGACTTCAGCTTTAAAATCTTACTGAAACATAACAAAATATTCGTGGTGAGGCCTTACGTTAATCATCAACAAAATACACAGACATTAAAACTGTTTCCCCAAACAGAATAAAAACGGTTCTCGCCAAGAATATCGCCAAATTGACCATCTTGGGTAAAAAAAAAAAAATAGTCTATCGGCAACCTGGTCGGTGTCAATGTTTGATGAGAAATGTGCTTGGAGTAAGTGGAAACAGGGGAGGTGCTAAAATACCAAGGGAGTGGGAAGTTCGTTCCTCCAGAGTTAGTTAATGCAGCCAAAAATGTCTAAAGAACCCGACTTTTTTTTACTTGGCTTTCTTTTGCGTCCCCAACCGATTTTATTCAGTTATATTAAGGATTCGGTCATTTTTCCAGTCCTCCACTTTTCTCTTGACCGATGGATGTCCCTAGTGGATGGAGAAGTTTATCCAGGAGTTGGCAACCACCCTCCTGTAAAAGCGATGGGTCCGTAAAGTATGATGTGGGATTGACTAAGTGTTTGTGGAGGTGCTTAGAAGTGACGGATTTGATCACAGTAAGAGGCGGTGATTTTTATAGTTAAGTCAGGAGTGATTTATAAAAATAATAGTTGTTTGGCCGTATAAAAAGGGGGTGAAAGCAGAAATGTCAGCAGTTTCTACAGAGAGATAAGTTAGCGGAATAAAGTTTTACTCACGAAAGCTATCCAGTTACTTGTAGTTTTTTCTTTAATAAACAATAAATTGGTATAATCTGAATAAATAAATTTATAATTTGGATTTATAATAAGATTTATAGAAATCTTCACAACATTTTTCCTGACATGATAAGTAGTACAACTTAATTTTATTAAATTGATTTTTTGCATTGAATTTTCTACAGAAATAAATAAATAAAACTTTGTAGCAAATATTAGTTCGTGCAACCATCATTAGATGGCGCTGTGCCGCCTATACGCACCCTAGCGTTCTTGGAAACGGGAACTTTCTCTTTTTGAGTTCAGGGTGATTCGCTATCACACCGACAAACTGGCAAGTTGTGTAGGGGGTACCAAGACAACTCAGAATCACATTGGAATGCAGGGTCGCAAATGGCGCAGTTATGAGCTATGGTGCAAAGAAGCAGAAAAAAAAAAAACAGAAACAGCAACTTATTCGTGGGACAGAAAACACTTTATTGATATGTTGTACAACAACAGGTGCTCAAAATTACAGCCAGAAGTCATCTGGTAGGCCTGATAGCGACGCTGCAGGGAATTTCTTGCGTTCTGGATGATTCCGGGCATGCCACGTATCCTCTCGGCAACTACAGATATTCGAGCGTTTTCTTCAAATGAAGAAACAGGCTTCTTGTACACCAAGCTCTTTATGCGAACCTAGAAGTTCATGCGCTTTCGTACACCTGTTATAGTACAACTTCTTAATAAAATGTTTAATGATCTATTAATATGTTGTTGGTTCTGTTCTTTTTTTCTGCTTCTTTGCACCA
>BMAV01025087.1:80917-141967 GCA_019973955.1 Trichonephila inaurata madagascariensis | reverse complement strand
TTTTTCTTTTTCAGACATAAGTTCAATGATTTTGGTTTTATTATTCGCGTATTGGAAATGTAATCAATCAAACGCAGTTTCGAACTTTATTCGAAATCGTGTAAAAGAAAAACTAACATTCTTCTAAAAGAAGGCTTTTTTGGAAAGTGAATAGTTTCTTTCGAAAAATTCTTGATTAAAGTATTAGAAAAGCACAACTTTTCAAAATGGAAACGAAATTTTATTGGTTTGTTATGTCTTATTGGTTCATTCACGTAATGATATATTTCAAGTTTAAAAATTAGTTAAGTAGATTTTCAGAGTATGTGTATGAGTGCACTTTAAAATAAAATTACGGAGGGAACGAAAATTATACAAAATATATATTTACGTATCCTAATTTAATCTTATTGTAAGCATTGCTCCCTTTTATATTTACATTATTCTGAAAACGCAATTAGAAGTTCCAATTCAAAATTGTCAATTTACTGGACTAATCGTTAGTTTAGTTTTACTATTAGTTCTGACTCATTCTCAATTTGTTGTATTTTAAACTTACAGTAATGATAACTATAAATGTATAAAACATATCTATAGAAATTAAAGGCAATTTAAACTCTTTCTTTTAATTCCAACAGAATTGAAATTGTTTATCCAAAGATAATAATGATAGATAAAATGTAAATTTGAAGGTAGTTGTAACGGTATCATCTATATAAACCAGTAACAGCGTCCAGACTGAAGTGATCATTTTGGTCCAGTAGTATGTTATGTGCTTACAGAACCGAAGGTCAATGGTTCTGTCCTGCGGATAAGAGTGCCACTTCATTGGTGATCCTAGCTGAATAGAAAAAGGGTAACTTTCTGAGCCGCCAAAGCGCCATCTACCGGCAAAAAGAGCAACCAAAAACTCGTTAGACTCATTTGAAGCAGCAAAAACAAACACTCCTTAAACTCACTTGATGCAACACCTCCAATTGATAGCAACAACTCACACGCTCGCCATAACAAATATACCGTTCGTTCGCCTATCCACCGACTCACTGGTGGAAGAGTGTGTAGCGGTATCATTTATATAAGCCAGTAACAGCCTCCGGACTGAAGTGATCATTTTGGTCCAGTGGAATGTTATGTGTTTACAGAACCGAATGTCGCGGGTTCTGTCCTCTGGATAAGAGCGCCACTTTGTAGTCTTTCAGTATGTTTCATTTTATGTTTTATAGGTATAGCCTTTTTTATAAATGCAAATAACATATATATTTTTTTCAATTTTTACTCAAAGCAGACATATTTCATCGCAGTAAATGTGTTTTTCCCCCTTTGTAACTTCTTTTACCAGTTTCAATTGAGAAAAACAAGCAATACCATAACTTATTTCTGTTATATAAATTGTTTGCTAAACTTAGAAGTTATACATTAACTGTGATGCTCACAATTACAAATTTACTTATTAAAAAAGTTACTTATGTTATTACAGTTCTTTGGTAATTCATTAATATATATAAAAAACTATTTTCAGAAGATACTATTATACTTACAGCCAATAAAATCAGCACAAATGCTATCAAAATATGTTATAAAAAGTTCACCCAAGTGTTCTTGAATTATTAGATATCTATTTTTTAAATTAAATCACTCTTAGAAGTGAAAAGTATATTGCTTATTTTTTTTATTACCTTCATTATTTTTTTCTTACGCAAATACTTTTAAAAGACGCTGAATTCAGTTTCATATATGGAATAAGAAAAAAGACAGTAATCACATCTTCCCCCCCCCCTCCAACAAAGCTACGTTTCAATTAATTTTTTAAAAATATTTCTGCTAACAAAAATCAAGAACATTATATATATATTTGTATATTTAAGAAAGAGTTCCATTATAAAAATCAGTTAGTTTGTGTACAGTGGACTCAAATAAAAAAACCCATTAAGGTATATAAAATAAATCCAGAGCACTCTCTTTCAAAAATCTTTGCATTCACTTTAACCAATACTGTCTCTGGAGTCAATTGAAGACGCTCAACTGAACACAACAGTTCCCAAGTTGTTACTTTCAATTCCTTGCCGCTTACAGCTTCAATTTCGGAGCAGAAACAACAACAAACATGGTCTCCCTAAAAGAAGCAAATAGAAAAAGACTTTGCCATCGCTTTAGCTCGCTCAACAGCGCATCAAGAATGTACTCTAACGCACACAGAAACTACCTTTCCACCATCATAATAATGATAATAATAAAATAAAAGAAAGAAAACTTCCACCAACAAAACCCAACGGGGGAAACCAAACCGAAACAACAGCAAGAAAGAAAAAAAAATGGCTACCAGAGAAGTGGATGGAGAGAGAACACGGGAAAAAAAGGAACAAAAGACTTTCCAGTGCCACCGTTTTAGACCAAATTAGGAAGCTCTGTTCCTCTGTAGTGTCCCTACCAATCGTCCAAACCATCGAAAAGCTTTTATTTTATTGATCGCCGAAGACTTTAGTAGTGGTGATGAGTATACTGTGGAAGGGAGATCTGCCAAACTGTTCTCTGAAGTGGTGGAGGGAATGTAGGGTCCACTTAATGGCCAGGCGATACGCCACTGGCGCCGCTGGTCTGAGACGGGGAAGACTGGATTATAAAAATTCGACCAATAAATAAAGCAGAACCTTCCTCACAGACTTTGTATTGAGATGCTTCAAGAACAAACATCAAAAAACAAACAAGCATTGAGTTCTAAAAATGCCTATTTTCTGGTTCTTATGTAGGTAAATAATACAGATTTTAGTCAATTTCGAATGATATTGACTCTGCAAATATGTCATACACTTTTGTTCGCAAAAACGGTGCTTGTTTGGTTGAAAAGCATGCAGCTAAAGAAATATGTTTTTCTTCGAGTTTGATAAGCTACAGGCAAAAGTCGTTTTTGACTGTTAAGTAAATCTTGTGCTTTCTCCATTATGTTGTACACAAAATATCTCGAGGGCGTTCTTGTATAAATAATATGAGATAAAAATTTTGCAGAATAAACATAAACAGGGGGTTAAGTGGGTTTTGGGAAGTAAGCTTTTAAAACAAATCAACATTTTCGTGCTACTGTCAATACATATTACTTGTAATCGGATAGGATGCATTGCAGAACTTTTAAAAAATGAATTTATTTTTTTTGGTAAGGCTTCAGATGTTTTAAGAGCTAAATTTAATGTTTTACCTTTTCTTTTTAAAATTATTAGGGCTTTTTTTCTGTAAATACCATTGAATGCAGATGTAGTTTTCAATTGCGGAAACCGATGACTAAAATCATTCGCGTATTAATAGATTAAATAATTTCTGATGTATGTTTGGTTAAATTGATTTATAAATTTTACAATGTTATTATGGCAAGAAATAACGGTTTATTTAAATGGGTTTACAACATCAAAATTTTATACTTTTTCCTTATTATTTGTTAAAGGATATATTTTTTTAATTGTGTACATAATTTTTAGTTGAGTTAAGAATATGGTAATTAATACCTTAAAAAGCACCAAGAAGGATTTATTTGCACAATTGCTACTTTTTTAGCGCGCACTTAAACAAATTTTAACATATCAGCCCTTCTTTTCACATACATTTTACAGTTTTTTGCATTAAAATTCAGATTTAATTAAACATTATTTTAATAAAACAAGGGGAGCATAAATTATATATTTTATACAGAAAACGAAATATAACGTATGTTATGTGTATCTGTGAACATTTTAACAGAAAAAAATGTAGTGACAAACTAGATGTGAATGAGTAATGGTTAACTTTATAAAAAAATCGATACGGTAAAATGAAAAACCTTTTAATAGTATAATTTTAAAATCAATAATTCAATTAAAAGAATGTGCTACGTATTGTTGAAATTTTAAATTTGCCATCTAAAATCATTAATATTGTTTTGTTATTCAATATCTACTGTTTATTATCATTAACAGTTTTTTTATTATCCGTTGTATATTTAATAATTTCATACAGGTTATGTATCGTTTTCGAGTTCGATAGAAAATAAATGATACTTAAATTAAATGGCGTTATAAGCAATTTTTTCACAGCCCTACATAACTTTTACTTTATTTAATTTAAAATTTATTTTTAAGTAGAACAACAACTAAATAATAATTAAATTTTCCTCTGTGTAGTGCTTTCGGTACTTACGTATTATCGCAACCGTGTTGGCGACATTATATGCAACGAAGCACATGGTTGCCAATTCAGCGCGTACGACACTTGTGAAATCGGGGTTCCCAACTTGGCAAGTTATCTTCAACGTTGACATATTATCGCGATAGTACGTAACATATTTTCTACAGTAACCGTATGACGAAGTTTATATAGGTCTCATTATTAATATAATTGGGATAAATTTATAAATTATATTATGTAGTCGCGGGAGCTATGAACTTGACCAGCGTTATTTCTGTCAAGTCCTAGTGCATTTAAAGGTCTACCGTGTAGAGAGGCTAATACATGTTATATATATATATAAATCTGTCGAAGTTCAAAATACTCGCAATGGCGTGCTGTGGATGTTCAGGTGTTCAAAATTACGAGTCTGTCGCCAATAGCCCTCACGTTGCTTTTGAATACGACGTTAAAAGGAAATCATTCTATTATATTCAATATTAAAATTGCTTACAGGGCAAGATTTTGTGTAAAAATTAAAATATTAGTTAAAACTAATACAGACAATCTTTATAAAAGAGGAAAAAAAATCATTATATACAAAAATATTAAAATACAATATAAATGTTTGAGAAGTATTACAATAAGAAATGTTTTACTTTTATATCATAGGATATCCCCCTTCAAGGTAGGAAGTACTCAATCAAATATACCCGATGAAATGCGTTACTTCGAGCATAAAATAAGTATGCGTTATATTAAACATATCTATTATTTGTGCTTGCGATAAAACTTGAAATGTTCCTTATAATGTTCTTTATTATACCGTTATAAATTATTTAGAGAAAAATAGTAAAACTTGCTTATTACTAGAGAAAACGGTACTTATAAAAATAATTTTATTTATTTATTTTTTGGCATGTTCATTTATAACTATTTTTTAATTTTTAAATTTATGCATGTACTTTTATACATTCAAACAAATATATTTTTGAAAATTAACCAAGGAAGTATTTTAAATATTTTTTTTTTATCAATGTACTCATCTGAATGAAAGGGTTAATGTTCTGGGAAAACAAGAAAAATGAAGGTGATACTTGCAACTCAGAATATAATTTATCAAATTACATTTTGTAGTAAAATTGTACATATTTGTAGGGGAAAAAATACTAAAATTAGTTAATTTAATGATATTTTGGAGAAAGAGATTAAAGGTTATAAAATTAAGCTTCTTTTAATATGAAAACAAACAAACAACAGGGAAAACAAATTTTTGATTTTCTAAAATTAAAATACAAGGAAAACTTTCAAATATTTTGATAAATTCAAAGTTTTTTAATGAAATGGTTTCCTTAAATTTTCAATATCACAATATGGCTTTCAATATTACAAAATAAACTGTTGTTTTATTAATAGATTTAGGACAAAACATATCAAGTATTAACAGGAAACTAATTAAGTGTATAAACCAAATCCGAATAATATTTTTTAATATATAATCCTTAAGAAAGAACAAACAAAAAGAAGTAGACTTTAAAGAAACTCTAGTTTATTCTAAAATGAAATTATTCCAAGTCCATCACTAAGAAAATACCATTTCTTACTTCAATAAATTTAGAGTAAACTGCATAATCCTTCCGAGTTTAATACTTGGGAAGCCATTTTGCAAATTGCAATTTCCTGGAAAAGTTTCAAGTTGCTGTTCAGGCAAGTGGAACAAATAAACAAAAAAAAAAAGTGTCTGAGTTTAATTCTACGTAAATGCAAATTAGGCTTAAATAGAAATCTGGGTTTCCTCAACATTCTTGAGGGAATAAATTAGACAGATGCAAGCAAATTGCACGTGGGAAACTTTTTTTTGGTTTGTTTTCGTTAGCGTCTTGTTATAAATCATAAATTCCCAGTTGGTGTTGTGAAAGCGAGACGTATTGTTCTAGCGCTTAATAAACGTATTTTGTGTTAATTATTTCATGTTTCAAATGCTTCCCGGGCAAGATAGAATTTGTTCTTCATTCTCCCGTTTTAATTTAAATTACAATTTGTTTGATTCGCTATGCTAAATCAAAGTTGCAATATAGCTAAGAAAATTGGATTTAAAAACTTCATCACTCTTCATGAAGAAATGGAATTATTACCAGAAATACTAAAGTATAATTTAATATAAGTCAATTGTGCCAAAATTCTTAACACCACATATAGTTTAAATACGTTTGAGAAAATTTATTTTTAACTGTCTTGTTTTATTAGTTCAAATTTAATTTAATTATTTACAGATGAATTAAAATTTTTATGTATCGGAAATAGAATCTTTTTGAAACAATTCAAAAGGACAAATATTATTCAACATGCATATTTCACTGTTTAGTGTATTTTATATTAACTGCGTAATTTTTTTTTTTTTGCCTTTACCTTTTGTTTAACACGAAACTGAGGGGATTGTAATATTATTTCGTGTTAAAGAACACTGCAAAAAAAAAAAAAAAAACATATATTTAACAAAATTAGTTTCTTACAGCCCATTTTACTTACATAGATATGTATATATGCATGTATTGTTGATATTGTAGAGTTAGCAATACCAAAATCTTTACAGATTTCAATTTTCGTCTCCTGTTTTTCATCAACAGCCATCTACATGTTCATTTTAAGCAATAGTTTGATTTCTTCTTGAGCTTTTTGCCATTGTTCTCGTAGTTTTTTTTTCTAACGTAAAAAAAAACCCGCCGACCAAACGATTTTTACTCATACTGCGTTGTAATCATCACCGAATTCAAAAGCTAAATGATGACAGATGAGATGTTTTTGTGTGGCATTTGTAGGAATATAAGGTGAAAGTATGTAGTTTAGATGATTAAAATTAACTCACATGGTCTCAGGCTGCTGGATTTTGCATATGTTATTTACCTTATAATCTTGAAAATGTAATTTGTATGGCAACGGTAAAACCCGATTGCTCTCGCTATTTATACTGGTGCATCTGGCACCATAGTTTGTAGCAGTGAATGAATTGCCTCATTAAAGATATGAACTGCAGAAGACTGGTTATTATTGTATTCCTGATACATAAAGAAGTTCGTGCAAGAAGAAACACATGCGAAACCACCTCTTTTTCACTTCACACCTCTCTTAAATCTCACCCGTGCAGCTCGTGTTTTTTGTATTTTGTTCATCCCCAGAAGAGAAATATGTTAGGAGTAAAAAATGTATGAAAATATCGAGATCGTTGTATTATTTCGTGTTAAGCGATATTTCACCTTAAGCGTGTTTGCATTAAGCATATTTCACTGTATTTATTCTTTTGAAAGAATTCCTTTTAAAGAAATTAATTCACAACTATTAAACATCTACATTATAATAATTATTTAATAAACATAATAATGCTTTAAAAACTATTTAGGTCTTAAATTTAAAGCTGCTTTTTTCCTAAAATTCACGGAAAAGAGAACTTGTTTTTCTTCAGCAACTTAACAACGCATTCTTCTCATATACCAGCGACCGCCAACCTTTAGAACATGTTGGAATACTAAACGAATACTTTTATATTTGTTGGAGCACTATATAATTGACCACTATAACTAGATTGTTGCTTATTTATGCTTTATCTATTTGCATTTCCATATCACTGAAAAGTGAAGTCCCCGAAAAGCAAGAACAAACCGGCAACGCAAAGCAATATCATCAAACCGAACTGTTAAGCCACCATTTTACCATGGTTGCCAACTCTCACTTTGAAATATTGCTAGATACATCACCAAACAAAACTAAACTTGTAACGTGACTATCCGCGAAGCGTCTACTAATCCTCTAGGGTAAAATTATTCTTTTTAACTGTAAGTTCTGTTGAAAACTTTCCTCGGTGAAAAAGAGATTTAGGTAAATGAGTACTTCTATTTCAACGTTGGCATTAGTGTACGCGGTGATGGTCGATGGATGATAGTTGTCGATTAAAAGTTGATTAAATTGGGAACAAGAGTGCAACCGGAGGACGTATAGTTAAGCAAGATATTTAAAGAGAATTCAAGCGTAGGAATCAAGGGCACTCGAGGATTCAGTTAAGTAATTTTAATTATATGTTAGTTGTATTAAGCCTGTGCAGGTGCTCTTCTGAATTTATTATTACGTGAATCTCCTACCTTTAATTATGTTGATTGAATAAGCGAAAATAGTAATAAAAATGTGCTTAAAACTTGCTATGGTTGACCTTTGCTCGAACACCAACACCAACAGCCCACGAGTTGTTACAAACTCGGTGGCGCAAGAGCCCATGAAGGGCCAAGGCTTACTGTGACCATCAGTATCCATGGCCTTGGGAGATAAAGGGGAATGAGCAGACGGCGATCAGGTGATCAGTCTGACGTGAAACCCTCATTGTTTAGTTCATAAGCACAAGCTTGATACTCATTTTATAGACCCACTGAATGGATGAAAAACTGAGTCGACCTTGCTGAATCCTGGGATTTAAACCCCGGACCTGTGGCTTGGAATCGTGAAACGCTACAACTCGGTCACTGGGCTACACCGGCAAAGGTAGCTAAAAAGTCAATTAACTCAGAAGGAATTTTGCTAAAAGTAGTTACAAAAATAATTTTAATACAAAAGCATAATCTATATTCCACAACACGTTTCGTTAAGCGTCATTTTTTGAAATGGACCATCAAATCTTTTTCACCGACCAACCGGTTGGCGGCCGTTGTCCTAGACACCCATTAATTCTGAAAAGCACGCAGTCGTAGTGAATAGAATTTTAATAGATTTAATCCTAGTGTAATAAATTCTTACGTGAAACATGTAAGTAAATGATGAGGTTGATGTGTTTATAAATAAAATGCGCATACATTATTTCGGAGGATTAAAAAAAAATTATTAATTCTACTAATGTGTGTGTTAAAAGTTATAAGAACTTATTAAATTTTTCCATAATCATATTTACATGTATTATGTTACCATAAGTTCCTTCCGGCTGTACTCAAGTATCGATAATTTAAAGTTATTTTACTAACCATGATAATTTATTTTTAAAAAAAAAAACACAAAACGAAGCAAAAGTAATATGCAGAGAGTTTTATGTATTTAATCATTAAAGGTTATTTTTCCTAAATCAATTTTTGGACATTGTAATTACTTGAATTTATGAAATTCATTTAATGCAAGTGACCGAATTCTTAGTTAAGATAATTATTTTCATTTAGGGAGACGAATTCCTAAAATAATAGGGGTTTTTTTGTGAGTTTATTTCCCACTGAGACATCATCAATGTAATTTTTAGTTCGTAATATAATAAATAACACGAGTTTTCAGTCTCTTCATCTCTATCCGGAAAAAAATAATTCAATTTGCTCTCGAAGTGAAGCGTATAAAAGGGATCTTAATGATATTATTTAAACATATCAAGTGAATTTGAGCATTAAGCCATTTACACAGGAGATCTGACTCGTATAATTAGATTCTCAATAGAAGACTAGATCTAAAGAGAAATTTTAATGGCAAAAGGGCAAAATGTTATTTGCATAAATTTTATTTCTGAAAAGGATTTGTTTTTCCTTTGGTGTCTTTGCCGATACGAACATAAATATTTTTAGCTCGACCAGTATATCAATAAATATCTTTTTTACATTTCTCTAATACTCTAATCAATAGTTCGAAGGACTTTTTTTTTGTATTACATTAGTTTTACAGATTCTGGTAAGGTAAGTGAAAAATTTAAGGTATCCGAGTAAGTCCGGAATCGTGATTTTTCAAAAGCGTATAAATGGATAATATTTGTGATATTTAGTGTCACTTAGATTAGAAAATGTTTATAAAACTGTTTTAAGAATAGTATTACAATAAAAAATTATTTAAGTACAATACTTCGACCAAAAAATGAACACAGAATGACCCATTTTCAAAATATTCTTTTTTAAAAAGTATTTCTATTATAATAATATTTCGCATGTATATAGCTCAGACCTCTGTACAGAGGCTCAACATATAATTTTTGAAATATATAACTTAGAAGTGGGTTTATCTATGTTTTACGACAACAGAGAGGAAAAATTTTAAGAAAAAAACTCCGATAATTATTTCAGTGAGTTGTAACTCTGAAAATAATGTGAATTTATCAAAAATCATGGCTGAGCCTCTGTAGAGATGTCTGAGCTATATACAGGCAATATATTATTATAATAGAAGCATTTTTCACAAAAGGAGAACATTTTGAAAAAAAGTTATTCTAAGTTAATTTTTTGCTGAAATAGTGTATTTAAATAGATTTTTTTTTGTCACAATGTCCTTAAAACTATTTGACACATGTATTCTAATCTAAGTGACACTAAATATCACGAAAATTATTCATTTATGTGCTTTTTAAAAACAATGGTTCTGAACGTAGTCGGATACCTTAATTGATATTACATCCGCATTTTGAGCAATGTAAAACTGATTAAACTTTATAAATTTCTGAAAATATTACTGTATAAAACTGCATATAACGCGCACTTTTGAGACAATATAAGATTGAAATTTACGGTTGCGCGTGAGGTAAGGGGTTAAAAGCTGGGAAGCAAAACGATAGCTTTAAAAATAAGAAGAAATGGCCATTAAAAAGAATTAGGCATCTACATATATCGAAATGCTGTTTACCTAAAAAAGAAATGAGACATACTTCATGAACATGAAGAGCTGTAATTTTAAAAGTACATAATTTTTTCAGAAGTCTGAAATTATACCTCGAATTAATGACTTCAAAACATAAGAGCATTGCACACGTAAACACATATCAGGTTTCTTTGTAAATAAAGGGAGTACGTGTTGTACGGCGAACAGTAGCGCACACAGGAATTTCTCAAGGGTTCCGAGGTCGAAAGTTTACCATTCTTGTATCAGCCTCCTTTTGATTTTGTCGATTTTCGGGGACAAAACACAATAAAAAAACTAATTATTGAATAAATAATTAGCATTAATTAAAATTAATCATTAATAACAAACATTTCATTAAATTTTATGTACTATATACTTAGAATTATAGTCAATCGGAAAAAAAAATCAAAGGTTTTCCGGACCCCCAGGCCCCCCCCCCCTTGTGTGCGCCACTGACGGCGAATATGCCTCAAAATTAAAAAATGCTGTTGGAAAGTATTGGTGAGCGTTATACGATGACGCTTGTTGTACGCCGGATTTTACAGCACATAACTCGACTTAAATTTTTAAAAAATACTTTGCGAGTTGAGTAAAATAAATTAGTTTAAGATATCATAAAATTAAGTAAAAATGATGAAAAACACAGTAAAAAAACTATTATTTATTGATAAGAATAGCAGTATAATATTATAATAAAATTCAAGGTAATTTAGTAAAAGTCGATTAAGTATTTAAAAAAAAACTCATGTTAAAATTGTTAATCAAATGTCAAAATTTCCAAATAACATTTAGTACAAGAAACAACTTTTTAACTTAATTAGTTAGCATTTGACCAATTCAGAACGAATTTTCAATCTAAATTCCTCTCCGAATCGTCTATCTCGTATTTTAATGCTGAAAAACTCGGTATTCCATTTAAAAATGAGGCTTTCGCCAAATGATATATCGAAAGGCGCTTTCCTTGATCACAGGGATATTACGATTAGACTACTACTGACGCAATTGCACATCAGAAAAGAAAAATAAATTGCGAGCGGGTAGCAAAAGAGTTGACGAACGAGGATGACCAAAACTCAAAGCGAAGAAAAGGGGTATTGAGCAAATATCTGGAAAAAGTTTGAGAACTTTTTCAACTTTTTTGCACTCAGGAGAAGTGAGAGGATGGGGTTTGAAGGCAGTTCGATTTGCATATGAAAAGCTTCCAACTTTTTCCGCCGCACCCCTTTTTTTTTCTTCTAAACTTTCAGAACTTTTTTTTTTTCGTTCCGTTCCAAATCGTATTTTTGTCAGGAAATTCATTCCGACAGCGTGACAGTGAAGAATGCGAATTTTGCACTAAAGCAGAAATATTCTATATTGTCAGTTTGAAATCGAATAAATGATATCACAGTTTTGAAAAATCCATTTTAATTTGGCGACGGCTCAAGGGTTTTTCGTTTCGGGCTATCTCGAATGCATCAGATGGATCTGAGGCATATATTTATGAAAATTCATGTGTCAGATTTATGACGTAGGTTATATATTAAAATTATAAGTTTCGTAATGCATTTAAGTGCTGCCATATTTTGATGAATTACTTTAAAACTTTTTGACTTAGCATCAGTGTGAAAGCGAAATTTTTTGAAGTTATATAACTTGCTATCTTTAGCTTATTTTTCTGCGTTCATAAAATCGAATATATTGTTATATGAATTGTTTTAAAATACAGTCGGACCTCTATTTAACAAAGTCGCAAAATCCCGAAAAAACTTCGCTATGTGAAAAATGTATTAAATAGAGATTCATTTTCAATATACTTTATATGCTTGGTTCAAAGAAAGAGTTAATAAAACGGAGAGATTCACAAAATAGAGGTTCGTAAAATCGACGTCCTACTGTATATTTATGAAAAAAAAAGGAAAAGTAGATAAAATCTCTAAAAGCTATTCGATATAAAGGAAAAACTAAAAAAAAATGTGTTTGTACATAATTTAAAAAAAGGAGTAGACTATAAATAGTAATTAACTTTTTTAAATGTTCTATAAGAAATTATAGGTTTGGAATTAAAGTTTGAGTGAAATATGTAGTATTTATTAGATTGAAAAATGAATAAACACCTGGACATTTAATAAAATAGTTTGGAAATTGAAATGAAATATTTTATTTCCATTTTCATTAGGATTTGCTTGTAAAAGGAATATTTGTAGTTTGGTGTGGTGGGAGCACTTAGAGCTCTTTCGAACCTTCACCTACTTTCATGGACATTAGGATTAACAATAAAACGCTTGCAAATTGCCCTTTTCTCAATAAAATAATATTTAAAATTTAAAATATAACTATTATATAGATTATAATGATAGTAAAAAAAGAATTCCTTAATATCAATAAAATCACATTCGTAATTTAAAATTAAAAATTGATGAAAAAATCCTTTCTTGATGGGAGTGGGCGGGGCGATGCCTAGCCAATCCGGTTGCAGCAAAGAAGTACGGGTTAGAGAGTAAAGAGTATTAGAATCTGACACCGTCAGACAAGTAACATTAGCAACAACAGCAAGAGAATTTTAGATGTAAAAAGTTAAAATGAGTTGGTATTAAGTAGAGCTTCGGTGATTGGCCGACCAGAGAGGTGAGCTATTTTTGTATTTAAATTTGGGTGAGAAGCTCGACCAACCATTGAGTGGTTATAAAAAGGAATACAATAGCTTATTGGTGACAAGCATTGTAATTTACACTCATAGACGTCTTAAGGCATGGATCAACTGGGCCCGGGCCGAGTTCGTGCTTCACCCATTCTTAATAAGTTCATGATCCGGATAATCTTAATGGTTAAATATTATCCCCGTACATATCAACCAAAAAATAGGGAATTTCAAACTACATGTCAACTGGAAAAAGTGGCAATACTGCACTACTATGTGATGACCATTGTCCATACATAGGCCTAATACCATAAGCAATTGTTCGACCCATTTAGTCGGAATGCGGCCATTGGTCGAGTCGGTTTATGAGATTGCGGGTAGTGTACATTTATTTGTTTCAAATTACCGTTTGTGTGAGTATTTGATAATGCATGCTATCTACTTTTAAAAGTCACAGGCCGTGCCTACTTTTGTATAGGGGCCAAGGCCTGAAAACATTTTTAAGGGCCAAGGGCCTAAAAAAGTCTTAAGACGTTACTGTTCGCACCATGATGATACCCGAGCTCTGAGATCGACCACTCTAAAAATATGTCATGTGGCATCTGATTATTCAATTACCGTTTATTCCCGTATAAACCGATCCTTGTATGCGTCGAGAGGGCATTTTCTCCTTAAAAGTTTAACCAAAATTCGAAACCTTTATATGAATTCCTGTAATTTTTAACGCCAGCACTGTAATTTTACTTTTGATAATGCCATCCACCCCTTAGATATTTTTTCCATTCATTTGTTGTTTTGAACAATATCAGTATTAGTTATAGTTTTTGTAGCATTTTTTCTTTGGAAAATGAGCGAGAGGAGTAGTTTTTATACGGCTCGGGATCGTCGAACGATGTTTCATGCCCCGAAAAAAAAGCCCGCTGTGTATGAGGATTTAACCTCAATAAGTTACTGCGAAATTTAAGAGCTATTCGGAAATTCAGATTCTGGAATTAATTCGAAAAGTTTATGTGATTTTTGTTTCTTGTTTTAGAATTAAAGTTCCCTTCAAACCACCCCCTAAAAATAACAGATTTAAATCGCTTGCGAATGGCTAGTAAAAAATGTTATATAAGCGTTTTTCCAAAGTGACGTATTTTCCTGGATCACCCCCCTCCCCGTCTCCTATTTTCACTTTAAGAAACCTCTAAATATTCTAAGGTTATGCTTGGAGATATATGGTATCTCACTCCTAGCAAACATAGTCTGACATATGGGTTAGTAGGTTACCCCATTGGGCTGTTATAACTCTGGCGTAGCTAGTCTGGAGTGGGTTCTGTATCAAAATTCTTTAAAGGTTCCTTCTTGGGGCCCCATCACATTTTACGATTTTTCTATTATGCATGCTGACACCCTGTAGCTTGTGAATCCCGCATCATTAAGGTGTGTTGGAAAGCTAAAATCTTATTTTATTGACAATTTGGGATTTTTACATTTTTAAATTATATAGAATTTGACCTTTCTAAAAATATCTTACTTTAACCTCTAGGGTAATTAGAAGTCCTTAAACCTATTTTTAAATAATCGTTGAAACCGGGCCACACCCATTTGAATGGCGAAAAATGTAAACAAAGTACTTCGTTTTTACTTAAAAGTTGAACATCTGATATAAACCAAAGCATGTATCTTTTATTGTAAATTGAGCCTTTTATTTTTTTTATTTCCTAACCCATTAGAAGTCTCACTGTATGCATTAAAATAAATTAATCCCAAAATGTAAATTTTGATGCGGAATGTACCTTTACTGAGAAACTACTGTACACAGATATGTGAATTTTTATGATATATTTATAATAACTTTTAATATATACTGAAATGAGCTTTTTCTAAAAAACTCAAAGCTTTATTTTTTACACTTTTTTTATGTGAAAAATGAGTCAAATTCCACAATGTTTGATAAAATATTTCATAAATTATTAAAAAAACTCAAAATTAGCTAAAAGCTTACTTCAGTATAATGAGAATGGTGTACTTTAATCGTATGAAAAAAAAAATTTTAAGCATGTACATATAACAAATTTTGAGAAAAGGTACATCGAAAACAGCCAATTTAACATTGTCAGTATATATAGAGAGAGACAGGTTTCCAACTCCTCTTAATACGGCTGGCATGGAGTATTAATGATACACGACATCCTTGTGTTAAATGCACTCCCCCTTTCTCTTACTGACCGTAGTTCAAAATCACTAAATCCGTTAATAAAAGATTTACTTTAGAAAACTTACTTCTTCGCCTTCCCGCTATGATAAAATGAATTCGTTGATTGAGAAGCAGAGCAAGAGTTTTTGTCGTGGCTGATGAGTAAGGATTAAAGAATAAAGAAGAATCAAGATGGAAAAAATAAGAAGAAAATAAAATTTAATCCAAAAAAAAAAAAGAAAAATAGTTTTAAAAAGGGCACTTAATCTAACGCAAGAATTTCTTTTAAACTTAGTACACTTATATACTATTGACCAGTATAATTCGAAGCATACAAAAAAACAATATTGTGGAATCGATTCACATTACAAGACTAAGAAAGTAAAAAAGTTACTTAATACTGTAAATGTTTTCGTCTTCTGTCTGGAATTCATGAAAAAATTTACAACATTATTCAATGAAAAAACTTTTTAGCCCAACATTACTTCCTCAGATTGAAAAAAAAAAATTTTTTTTTTCTTGGTCAAGAGAGTCGGCTTCGAGATTTTATTAAAAAAGTAAATCTAGTAAAAGAAACAGACAATCAACTTTATTTCCAAAGTTTAGAATTTTCTTAAAGAAAACATCTAAATTAAAAACTCCAGTTGAATTTTTAAAACTCAGCCTTGAGGTATAAATAATATATAAACCAACCAGACAACTTCTTTCTAAGTGGAAAAAAAAATGTATTGGATCAGAAACCGAACATTATGTGGTTTAATCTGTGACTTACGATAGGGGGAAAAAAGACAAGGCACTTCTAAAGTCTTTTAAAAACACCAACATAAATTCAATCTGTTTCACAGTTACCTCGTTCTTCGGTTCTCGCCAGAGTTTTACGGGTTTTGCCAAGTTTGTAATCGCTGTTTTACTGAATGTCTTCCAACGTGCGTATTAATAATTCCAAACAAATAAAACCCTCCAAGGTCCACACTTGGAACAAAAAATCTCTCTCGAATCCAGAGATGGCATTTTTTTTCAACTTCACTCTTATCCTTTACTTTAACAAAGTACCCTAGACAGGCAGGGGGAGGGAGAAAATAGTAAAAGAAGAAGAATCAGTGACCAGCTAAAGAAGGGAAATCTTTTCTCCTTTTTGAAAAACACGTCTCAAGAAATGAGAGTTTCTTGCTGCAGCTTCCATCTCCAAATTTTAACATCTTGCTCAAACAACACTAATCGCCAGAACCGTGTGGAACGTGATACTTCAGATCTTCGAACTCATCCTTCCGCGGAAACAAAAATGTATTAAAAAAGTTGAAACAAGAAAGGGGCAAAAAAAAAAAAAAAAAAAAAAAGAAGGAAGACATCATTTTCGGAAGAGGTAAAAGACGGAAAGATGCAAACAAAAACAACAACAACAGCAAGAACATCTTCAGTTATCTTCTCCCAGATTGCCAAGAGAAATAAAGAATCGAGCAGAAAGGTTCCCTACCAACATCTTCTCCATATTTTGCTGGAGGAATATAGCTTTCGCTTTTTGTGTATGGATCCATGCACTTGGTATACGTGATATTTTATATCGAAATTTGATCTACCGAAAGAGAAAAAAAAAGTGGAAGTACGTACATCAATTCTTCGCTCAGATATAAACGACGTGAGAAACTAGCTCGTGAAAAAGGTCGGAGTATGCAGTGTTTCATGTGGAAAGTTGCGAAGAAAATAGCTTTTGACTACCCTCTTTCGCGTTCGAAATTTGCTTTGAATTTTTTCTTCGCGTGTGCTTTAAAATGGTTTGTTGCACCAAATTTTGGTTCGACCCCCACACTTACTGCGTTATCTAAGGTTCGACAATGGTATTACGTGATATCGGTTGCGAAGAGGTGGAATGCATTATCTGGATGGAAAGTATAAAATGGGTTTGAGTCTCTATATTTGTTTATGCTGCTGCATTTTAGTCTCGATATTCACTCGCTAGAGAGAATAATATTCATACATTGGAGGGGAAATAAAAGCGAAATTTTAAAATACCTTTGATTTCTTTTGAGCATTTAATTTTTAATCTTTTATTCCCAGATTTGTTTTACTATAACTAGTTATTCAATTCCTATTCCTACTATTAGTTTACAATCTCCCTATGTATACATATATATATATATATATATCGTGTTCAAATTTTTAATCGTTAATAAAATACATAGTAAAAAGCTGGAGCTGAAATTTACATACGATTATTTTGGATGACACAATACAGTAATTTAATTATAATTCATAAAAATTAATTGATTAAAGCTAATTATTCAAAGAATTACAGGTAAAAGCCAAATTGGTACCGTTTTGGGTGACATAACGATCATTTTGGCAACTTGAGTCAAAACTTTAAACGTTTTTTTCCGTCACGTTTTAAAGCATTCAGTTGAACACAAATTTTATATGCACTATTGTTTTGGATTACAATACGATACTTTAATGATAATTAATAAAAATGAATTGCCCTTTAATACTGTGATCCTTTTATATGTATATAAATATTTATATTAATTGTAATTATTTGATAAAAAGTAACGAAAATAAAAAAAAAAAAAAAAAATGGTGAACTAAGTAGGAATTGACTTAATTCTTTTTTTTATATTAATTGGTTTTTTTTTAATACAATGGATAAAAATCAGTAGAAAGAGGAAAGGGAGATTTGTAATAATTATAATCTCTTAATAATTGTTTTCACTGCTTCATGGAATCAATAATAGTTCTTAATGAAAAGTTAATCATTTATGAATAACACATACAATTAGAAAAAAGGATGAAAGAGAACACAGATAAAGAATAAGCGAGAAGAAATGCAACCAGACTTTTGAGTAATAATAAAATAGAAAACAGATTATGTAATAGAAAGAAAAATATTTTGTAAATTTTATAAAGAAAATGTTCGTAAGCATTAGATATTTTCCCCCAAAAAATTAATTACGTATCAATGATTTTGCAAAGCACCAATGGGTTTTTTAAATGTTGTTGTTTGTTAGATAATTGAATTTCGGTTATAATTTTAAGTAACTATCAGAAAATATATCTCTGTTAAACGAATAAAATTTTAGACTTTAAGATTTCTTCCCGTGTTTTATTTTCACCTTTGTTATTTTGAAAGAAACTTCAAAGGGGCAATAAAAATATCATGCTCAGAAAATACTTATACTTTTACTTTGAATATTTGTTTACATTTTTAAAGATTGAAAAATGCTTCTGTTGGCAAATTTAATCGCTTAGAAAAAATATAAACATGTATGAAATATATTAAATTAATGCTAACACAAAATATTGTGTTCCATGAAATTTTATAGAAATTTAAAAATAAATTTTATTTCGAATTAATAATATAAATAATTATATTTAATATTTAGTTTATAAAAGTTTACAATTATCTTTCCATATCTTCCTGTTATAGAAAAAAAAGCATTGTGAATGTTGATAGATGAGAATTTAACCAATATTATAATTTTTTTTTTTTTTTTTTTGCATTTATGTTTTACTTGAGAAATACGTGCATCAAAATGAGGATTGTTAAAGAATATTGGTCTTAATATAAAATGCTACACTGGAATTAAGTAATTTATATTAAAAACAAGAGAATCAAACACACTTCCAATGTTCCCTTACAATATATTTGCGATTTTCTTATGTTATTTAAAGAACAATATAAGTTCAAATTGAGGTCCTTTCTTCGAAGTTAACTGTAACTTGTTCATAGAGTAGTAAATTAGTGCAACTTTCGCAAACAAGTTCTTCAATTTAATTTCTAAAAGCTTCGTTACCAGCAGATGTCGATACAAAACTTGATACAAATTTAGAAATGATTTCTCTTATCTCCTGGCAAATAAATAACATACCACTTAATTAAAAATCCTTCAAGCCTTTCACACCAACTATATCTCGTTCATTTGTAATACGCTCTTTTCTGTGAATGTTATCTGTTCCGAATGTTGTAAAAGTACTGGGTAAAGAGAAAGGACATGGTTTTGTGTTTGTTGTTTCGACGTTATTTTTAAGGTCGTTGTTGAAAGAATAAGATAAGAGAATAACAAAAAACCATTGACTGTTAATCTTAAAGGAACATTAGATGTAGTTTTCGAATTTATGCTTTAAATACAGGATCCAGTATTAAAACAAAAGTTCGTTGTGGGTGTTATAAAATAGTCTTATTTTGACTAGAAGATTTCTTGATATGCTGGATTGAAGTAAGAGAACAATTAATGAATAGGACAAATAAACTGTACTAGAAAAAAAATTATTAGAAAAATTCCTTCTAATTATTTATTTGGTACTTACGAATTATACCATCGACCAATATCGCAAAATCGGAAGATGTCAAATGCTGTCATCTTTATTATTATTGTAATATAAAAGAGAACGCAATGAAGTGTTTCAAAAAATTGGTTTAATACGTAAATACCCGAAAGACTATGGAGTTAAGCAAAACGGCGAAACAAGAAACATCGAAGAACAATACGCGACAGCAGTTAGATTCATTCTTATGCAAATACGAATTTGTGTGTGGAGGAGTCTACATAAAAAACTAATTTGTCACGATTTTGAAACAAATAAGGAAATTTTGGCCACTTAAATATTGTAGTTGCTTATAGATGTTTCATTTATTCAAAGTATACGTGTTATTTTTTAAATATTGGATTTAATTCTTCTATATATATAAATATTTGCCAATTTGTCCATACACCGATCCGAAGTAACTTGCGCGGGAAATAGTTTTTCGCACATGTGCAGAAACGATGACAGCATTTGGCGACGTTTTTTGATTTGGCAATGTCTATTAATTTAACAAAATTGGTCGATGTTATGATAAAAAAGTACTCTTAAAATTACATGTAATGATGGGTTGCCTTATTTAAACGAACTATTTTAAAAGAGAAAAATTTATAAATTACAAAATTATGTAGACATTGAGTTTAATGATAAGTTTTGAAAATTTTGAAAATGCGTTTATTATCTGCATAAAATTCAATTCAATTTAATTTAAAGAAATCTAGTTCTCTTATGAAATTTGAGTGTAAAAACAGATAATTGAAATTGATAATATGTTGTAGTTTAATAACTATTACTTAAATTTCATATATTTTCTGAAGAGCCAAATGAAATATACTTTCAGCTCTGATTATGTTCCTTATGTTTAAATAACTAATGTGATGCCTTCTTTTCAAGTACAGTATTATTTAAAGACGGTACAAATAAATTAACTATATTTCATAAATTGTTCACTATATGCATAATTTTGGAATTTTTGTTTCATTAAATATATTAATTAAGTCATTTTTTGAAGAAATTTTCATTAAATTAAACTGTTTACTGTACATTACACTTAATTATATGTTTATTAAATAATATGAAATACATTTGCACTTTATTTGGGTTTAGAAGTGTCATAAATTTATAAATTAAAGAATAGTATAGAGGTTCTTAAATGAAGGTCTTGTCCCGCTTTGAATATTTACCAGGTTATTTAACTTATATTTAGAAATATTTAATTCTCATTTAGAAAATTAAAGATGGTTTATGAAAAAAAAATCATGGAATTTTTAATTGAATAAGCTTTGAATTCAATATTAACCATTTGGGGGTGCATCAAATAAACACAGCTTAACAGGAAAGATATGTGTGACATTACGTAATCCTTTTTAATCCAAACAAAACGTTCTAACCGATGTTCAGACCTGTATTTAAATCGTGTCAAACCACAATACAAATTGCATTTGCTAGACACCCAGGGTATTTTAAGAGATTAAATTATTCCGCCTTGCTTCCACCTTTTAAAACCGAGCTTCACTTCCGATAATAGCAAAGTCGACTCTCCCCTTTTGCGAAACTTAATTAATATACCTGCCGATTCGAATAATTATGCAAATACTTCAAATCCTTCCTTTCTGACAGAAACACGCGTCTCGTTTTTATTTATTCTTTCTTCAGTCACAGTTACAGCTGCGGTAGAATTCTCCCTCTAGAATTCTTTCAAAAATACTTCTTCGCATTGTTCGAAAACTACTGGATAAAAAAACATGGCGCGAAAATAGTTTGGAGAAAAACGGGATATATATTTATTTCTATCTCTTGCAGATGTGATTTCATTCCTCATACAATATCTGCGGCTTTAAAACTATTGAGGAAATATTGTTCAGTTATTGGCAAAGCCACGGAATCCCTGGGATAAATTACCAAACGATTTTGAAGCCAAACTGCGTAAATGTATTTCTTCGCACTGCTGTCAAGCTGGCAGAAGAAAACATTTCACAAAATATAGAGGAGATAAATCTCTTTGAACTTAGTAGATTACTCTTTTTAGAAAAATTTTCTCGTCGTTGGAAGTCATAGTAAATCTTTGGATGTTTTGCCCCAATCTGTTTCTTGTTATTTGGATTGTAGAAAGAAAAAAATAAGTGGAGCTAAGATAAAGCTTTTGACAAACTTTCCACTTTTTGGAACGTCTGTTTTGTGCTGACTGGAAAAGACTTTTACGGCAGTTCACTTTGATTCTTGATGTTTTAAACGCTGTGGTGTTCTGTGTCACATCTACCAGACATTTAATAATAATTGTCAACTTTTTGAGAGCCGATTCCTGATAAGTTTGATGGTTTTTTCCCGATGGGTATATATATAAGATGGTTGAAGAACTATATTTTCGAATATTATAAAAAAATTTTAAGGTAATGTTTGTGTCGCACAGATATCAAAGGTTTTGAAAAAAAAAATGTTTATTAGTGATTTTATTAAAGAAAAGACTCCCATTATTGCTTGACTATTAAAAATTTCAAATTTATTTCCTGTTACAGTTTGATACATAACATGAAACTGGAATCATTTAAGTTATATTAAAAAAATTTTTACTTTTTGTTTGAAAATTAAATTTTTTTAGAAAATCGCCCGTAAAAATTATTATTTAATTCTATTATTCCTCCTTATCGTAAATTATCATTATATTTGTTACTGTTATGAAAATTTATTTTTTGATTTTGTTTTATTAGGTTTGAATAAAGTTTAAACTGACTGCAAATTACAAATTGGGTTTTAATTGTTGTTTTAAATGAATATCAGATTTTGATAGGTTTATTTATGCTATTTTTCAATGACATATAATATTTTAGAACGTCTGTAAATTTTGCTAGCTCGAATAAAATTTTTAAATGTTAAGTATAAAAAAATGATAGAATATTATTTTCATTAGTATTATCAAAATATAAAATGCAATAAAATTATGGAAGGAGAAATTTCAGATTTACGTTATCATATGTTTATCTCTTTCATACAATGTCTTCATTAGTATTTTTATTATTATTTCCACCTTCAAATTAATTCGAGGTTATTTAAGTTACATATAAACTAGCCAACTTAATTTTCATTACTATACAATTGTCTTAGTCATTCATATAAAATTGATCAATTTGTAAAAATCATCATCAGCAATTTTTAAAAGACCGTAATAAAAAGCATTTATAAAAATAAGACTACATTGGTTAGTAGATTTTAATAAAATAGTTTCAAATATTTAAATTACCATGCTTTTTTTTAAAACTATAGAAATTTTTTTTAAAAGTGGTGATGCGTTCACTTTTTTAATTTTGCAACAATTGCATAATCCTGGGAGTTTTACGTCATTGACGTTAAGTTTCTATAAAAAAATATATTATTAAAATTTTGTTTGATATAAATCTGTCTCCGTTGTTAAAAATGATATGCAAAAGAATTAACAAAAACTGTATAGTATTAGACTTTAAAATATGTCTCTTTTCTTATGACGAAAATATTACGTGTATAAATCAGGACACAATATTATTTTTATGCCACAGAAATACAGATGAATAATTCTCAGAAACAGTTGAGTTTTCAGCTGAATATTTTTCACTTTTAAAGGATTTATTGAAAAATGTCTAGTTTAGAAATAATATGTTTTATATATGAAATATATATCTGGTGTAAATGTCGTAAATTTAAAAGGAAAAGATTAACAATATTACATATAAAGTTTTATCTCGAAAAGTGGCTTTCATCGGGAATCCATACATTTTTATATACCGTAAAATCCAACGTATAACGCGCACCTATACTTTCAAGCAGCATTTTTTAATTTTCAGGTATATTCGTCGTATAACGCGCACTCCCTTTTTTTACGAAGGAGCCTACAATGTACGTTAACAGCGCTATTATGTTTTAAAGCCATTTGTTCGAGTTATTATCCAAGAATTTTGAAAAAATGGTATATTTCTAGAAAAATAACCCTTTAAGTTCATAATGCGTGAATTTCTTTTAAATAAAAAGTATTCCGACCTTTGTAGAAGTCTAAGTTTTTTTTATGCACATCTGTTTTTTAATTGTTGAAGCTATCACTTTTTTTTTATACCCAGCACACCCGTAAATTTCAATCTTATTTTTTGTGTTAAAAGTGTACGTTGCCGGATTTTACGGTATTTAAAGTGAAAATGAAGAGTTTGTGCGTTTGGGCTAAGCCTATAGAAATTATTCACTTGGAAGTGAAAAGTAAATTTAGGTGAAGATTATATATGAAGAGTAAAATTGAAAGATTATAATTCAATGTTTAAAAATTACTGTAGAATGCATAGCTATAATTATATCCAAAATTCAATAGTTAATATAGGTAGATTATTGGAAAATATAAATTGAATAGTATACATTCGGGCCTCTATATAACGAAGTCGCTAAATCCCGAAAAAAAGTTCGTTATATGGAAAATTCGTTATTTTGATGTTCATCTTTCAATTTTCTTGATAAACCACATTAAACATATTTTTAATTCCTACACACAATATACTTATAAAAATTATTCACACCTATTTGCAAATTAATGTATATTTATTTTATACAGCTTAAGAATAAAAAAAAAAAACTGCAAGTAAAATTTCTTGACGCATTTATCCACTTCTTGATGAATTGAATTTTTTTCTTTAAGGTATCCGACTACGTTCGGAACCGTGATTTTAAAAAAGAGCATAAATGGATAATTTTCATGATATTTAGTGTTACTTAGATTAGAATAAATGAATAAAATTGTTTTAAGGACATTCTGACAAAAAAAAATATATTTAAATACAATATTTCGGCAAAAAATTAACTTAGAATAACCTTTTTTCAAAATGTCTCCTTTTGTGAAAAATGCTTCCATTATAATAATATTTTTCCTGTATATAGCTCAGACCTCTGTACAGAGGCTCAATTATGAGTTTTGAAAAATTCACATTATTTTCAGAGTTACAACCAACTGAAATAATTATCGGCATTTTTTTCTTAAAATTGCTCCCTCTGTTGTCGTAAAATTTGGATAAACCACTTCTAAGTTATATATTTCAAAAATTCTATTTGAGCCTCTGTAGAGAGGTCTGAGCTATATACAGGCAAAATATTATTATAATAGAAGCATTTTTCACAAAAGGAGAATATTTTGAAAGTAGGTCATTCTATGTTAATTTTTTGTGAAAATATTGTACTTAAATAATTTTTTATTGTAATTCTATTCTTAAAACAATTTTATATACATTTTCTAATCTAAGTGACACTAAATATCATAAATATTATCCATTTATACGCTTTTGCAAAATCACGGTTCCGAACGTAGTCGGATACCTTAAGGCTCAAGCCCTTACGTTTTGACATTTTCGGGAAAAAGAAAGGATGTTATCAGTACGGCTGATCAACTCTACAAATGAACGGAGACTATTTCAAGGACACAAGACAACTCCACTCAGGGTGAAAGGGAATATTTAAGTTGCTTTTAGTGAACTAGACAATGCGAGTTAAATTGTACTTCTTGCATGAAACTCCCAGAATTTTATTGCTCTCTGTAAATTAAGCCCCTAATAAAACCATTTTAAGATTTATGTGATCACCATAATATGTTAAAAGAGAGAATAACTTGAAATGTCCAGACATATTTAAAAATTGGGAGGAAAAAATTGAATCATAAGAGAAAAAGTTTGTTATATGGAAAATGCGCTTCGCTTTTGGGAGGTTATTTTACGAAGAAAATCGTGAAATGTTCTTGGCTCCGGTAAAAAGTTCGCTTTATAGAAAGATTCGTAATATGGAGGTTCGACGTATTTTCAAATAAAGAAATAATTTTAAAATCGTACGTTTAATAATAACTAGTGAAGAACAAAATGCACATTTAGTTCTTAGTTATTATTTGGCTTTAAGGTATCCGACTACGTTCGGATCCGTGATTTCGCAAAAGCGTATATAAGTGGATAATATTTATATTTAGTGTCACTTAGATTAGAAAATGTGTATAAAATTGTTTTAAGAAAAGTATTACAATAAAAAATTATTTAAGTACAATATTTTGACAAAAAATGAACGTAGTATGACCCATTTTCAAAATATTTTCCTTTTGTGAAATATGCTTCTATTATAATAATATTTTGCCTGTATATAGCTCAGACCTTTGTACAGAGATCAACTAGAATTTTTGAAATATATAACTTATAAGTGGGTTTATCCGTGTTTTACGACAACAGAGAGGATAAATTTTAAGAAAAACGCCATAATTATTGCTAATTGGTTTAACTCTGAAAATAATGTTCAATTTTTGTGTGTTACTTTTGCAAATTATTATTATAATTGAAGCTTTTTTCATAAAAAGAGAACATTTTGAAAAAATGTTATTCTAATTTAATTTTTGCCAAAATATTGTATTTAAATAAATTTTTTGTCAAAATGTTCCTAAAACAATTTTATACATGTATTTAATCTAAGTGGACACTAAATATCATGAAATTATCCATTTATGGCCTTTTTAAAATCAGTTCGAAGTACTCGGATACCTTAAGTCATAAATTTAACCAATTTGCGGATAAAAATATTATTTAAATAAAATTGTAGACGTTCTAATGTTAGATCTTTTCTCCAAAATTCATTCTTAATCATAAAATGAGCGTAAGTTCTTGAAAAACAAAACCCTCATATAAAGTAATGGCAAGTCTCTATGAAAAACTTTTTATGTTTAGCCCTTTTTAAAATTTTTTTAAAAAAACTTTTGCCTTCATTTTTCCCCAAGATTTAAATGACAAAAACGGTCAAAAATCAAATCAATTTTTTTTAACCTAAATTATTCATAACGTATATATTTTTTATATAGTGCACTAATTAGAAAAGCTAAAAAATTTTTTAAAATAGTATTATAATAAAATTTTAAGTACAATATTTTTCACATAAAGGGAAAATAAAACTTTTAAACTGATTTATCCTTTGAAAAGATAAATAATAATAGTTTGTCTTCATTTAAAATTGATAATAGATTTTTGTTTAATAGAAGTGGGTTTATCCGTGTTTTACGACAACAGAGAGGATAAATTTTAAGAAAAAAACGCCAGTAATTATTGCAATGGGTGGTTTACTCTGAAAATAATGTGAATTTTTCAAAAATCATAGTTGAGCTTCTGTACAGAAGTCTGAGCTATATAAAGCAAAATATTATTATAATTGAAGCATTTTTCATAAAAGAGAACATTTTGAAAAAAAGTTATTCTAATTTTTTTGCCAAAATATTGTATTTAAATAATTTTTTTTGTCAAAATGTGTCCTTAAAACAATTTTATACATGTATTCTAATCTAAGTGGCACTAAATATCATGAAAATTATCCATTTATGAGTCTTTTAAAATCACGGTTCCGAACGTACTCGGATGCCTTAAATTCGTACTTATAAATTTTTGATCAAAATTTGTTCAGTAGAGAATAAAAAATTATATATTGTAAAATATTGTCAATTTCAATTATGAATACAGACAAATATTTCAATATATTTTAGTTATTTACCAAAGAAAAATAAATTTTATTTACAAGTTTGAACATTTAACAGTAGCGTTAATATAAATAATAAAATAGATACCATATACTATCGTAAGTATGTAGGAAGAAAATTTTTAAATTTATTTATATGCATGGAAAGTCTTATATGTATGGTAATGCTCAATTATTTATATATAATTTAAAAGGCCACTTTTACGGTATACCTAGATGTATTGTAACAATTTATATGAACAAGGTTGTTACCATTGTCTGGAGTAAGAATACCCATTTAAAGTTTCAAAAGTTAGAATGATATAAATGTGACTTGAAACTTAATTGTCTTTATTGCGTCTTTCATGATCTACATCATCCATGTCGTTCACATGGAAAGTTATCCTTAACGGTTTTAATCAAGAGCTTTCTCACAGTCAACGAATAGAAACCAAAACCTACCAATTCCGGTTCCTTTTCTAAACTTTCTCTTCCCTTTGTGATTGGAAACATTGCAAACCGTTTGTACCTCTATGCTTTTACCAGTCCCGAAAGTTCTAGAATAGACCCTCCTGTTCCCAATTCCAACTCGCGTATCTGTCACTCACAACAGAAATTTAAGACCTTGTTACCGCCTCAACTTAAAACTTCCACTTTTGTGTGACGTGCATCTCAAAACCGGAGGGTATAAAAGGGGAGGCACAAAAGGGTGGCGGAAGAATTCCAATCGCGGAACCTGATTCGGAGGGGGTGGTTCTTCCAAAAAGGAGCAGAAACGCAGCGGTGGATCTTTAATTGCATCATCAGAAGAAAAGGACAGACGATAGGGAAGGGGTCCCTTCCCTTTCCATCCCTCTTGCCAAACGACCGGAACTGACTTTCAATTACTTTATCTCTTTTCAGACGATTCTCGAGCGCGAGGGTACTCGAAAGGGCTTAAAAAACTTTCGACTCTTTCCGTCATCAAAAAGTCATCTTGATCGTTTCTGATAGAGGCTCTTGTTCTTCAACTTCGAAGAGGGGTGGAAGGGCGATGTGAAATGGGGCAATTCAGACACTGAAAATCGTCTGAAAACCTTCTTTTCTTCTATTTTTTTTCACGAGTTGAGGTGTGATACAAATGAAAAGTTAGGTATCTCTTCTCGTTTAACAACGCTCCTTTTTTTCCCTTTTTTCTTCTCAAAGTTAGAAATTTTTAGGTACTAGAAGATAATACAAAATGACTTGGTGATGCTTCTTTAAATGGTGGGCGAAAACCAGGACGTTGAAAAAGAACAGTACGCTTTTAATAGTACAGAAGAGGGATGAGAAAAAGTAGACTTTACTAGACAGAATAAAAGATTTCTATCTGCTGTCTGTGAAGTGTTATCAGGTAATAGTATCTTTGTACACTGAAGAACGGTTTTAATGGTTAAAATGTTTAAATCAGAGAATATTTTTTCAGTGAAATAGTCGTCTTGGAAACTTGGTGAATATGATAAAAGTTAAATGGTCGACATTTTAGCTACGTTTAAGAAATAGAGTTTGAACTTTTATTTCAAAATCATTCGAAAAAAAAAAGGCGTAGTGTATTATTTCCAAGACATTTATTTTCCTTTCAAATGTCTTATGCTGTCTTTCTATACACAGAAAGTTACAGTTAGAAAGAAAGTTTAAAAATGTATAAAGAAATATGGAATATGTCATTAAATGGCCTTAACTGAGTCCCTCCCTATATTTTTTGTGAATACAGTATTTTAGATGGATATATTTATTTCGTGAAAAAAGATAACTGTTTTCTGTATGAAAAAAATTCAAAATGCGAGTCAAATCATAAGAAAATGTTATTTTTTAGTTATATATTTTTTTTTCATTCATTATATTCACTTTTCAGATAGGTTTTAAAATGAGAAATGTAAAAAACATGTTGGAATTTTATACATTGTAGTACACTATCGTTTTAAGTTGAAACAATGGACTATCCGCAAGGTTTATCCTCGAGTATAACTCCAGTGTTTTCCATCCGGCTAAATTATCACTTTGAGATAGAAGAGCTTAAAGCCGCAAATGACCGTTACAACTGAAAAGCATATAAATATGCAGTAAAATAAAGAATAAATTATTTGAAAAAGTTAACAGTGTTACTTTCTTGGGAACTAAGATAAATAATAAAAATGAGCTGACCCCAGAAATTTATAAAAGAGTCATTGCAGCAAATAGATGTTTCTTTGAAGAGCTATTTAAAATCCAGTTTACTCAAATTAAAGGAACATGGTACGATTTATGCAAAACATTTTAATTTAAGGATTTTCTAAACTTTTTTGGTTGAATCCTAAGTGCGTATACTATGTAAAACAGATTTTGTGCTCAAAATTTCATAAAAAGCTAGCCCTTTAATTTTTCAAGGAAAAACCTTAAAATTTGTGAAGTGACTTTTAAATGCTGCTCCATCTACAAAAATTTACGTACATGCACGAAATTTGATTTACAAGTACGTCCAACTATGAATTACAAAAGTTGGTTGGGTGTTGCGTTAACACGATTGGTATTTTTAAAATATTTCTTTTTATGAATGCTTATTGAAAATTCCTTAAAAATGTATAAATTCTGAGTTCAATAATTTTTAAAAAAATAAGTATTGTTTTGATTACAAAATGTATATCAACTTTTGTTAAATGTATTTTTAGCAATAGGTAAAAAAAAAAATTCAAAGCGTTAGGCACAGTTGAAAAAAAAAAACCTTATCATTTTAAATGAAGACAAACTAGTTATTTTTATCTTTCCGCGATAAGGCAGTTTAAAGTTTTGATTTTCCATTGGAATGTGAATAAAAAGGAACTTCAAAGCTATCATAATTCTACGTTTTTTAAGTTTAGAGCTTTCAAATTTTGGGAGGCTATAGAAAAGTATATACGTAATGAATAATTTAGGTTAAAAAAATTAGATTTGATTTTTTGACCGATTTTTGTCAATTGAATCGTACTGTGAGCTAAATCGTTAAGAGTTAAATTGCTTCTTTATAAAAGTCTTATAAGAGATGTACATGAAATCTTATAAGGTCATAAGTCTTATTCATAGGAGACTTGGCCATTGACTTTACGTGATGAGGAAATTTTGGGAATTTTCGAGAGAAAGATCTTACGCTGCATTCTTGGTGGAGTCCTAATGAATGAATCATGGAGAAAAAGATATAACTTAGAACTCTACAAAATTTACAAACAACCTGATATTATGCAATTTGTTAAATTACAGAGACTTAAGGTATCCGACTACTACTGATTTTAAAAAGGAGCCTTAATGGATAATCTTCATGATATGTAGTGTCACTTAGATTAAAATACAAGTAAAAAATTGTTTTAAGGACATTTTGACAAAATTTTTTTTATTTAAATACAATATTTTGGCAAAGAATTAAATTAGAATAACATTTTTTAAAAATGTTCTCCTTTTGTGAAAAATGCTTCTATTATAATAATAATTTTCATGTACACACAAAAATTCACATTACTTTCAGAGTTACAACCAATTAAAATAATTATCGGTGTTTTTTTCTTAAAATTTCTCCCCTCTGTTGTCGTAAAACATGGATAAACCCACTTATAAGTTATATATTTCAAAAATTCTAGTTGACCCTCTGTACAGAGGTCTGAGCTATATACAGGCAAAATATTATTATAATAGAAGCATTTTTCACAAAAGGAAAATATTTTGAAAATGGGTCATTCTACGTTCATTTTTTGTCAAAATATTGTACTTAAATAATTTTTTATTGTAATACTTTTCTTAAAACAATTTTATATACATTTTCTAAATAAGTGACACTAAATATCATAAATATTATCCATTTTACACGCTTTTGCAAAATCACGGCTCCGAACGCAGTCGGATACCTTAAATGGGTTGGTCATCTGGCTAGAATGAATGAAGATAGTTGCGGCAATTAAATCTTTCTGGCAAAGCCCATGGAAAATAGACCTCGTGGCAGACCCCTGTTAAGATGGATTGTTTGTGTCGAAAAAGACTAAATATTTAAAAGGTCAAAACTGAAAAATAGTTTCCAAAAGTAGAGATGCCCCAGAAAACTTCTGAGAAAGCCAGGGCCCACACCCAGTGCTGTCGAGATTGAAGAAGTGAATAGATTACATGGACAATGTCGCCGCGCTAATTATACCTGAACTGTTCTCGATTATTCCTAAGCCATCATCTTAATTATAGTTGTTTAGTTTATTAGAAGATTTCTCATGAGGAAGGGTCTTGGGTTGCATTTCATAAGATGTTATTTGTTACTAGTTTATTGTCTTGTCTTACATATTGCGTACTCCGGTTTAACACTGCATTAAAATGTTAATTATTGTAAATATCTATCGGTCATCATTTTATGTCCTACTTCATGGCATCTAAATCTCTATTGCTTTCGGAACCCCGAGTACCTGGTCAATGGACGTGACTTCTACTTCAGCCAACATGAGGTGAAATACCACGCCAAAGTTACTTTATAAATATTCAGGAAGATTCATGTAGAGAACCGGATACTTCAATAAACATAATATAAAATTATTTCAAAGAAAGATACTGCAGTTAATACTATCTAATTTGGTACTTCGTACTAAACGATGGTTTTCTTAGAAATGAGTTTGAGCCCCAAACTTACCAACCAATGTACTAAAATTTCGGTACAATCGATTTTTCTCTCGTCACAAACTATTCCCGAAATGGCCAAGGGAACGGAATTCAAGCCTGTCCTCGGGAAATAACCACTCTCACACTCAGCATTTTTTGATCGTTACATAGAGGTCCGACTGTATTTTCGAAGTCGCAAAATCCCGGAAAAAAGTTCGTAACATGGAAAATTCGTTATATAGAGGTTCATCTTTTGATATACTTTATATATAAACCACATAAAACAAATTTTAAATTCATAAACACTATATATTAAAAAAAATAATTATTCACACCTTCTTTTAAAAATAATATATGCTTATTTTATATATCTTACCCATAAAAAAAGAAAGAAAGCTGCAAGAAAAACAAGAAAAAAGAATGTCGAAGAATTCACAGTATTTTCAATATTAAGAAAATAATTTTTACTATTAAACATTTTATTATTTAAAGCATATAAGTAATATTAAAGATACATTATTTTATAATTAGAACATGGGACAACTCCACTGAGAGTGAAAGGGGATATCGAAGATGTTTTTAGTTAACTGGGCAATGGGGGTTAAAGGTTGCACTTATTGGATGAAACGTCCAGAACTTTATTGCTCTCGGTGAGTTAGGATCTAATGAAATCAATTCAAGATTTATGACTTCCATAAAATGTGTTAAAGAGTGAATAACTTGAAATATTTTTCAGAAATACTTTAAAAAAGGAAGAACAAATATTGATTCACAAAAAAAAAAGTTCGTTATATAGAAAATGTGCTTCGTTATAGAGAGGTTATTTTACGAAGAAAATCGTGAAATGTTCAATGTTCCAGGAAAAAGTTTGCTGTATAGAAAAATTCGCAATATAGAGGTTTGTTATATAGATGTTCGACAGTATCTTTTTTTTTTTCAGAAGACAAGTTTGAATGGGAACTTCTTTAAACAAGAACTTAATAGTTTCAAAGTGCAAATGTGTAGCAAGCAAATTTCGAGAAAGAAAAAAAAAAGGGAAAAATAGAAAATTACATTCAGACTCTTTTACTAAGATAATATGTACTACATATATTTCAATACAAAAAGCAACTCTGCCAAAGAACGAAAATAATAATCACAAAACATAGATGAGCCTCATCAAAATGCGTCTAGTTCTTACTTTTTCCCTTATGAAATTGAGATTAATCTTTTGTTCGAACAACATCACGACTTCATGTTGAGAATAGATATTAATCCTTTTTTTCTTTCTTTTTTTTCTATATGAATTAATCACTTTTTCCCAGAAAGGGAAATGTTACAGTTCGAACTTATTTTCATCCATCCAGCCCCTTTTTTTGTAATTAGCTGTTTTCAAGATCTGATTCCATTTTTTTTTTTTTTTGTTCCTGATAAACATCTTGATCAATGGCTGTATGTTCAACTATTTTGAAATTGATGTGCAAAAAATTAGGAAGAAACAAATGTGCTAGAAAGGATCCTCCACTGAGAATAGACCTCACAATATTGAAAAGAATTCAAAAAACAATTGTGACAGTCGAACTAGAAAACAACTCTATTAAGAGGAGTTGGAAACCTGTCTCTCTCTATACTGAAAATGTTAAATTGGCTGTTTTCGATGTACCATTTCTCAATATCTGTTATATGCACATGCTTGAAATTTTTCATACAATTAAAGTACACATTTCTCATTATACTGAAATAAGCTTTTAGCTATTTTTGAATTTTTTAATAATTTCTGAAATATTTTATTAAACATAACGAAACTTGGCCCATTTTTCACATAAAAAAATTGTAAAAAATAAGTTTTTCAGTTTTTTAGAAAAAGCTCATTTCAGTATATATTAGAAATTATTATAAATATATCATAAAAAAATCACATACCTGTGAATTGTAGTTTCTCAGAAAAGGTACATCGAACGTCAAAATTTACATTTTGAGATAAATTGATTTTAATGTGTACAGTAAGGCTTCTAAGCGTCTAGGAAATAAAAAAAGGTCAATTTACAATAAAAGATACATGCTTTGGTTTATATTAGACGCTCAAATTTTAAGCAAAAACGAAGTACTTTGCTTACATTTTTCGCCATTCAAATGAGTGTGAGCCGGTTTCAATGATTATTTAAAAATAGGTTTTAAGGGCTTCTAATTACCCTAGAGGTTAAAGTAAGGTATTTTTAGAAAGGCCAAATTCTATACGATTTGAAAATGTAAAAATCTCGAATTGTCAAAAAAATAAGATTTTAGCTTTCCAACATTCCTTAACTTCCATACCACACTAGTGAGAGGACTTAAATGTTTAATGGGTTTAACTTCCATCAGCCCCGCTTTACAACCGTCTTCGGATGGACAATGTCGAAACCCTCTGACCTCTGATAACGAATCCGTTATTCTCCCCACAAACATCGAAGTAGCAGTAGAATCTTTGCTCGAGCTTTCAAAGCATCTTTACAAACCAAAATTCTCTATCAAATCTTTACATAAATCGGAGATTGCAATATCTAGGAGATAAGCTACTTATTCATTCATCACAAGAACTCCGGAACTATTAGACTTTCAGTCTTGAAATTTAGCAAGCATGTTCCTTTCGTTGAGTAGAGAATCGCTTTGCGAAAACCGAGTGGGATTATAGGGGTGTTATGGACCAAAATTCCCGTTTTTATGAATCTATTATACCCACAGATATGGAATGTGTTAAATGTTTCTTTTATTGAGTAGAGATAGCGCACCCCTTCTGTTCTATGCTGGGATCATCGTTTGTAATAAAAAGTCTATATTCTTCAGTGTTTGTATTGTATGTTTCAGTTCTTCCATCTCCTGTCTTTCATATGTATCCTAGGATAAAACACACGGTAACAACAACAACATTGAGTAGAGATTCGTCAAAAAATAGTTTCACGGAAATCGAAAGCCAAAAAGGAGCTGAATGGGTATCACAGTTCAAATAAATTCCTTTTTTGAATTAGTAGACTTACAAACTTGAAATTTGATAAACATGACTTCTTTGTTGAGTAAGTACCCGCCAAGAAAGGGTTTCTGCAGAAATCAAATCACGAATGATTTGCGGGGGTGCTATAGATAAAAAGAAATTCCCGTTTTTGAACAAATAGGCTTTCGACCTTGAAATTTAGAACGTGTGTTTCTTCTGTTGAATAGAGATCCACTAATGATGATCAAAATCGACTCCATAAAGGGTTGAGAATGGCGTTATAGACAAAAATTCCTGTTTTGGAACTATTATATTTACATATTTTAAATTTGGCAAACATATTGAGTAGAGATCGCCTAAGAATGGGTTTTGTAGAAGAGGCGAGTGCTAGAACACTATTCAGTAGAATTCAAGGCTTAATGCTTATAGGTAACCTAAAAAAATGAGCCATGAAATACCCAGTGAAGCGAGCGAGTAACGGATAGTATACAATCAAAAACTTTATAATGTATTTCGTCAATTCCAGACGCAATACCAAAGCAATATCATAAGTCGAAAGAGACATACTAAAAGGGGATTTATGAAAAATATATATCAACATTAGTAATGGCCTCCGAAATCAGCCCAATCCTAAAATTGATATACTTAACGTTAACAAATCTGAGTATCCAATAATGTTTATTAAATCCCCCGTAAATCTCATATCTTTCAACTGAAACGACCGAATACGAAATTTCATTCGATGAGATTATTTAACAACGTTGTTATGCAATATCTCCAACCATCCTCCACAAATTGCAGCAATTCTGACGTATCCAATTGTTAATGAGCAATTGTACCGAGTCCACCACTGCCTGTAAGTGAATTTTCCGTGCACTGCATCTGTAATTTAAATAACACGAAGCAGCTCTGTCGTAAATCCTGGACGATTGAGTGAACTGCGTGACCGGGGTTTGCAAAACAAGCTATTCAGTAATCAATTTGACAGTTTAAACGGGAGCTGAGAATGAATGCGAACGTGTATTATTTCAATCGCTTTCTCCGCGAATGCATTCATCATTCGTTATTTAGGGGATGTATGATATTGTTCTCTTTCGTTTGAATGCGTGATTTGGAATGTTTGGGGGGGGAATGTGAATGTATGTAAGGGTGTTAGGATTATATGTACGCGTTATTTCATTTATAAACTTTGAGGTAGTTTTTTTAATTGTACTACTGGTTCTTTTGAAGCAACTCGTTTCAGAACTTCATGATATGAGTATAATTCTAATTTTAAACCACGATATAATGAAGGGATGGCATCCGAGATTGGGCGTCTTTTACCAAATTACAATACCATACAACGTACGGACTTTCATCATATTTTCGAATTAATAGTGACCCAACCTCTCTCTTTTTTAATAATGGATTTAAAAAATCAGGACTTCAACCAAAGATACAGCTTGTTTATAACCAGCCACAAAGTTACGTTCCTTACCAATCGCAGATTTTACTGTTTAGAATAATCAATATATTTCTGCTGAAATTCTAACACTTCACGTTTAAAAACAGGTAATAGGTGACATTCATATAAACTACAATTTCAAGTTAAAAATTAAAAAAAAAGAATTAAGTTTGTGTTGACGAAGTAAACATGTTTTTGCGCGCTCGCGCGCAAGTCTTGCAATTTCCATGACTAACTTTCATAAAATCCTTTTTTTTAAAGTCAGAGTTAGTTTTTAAAAGTCATCTTTATTTATTCCAAATGAAAATATATATAAACTGATGAAATATATATTTAATAAATACTAAACTAAAATATTTCCATTTTCTGCACAAATGTGGTTGAAGTTAATTTTTCTTTCAGAGTGAAAAGTTTTTTCACATTATGAATATACCAGCTATTTTGGTTTATTGAAATTTACAAATACGTCGAACTGCAAAAATAGGTATTTCTAATACATATAAAAGAATGACATTAATAAATTAAAAGTCTGATATACAGATCGTTATGGTATTCCAAAAGTATTGAATTGTGTACATATCAAAGTACAAAAAAGCCGGAGACAAATTCTAATGTAAAGAAATGGGCTATATGAGATTATTTCTCTCACTCGAATTAAAATTCTTAGATTGATTGATTGTTTATTAAAGTCGCATTTCCAAACAACGTAAAAGGCTGTTGGCGACGGAATTCCTAATTCTGAATCACGGCACAGTAACGAGACGGATATCTGAACTGACATTTCATTTTCCAGACTTCTACACCAGGTGTGCCAAACTCGCGGCCCACCGCGAACATTTTTGCGGCCTAGCCAATATATCTCCACACAATAATTCTAATACCACTTTAAACAATTCTCCCGAAATTCGAAAGATAACGACAGAAAAGAGATGTCAAGCGTCAGGATATAATTATTAATTTTTTTTCGTTCTTTTACATATGTTTATTGTAATGTATTATTCGAAATAAACCTACTTTTCTATAAATATTGAATTTTATTGCGGCCCGCCTAAAGTTAAGCCTTGTTTATTTGGCCCGAGCTAGCTTTTGAGTTTGACACCCCTGTTCTACACCATGATGTGAAGATTTTGAACTTTGTTTAAACTTATTATTAGGTTGAGTTACCTGATTAGTTATTAGTTATTTGTTTGAACTTGTTTATTAATCCTTTTATACATGATGTGGTACCCATGATCCGACTGAAATAATACCAGCGCCGAGGTCGTGACTGACCAATCGGTTACATATATTTTTAGAACAGGATAAAAAAGTAAATCACATACTGTTGACCCTGACTTGAACTCTAACCATTTACTGACTGTGCACGCATGACACTAGTGATTGATTGATTGATTGAATATTAACGTCGCACTGTACAGCTACACGAGGGCTTTTGGCGACGGACCACGTAATTTTGAACCATGGTCAAGTGATGTGGACGACACCTGAGCTGGCACGCCCCTCTCCTAACTACCACACCACACCAACGGGAGGACGTTTCAGCTCTCGACAGATTTAACGTGCATCGCTGCCCTACACAGCGGGTCTTTAGTAGTACTGGGCTCAAACTCGTGACAAGGCAAGCCACGATCCGATACCTATACCACTCGGTTACCGCGGCCTCATGACACTAGTGAATTGAAAGAGAATTCCATCTCGAATCAGTCATTAAGCGCTTTTACACACGTCGTTTGCTGTTTCCGACTTACAGGAGAAGGTGTCTGCGGAATATTCTCTCTTTCATTCCCCTAATTTCTTGAGGGTTTTCTTTATTTCTTTTCTTCCTATTGATTTAAAATTCCAACTATTACAATCAACTAAGAAAAATAACTCCCTTTTAGAATTTCTATTCCCTAGATTTGGCAACAGCGCTAGTATCCAGCGCGAAATGAGAGGTAGCGACAACACTTCTACACAACGTGTCACTCATCTTTCTCCCCTCAGGAGGCTCACCTTCTTTAGGTGAGTACGGGTTTCACAGCTCCCGAGGTGCCCTAGTGATCTTTTCCTTTTCCCAAGGGGTTTACTGTCTTTGGTAAACACGGGTTTCACGTACTCGGGGTTACCCTAGTGATCCTTCTCTATTTTCGACCTCCTTCTTGTCATTCAATTTTCTCTTTTCTTCTTTTCACGTCTAGATCACATATACGTAGAAATGTTTGGCGCAGCATAACTAGAATTGGCTCTTGCGCCAAAAACCTCAAACGTCACTCGTCTTTCTTCGTAGTCGTCATGGTGTAGAAGACCGTTCAAGATGGCAGTTCCATTGCCAATCTTCACCAAGGAGGAAAGGAGGACAGTGATTCACTTTTAGTTTGAGGAAGGTGTGATATCTGCCCCGGGATACAATCCATCCCTTCCATCACTATACCCTTAACGACGACGACCCTTTGCCGATCTTTCGTCGTCACTAGGGATTGCAATATCGAACCAAAAGTTCAATACCGGTATTCGGTATTTTTTAAGTCATAATACCGGGATATCGGTTTTAATACGGGTACTAGAAATTTTAGAGAAAGAAAGAAAATACACGTGCTTCTTTGTTTTATTTTCCAGTTTTATTAGAGAGTGTAAATATCTCAAAAAATAATTATAACAGTGGATGGAGTCCGTTTGTGCTGCCTCCATTTATTTTAATAACTCTTGAATATTTTTTACACTGTGCTACCATATTCTTTTTATCATATAAATAATGAAACCAAACGGAAGTATTATCAACTGATTTTTTATGTTCTTTAAAGTTATTCTTATTCATTATTGTGGGTTATTATTTATGAGTATATATATATGAATCTGAAAAATATTTTGAACCCTAAAGTATGATGTGCAAGTACAATGTGAATAACACACTCATCAACTTAACCCTCTAAGCGGTCTGCACTTAAAGTCTTGCCATTCTGGAGATGCTTCAAAAATGCACCGCACATATTTTTTTGCCTTCAGGTGGGGTTCTCAAAAGCGGTTGAGCCATATCTTTAAGAATGCGGCTCGGCCGCTTTTGGTAATCTTGGTGAAGGCAGAAAAAGCATCTCTGGAATGGCGGAATTTTACGTGCAGACCGCTTGGAGGCTTAAAAAGTATCTAAATATTACGCACTTTCTTCACAACTACTACCTTGTTTTCACAGATACGAATATCAGTCTACGAATCCTGCGCGTGTACAGTATCACTCTGAGTTGTAATAGGATAGTTTTGGCCAACCTTCTTGGTTGATTCACATATTTTATCACTTCTCTTGGTTGTACGATGCAACTTTATATCAACAGTCTAATTCCACCCGTTACGGAGACATTAAAACAAAAATGTATACTATTTGCTATGTTTGCTATCCTTGAACATATAGTGTAGACGATTTAAAAAATTCCTAGTAAATAACGAAAAATCGGTATTTAAACTTGTGAATACCGGTATTACAAAATTGTACAAATGGATCAAAATACCGATATTCGGTATCCCAGTATACCGGTATTGCAATCCCTGGTCGTCACATAAGAAAGTCCTTCCCTGTTTGAAGCTCTCTATCCATTTGTAGATCTTGCTTCGCGATATACAGCTGTCACCATACTGCACTTGCACGCGACGAATAATGTCCGAAGGTTTCACACCTTCGTAAACCAAAAGCAAATCACTGTGCTCCTTTCCTCTTTGGTGCAGATCGACAATGGAGCTGCCATGTTGAACGGTATACTACACCTCAATGACTACAAAGAAAGACAAATAAGACGTTGTACAGAAGTGTTGCCAACTACCCCTCATTCCGTGCTCGATACTAACGCTTTTACCAAACCTTGGAAAGAGAAATGCCAAAAGTCCCTTTACTTTTTGACTTACCCTCGTATAAATACTGATTACATAAATCATTATATTTTTCATAGAATAATAGCTAAGGTATTGTTAGATTATTCTTTATTAACACCTCGAGATCTGATTCAAATAATTTTTAACGTATGTAATATATAATATAAATTAAAGTTTCTGATGTATTTAAGTCATTAATATAATTCTGAAACAGATCTTTCTGCATATTATATCTTTTCAGTTTTATAAACTTAGTAGAAATATAATCTATCTATCTATATATATAAATTGATGTTTGTATGTATGACCTCACTTTCCTCCAACATCTTTCAACCTATCACTATGAAAATTGGCATATTTTTTTTTATTTTTTAGAGAAGGTTTTTGTGCTATCTTCTTTGTTGCAGCTCCCCATCAGGTGGCGCTACAGCGTTTCAACTTCTGCACCATTCAATCGATCGCCAAGTTGTCAACATGATCGCCAAAAGTAATGCTAACTTGGTTCTACCCCAACATTTCGCTATGTTTCCATTGAATCGCCGTTATAATATAAGGATCGGCGCTGCTTGCGAATCTTACAATTTTAACATAAAATAAATGCAACAGAAAGTAATATTAACTTATTACACATCCCCAGGTAAAAATTATTTACACTATTTTAAGCATTTCTTACACAAAATTTGTAACAATATGTTACTTTTGCTGAGCAGACATCAGCTTAGGAAAGTGTTTCCAAAAATCAACCCACAAGGGAGTTACGGGGTATCATAAATAAAAAGAATCCTTTTTATCAACTATTAGACCTATAGACTTAAAATTTAACAAATGCGTTGTTTTGTTCAGCTGAAGCAAGAAGCTTTTTTTTTATAAAAAATTTTGCAATTCACATAAAATTAACTCATTAAAAAACTTCTTTATCCTTCAATCTGTATTACTTAATTTTTCAATTCACCCGTGCGAAGAACGGGTATACCAGCCAGTAATAATAAACAATTCGTCTACTTTAAAAATAGCGATAATAATAATAATAAATCTATATCGCATGCTAGAACTTTTTTATAAATAGAATAACACACTTGGAATTCCATTAGCATTTCTAATTTTACCTACAAAAGAAAACAATTCAGCGTGATAAAAAAAATAAATAAAAAACACACGCTCGAAGACATTACTTCCCGAACTAATACTTCCTAGTTTACGGGCTAAGCGTTAGGTGTGAACAGATTCTCAATCGAGGAGTAAATATTTACTTTAAAACACGCCTTAACAACAAATTGTTAAATCAAATATCTAGTTTAGAATAAACAGTCTCCCTTTTCCCCATTAAGTGGTCCAGAGGCATCATTAGGGGGTCTATTATGCAAAAGTAGGATCACACCAAATTAATGGAAATTGTTGGAGTAAGTAAACGCTGTGGAGAATACACTAATGACTCTTTGATAAAATCCAGTGTTTTCCCCGTGTTCCCTGTTTGCCAATTTTCCACGTGGTTCATGGTTTTACAAGGCACTTTATTGAGTGAGATTGATTACTTTATTATTGTTGAGCATTTGTGTGTTGGTAGGGGTGCCAATGAACACACCATAAACTGGATATTTGTTGTTGGAAACTGATTTATTATCTTCAATATAGTTGCTTTATGGAATGCACTGGAGTTGAACAAAGATTAAATGTAAATGCAATAATAAGGGTTTTTTGTTGTTGTTAGCAAAGTGCGTGAATAGAAAATATTTTTATGGTATTGTTTTTTTTTTATGTTTTTGCTTCTTGAGATGAAAAGTCGAATTTCTATTAGTTCTATTTAAATGAAATCAGAGATTTTACAATGAAGTAACTCTTATACATATCGTCGGATTAATAATCAGACTGCGTAACTACACCGATGTAACTGATTTGATATAGGAGTGCAACGCACCAAGCGCTTTTTGGCGCAATTCCTTAATCACGCCAAGCAGCGTTTGTTGTCGGGTGGTTACATGAAATCCAAGATGACGGCCTAGTTGTTTTCTTTTGTTTTGTCTACGCCATGCCCCAGTGCGCGCTCCGCTTTTAATTTATTCCTTCGATTAGTGTAATCACTGTTTTTTATTTATTTCATAGTAAAACTAGATTTCGAAGGGAGAGGTGGTGGCAAGATTTTAACATAAAATAAATTCAACAGAAAGTAATATTAATGTATTACACTTCCAGATATAAATTATTTACATTATTTAAGCATACATTACACAAAATTTGAAACAATATCGCATGATAAAAATATCAAAGTAAACCATATTGTAATATTATCGTCTATCTTGGCGAACGTAAACAACAACTTGACGCCTAGCCCTACTGTATCAAATTATCATCCCAGATGGAGTTACGCAGTCTGATAATTAGACCGACGATATGCATGTAGGGATACACGAATATGCTGCAAATTCAATATTTAAATTATTTTGAATTCGGTATGTAATAATCGGCTATCCACGAGGTCTATTTTCTGTAATTCTTGTTTCCTTTCGTCTAGCCAAACTGACATTTTAAGCTAGAATAAACCCACTCCGAAACTGACCGTCACTTCTAGATGGTATATAAACAGTCGATGAGAGAGGTTATAAGATATAGGGAATAGTAGATATGAAAGAGATATTACCACAGTAATAAGTTCCTGAACTAGAGTTGCGCAGCTATTTGAAAGTACATCTCGGATGATTTTTCTTCGGCATGTTGGGTGGGTTACATCTCATATCAGGTAAGTACAATATATTCATACTCTTTAGCTTGTCTTCTCCGCATATCGCGTACACATTTTTTTTGCGTTTAAATTAATAAAAGAATATTGTTACAAATAGCTTCTAGTAAAAATTTCTTGTCCAATGTAATGACTTCCTCATCCATGCTGGCCCCAGGATCCTCCAGAAACACCAACGGACCACCTCAATCAACAATAAGAAAAGATAACAAGTTGTAGTTTGAAAAGAATAACTATAGTAGAAGTACAAACCTTATATATTTTGCCTATGTTTGTGTGATGCAGGACGCCACTAAATTCTTTGCAGGCATCAGTAGTGGAAGCTATTTGTAAACATCGAAAACATTCGTTATTTCTATGGCGACTTAATACTTTAAAGCTTTATTTATACCAATATCAAAGCGGAGCTATATTCTACTTCTCCAGTAGCCAGCTTCTTTGTTTACAAATGTAAACAATGACCTAGATGAGTAGACGAGCTTCGCAGTAATTAATCAAATAGGAAGACTACGCCAGAAAATTTGAAAAAGTTCGCAAAATGGTATTGGAGGACCGTCGATTGAAAATGCGTCAGATAGCAGACGTGATAGGCATTTCAAAAAGTGCTGGAAATATGGACATAAGAAGGCTGTGCGCAGGATGGGTGCCACGATTATTCACAAAGTAGTAAAAATTTTGCTTCGTTAGAATATTTTAAACGACTCTTTCGCAGTTTCACTGCAATAAAGCTCAGTTTTCCCCGTTGATTTATACCCATGTATGAAACACGTGTCCATCATTTCACAACTGAAATGTAGTGACTGAAACTGAGTACTGAAAGAAGGAAATTGACTTCAAAGATAGGTGAAGAGAGTTTCCTCTGCAGACAGGGACATTGCTCCAGTTTTTAGAGATGTTCATCGGGTAATTTCCAATGACTATCTTAAAAAAGGAGAAAATATTCAATTTGCATGATGAACCAAGAAAAAAATGGTTACATTTGGTGAAAAATAAAATTTTGTTTCATCGAGATAATGCGCTAGTGAACACATCCATTGTTGCGATGACCAAAATCAAGTAATTAAAATTCGAATGGCTTCCCCACACTACCCTGTTCATCAAATTTACTTCATCCCCCGGATTATTTTATTTCCAAACTAAAAAAAGTCTCGGTGGTAAAACATATGTTAAAAATGATGAGATTAATCTGCGATTGTAGGCTATTTTAAGGAAATCGAATATACAGTAGTTAATTTTTAAATTTTTGTAATACATGAAAGTATGAATTCTTAATTTTTTTAAAAAATTCTTTTAAAGTTGCGAAAAAATCAAAGAAAACCTCATATCAAGCAATGTGTATTTTTAAACACAAATGTATTAACTCATTAAACTTCGACATAAATAAACAAATTATTTAAAATATAAGACGAAATTCTAAACAGTTTAAGAAGCTTTGAAGTGTTTCTTTCCTTCTTTTCTTCGGTTCAAAATAATTTTTTAACCTTATTTTTGAGTAAAAACTATCGTAGTTTCTTCAATTATTGCGAACTGACATTATTTAAATTTTCTTTCATTTTTCTAAAAAATTCATTTCGTCATATTTCATTGCAAAACAATTCATCAATATTCAAAAAACTAAGATATTTTCTATAAAGGATGTATTTTTAAACTTTTCTTCCTTTTTTTTTTTACCGAAAACAGCGTTTTTTGGAAGAAATGCAGTCTTATTTTATCATTGGTATTTAACTTCTGGACAACAGTTTACTGGAGGTGATCTTATTTATTTTTAGTACCAGTAATAAAGTATAGAAAGCAGCACATTTTAATGTACACACTATACGCATCATCCCACACATTTACATATAGTTTAATATTTACTTTTGTAAACTTCAAAATTTAAAATAGTTTTTTTTATAAAACAGGCTCTTTTATTTAATGAAATTATCAATTATGAAATCAAAATTTTATGGAAATATCATTGTAAATGTATAGTCACATTGGTTACAACTATTCTAATTTATATTATTACTTGAGCAAGTTAGTACCTGAATAACTCTATGCTTAGGCTTAAAAGCTATTCTGAATCTTAGTTACATATATCACTGCATATATCACCACACTATAGTTATTTTATTTATTTACATCTCAAGTATTTTCCTTCCCTTTACTTTTTAAAAAAATGTTGAACAAAACGATTTTCTTCTTGTCTTTATTCAAAGAAAACGTCTCTTCACATAAACTAATATAAAAAAGAAAATTAAAGAATTACTTGCTTATTTCTGCATTTATTTAAATGTAATTGTATATTTTATCCAAACCGATGCATCCATTATGACCTTACTTTGATAGACCTGGTTAAAAAATTCTACTTAATTCTCTTAGCAAAAACAAATTAAATGTGAATTAAAAATGGATACTATTTTTCTAAAAGAAACTTTACTTCAAACACTACACTTTCCTTATAAATCTAAGGTTTTTAAAATTCAATGTTAAAAAAGTGACAATTATTTTATGAAGATTAAGTTAGATTTTTTATTAAAAGATTTCTGTTTTCTATTCATTCAAATAAATTATGTATATTTTTTTCTTTGAATCTTAAACATCCTATCATATTTTATTCCTACTATGCTGTATAATATTAAACTTTTATTAGTGCACAACTTTTACTAATATTTTTTAGAGTTTCAATTATCTTATTAATTTCTTTTACTTTGTAAAATCATTTATCATTTTTTTTTCAGACTTTTTTCTCTGTTCTAAAAATCTGACTTGTCCTTTTGATGACCCCAACCTCCCCTTAAATGTCTAAAACGGATTAAATTACTACTTTTCCAAACTGTGATGTGTGAATAATTTTCCCAGTATTCACTATCAGTATTTCGTACTCACTAATGTATATAATCCATTTTTTTTTTTATTCTTTAGGAACGTCAGTAATAAAAAAAAAAACCACCTCACTTTATTGAAACTGAAAAAATAATTCTATCTTATAGCTTTCATATGAATGGTTGTTGGTATTTTAAAATCACGTATTTATTTTCTGCAATTTTGCTTAATTAATAGCGCAGGCAAATGTTTTCGTAATTTCAAAGAATTAACCAATGTAGGCGGTTGCATCTCATTTCAGATAAGTACCCAATTTAGCTGTCCTATCCGCATTTCGCGTACTCTGTTCTAACGTTTAAATTAGCACTTCTCAAACAGTGAGGCGCGCCTTCCTAGAGGGGCGGGATAAGTGTACGAGGGGGGCACGAGCATATTGAAAAGTCGGAAGCAAAACATTATTTAAAAAAAATTATTAATTTTAAAACAAACAAAACACATTCTGACATAATAAAATATGAAATAGACATTTGCACTTACATAATACACTTATTAATGTATCAGTACTGTACAATGTATTTTATAATTAATTTAACATTACTAAGTTAAGAACAAGTTTAATAATTGTCAGTGACTTAATGGGTTTGTCATGTATAAAATTATACACAAAAGTTAACACTTATTTTGATGATTTGTACGGTTTACAATTAATCTTTTAGCTACCCATTAAAAGTTACGTGATTCGCTTCCCAATGCCACCGTTTTCTACGCAGGCGCGCGTATGCGATGTATTGAGAGGGTGAAAAGTAATAAATTATAGTAAAACCTTCTCTGTGTGAAATAAATAATCCTTCTTAAACGCTGTCAAGGTCCTTTTATTGCATTCTAAAGCTTTCGGAAAAATTTTATGGATAGCAGTGCGCAGAAAAGAGCGTACATCGGAAAGTATATACGGCCGGGGCAATTAATGCTTTGGCTGAGTGAGATATTTATATAAGCCGGTGGCTTTTAAGATGTTTAAGTCGTATTGCAGCTTAAGCGCTTAAGTATAGTATTATTAAATTCAATACATTGTTATTGTATGGAAGGGGGGGGGGGGGCATTGAAAAAATTTATGATTGAATGTTGGGTCGCAAATATTGAAAGTTTGAATAGCACTGCTTTAAATTCAAAAGCAAATTATTGCAACTACCCGTTTGTAATACTTTCGTGTCCAATTTAACGGCTTCTTTATTCGTATTACGTTCAGATCCCCCGGGAACCACAACGTTCATCGACACCATCTCAACTAAACATGTCAATAGGGGACGCCGCGAAAAATGTATTATTGATGTAGAAAATTCGATATATATATAGATCACATTTTTATAAAACTAATATTACATTCAGAAATTTTACTATTCTTAAAACGGTAATAAAATACCAAGCGGTAACTTAAAACCAATTGAAAACTAGTTTAATGAATGTTGTCAAAACAACAGGAATATGATTTATTAAATTCATTATTCATTTAGCCTATAATATGATAGATACATGTTATAGTTAATTAATTGTTAGATTTAATATAAGCGGGAAACTATATACAACAATAAATCTCTTTTAATACAAAAGTATTATTAACTCTGAAAGATCAAAGTATTAATCATTCAACCACATAAGTATTGTTGACTACCATAAATATGATTATACAGAAATTCAACGATGAAATAAGAATATTTTCATTGAAGGGAAGAGTGTAGTGAAAATAGAATTATGCCCAAAGTATTTCACACATAAAATTGTATATGATTGCAAAGAAATATAACCAACCCTATAAGAAAAACAGCACAATTTTTTTTTCTAAAATAACATGAAAATGATTTAATGTATTGGGTAAAAGCTGTAAAGTTGGATCATTGAGTAAAGCCATAACTTAAGATCAGTTTGTGACGGGCTCACGCGTCTTTTCTTTAACATAACCTCTGGGTTCTTTGACGGCCAAGATTAATAACAACTCTTTTCCAACCTAAATCCAAGAAGCGAAATGCGAATAAGAAATGCAAATAAGATAGCTTTTAAAAGAACAGAAGCTTCAGTAAGCAGGATGGCAATTTGGTGAATGTTATGTTTGGAGGAGATACAAGCGTGAATTGACAGCCTATCGTAAAGTTACCGAGACACCCAGCCACTGCTACAAGGTGCATACCATTGCACGCGCGCCCAGACGTTTCCTTACAGTGATTGAATCTTAGTTTGGATTAAAGTAGGACTGATTATTTGATATTAGGACTTGTAATATTATCAGAAGTGAGAGTAGGTGGATAATAAAATTATTTAGAGAAAGTGGTCTAAATTACGCGATTCGGTTTAACTACTTTTGTGTGTTCGTTCATTCTAGATTCTCATTTATATAAATTTATCTAAATTGTTAGAGGTTTAAGTTATATTCTTAATAAAGTCATATTAAGAATTTAAAATGTCTATTTATTCTGAGATTCCCACACCTCTAGTTCACGCTGACAATCAAAGATATGGCCACCATAGAGGGGCCATATCACAAGTTTCAGGAGGAACCTTTTTTTTTTAGTCATTTTTTCAAAAGTAAAATATTTAGAAAACTGGTAAAATTGTTACTTGCAGAAACTAAACATGCTATAGTGATGACGTTAAAAAGATATTCTTTTACTACTAGAATTCAAATAAAGTTTTCTGCTACAAGGTTAAAGAACGAATCTTAGGAAAATTCTCCCCCAAAAGGTAATTAATAAACGAACAGTTAAAAAAAAATTTTCTGCGCGCTCCCAATACGTTATAATAATACTATTTTTGGTAATATTTGTTAAACATTTTCAAACAGTTATCTATGTATCTGCGTCATCGTAACACTTTTGCTCTTTTCACAGTTTGTATACCGGTGACAAATAAAAATAAAAGCAATCAACTTCAGTGCAATTCAGTGCTTCTTAAACTTTCAATACTTGCGACCCAATATTCTGCCATAATTTTCTTCACACCCCCTCTTACATACAAACAATAACAATGTATTGGATTCAATAATAATGTACTTTAACGTAAATATACAATATGAATTTAATTACAAACCGTACAAATAATCAAGATAAGTGTTAATTCTTGCACATAATTTATATAGGACTAGCCCATTGGGTCACTGGTAATTATTAAACTTGTTCTTAACTTAGTATTGTTAAAGTAATTATCAAATACAGTGTGCAGTGCCGATACATTTATATGTGTATTATATATGCGTAAATGCGTATTTTATTATTTATTATGTCAGAATGTATTTTGTTTTGCTTTCTTTCAGCAAATTAATATTTTTAAACAAAGTTTTATTTGCGACATTTCGATATGCTCTTGCCCCCTTGTTGGGTTTTCACGACCCCCTAGGGGGCGCGCCCCACAGTTTGAGAAACGCTGATGTGATTTGTATAAGCCATCATGAGAAAAGTAAAGTTTCCTTCCATTTTTAGTATAAAATTTTTTAAAGTAGATTAACACTTTCTACCTCGTCGAAAAATTTCGCCGAATTCTTTCATCGTTATTATCGTGTTTGAATATGCATTGTGGCCGCGGAACTTAGTGGTCAAGATATCGGTCTAGTAACCGACGTGTCATGAGTTCGAACCTAGTACCGCTGAAGATCCACCTTGTAGGGGAGCGATGCACATTAAATCTGTCGAGATTTAATATGCTTCTCCCCTAACTACCACACCAATAGGTGGTGTCGTCCACGTCACTTTACTATGGTTCAGAATTACGTGGTCCGTCGCCAAAAGCCCTCGTGTAGCTGAACGGTGTGACGTTAATATTCACTCACTCACTCACTCACTCACCACACCAATGGGTGTGGTAGTTAGGAGAAGAGGTGCCAGGTAAATTGTCGTCCTCGTCACTTGACCATGGTTCAAAATTACCAGGTCCATCGCCAAAAGTCATCGAGTATCTGAACACAGTGTAATGTTCATATTCACTCACTCAATCACCTAAATATGTGCAACATAGGTTTTCCACTATTAGCTGCATATCACGTCATTTGGCGAAGTCTTTTGATTTGACGAAATTGGTCGACGGTAAAATACGTAATTATAATTTTTTGTGAGACAAATTGTTTCAAATTCAAGCAATTGAATAAATAAATCCGAATATTTAATGCTCTCAGAAATGTTTTTCAACTATAATGACTTTTGATCAAATCAAACCTAAAAAGAACCAATTAAATACGAAGATAAACGGAAAGCAATAAGATTTCTTGATTAAAAATTTATCACTTTTAAATGCCTGAGTTTATTTCAAGGTCTAATTATTCCAAACACATTATTGCATTTCGATGTTAAATTTTTATTATTTACTGGGAAACTTTAAGTGGTTTGAGTAAAGAGAACATTCAATACTCCATAATTAAAAAAAAATTATTAAAAAGAATGTAATTTCTGCTTCTGCAATTGCGTCAATTACATTAAACAATTCATATTATTTAACTCGAAATTTTTGACCTTATACAGAAAAAACTTTTTTATTTGTTTAGATAAGAAATGAACTCAAAATGTGTAAAATAAATTACGCGATGTTGAAAAAGGGTGGGGTAAAGATAAAATAATAGAAAGTAACTGATTATCTCTTTTGTAACAAAGAAAAAAAATAAAATAAAATAGAAAAAAAATTGTAACCATGTTACATAAAGTGTTAACATCCAACATTTTATGTAACTTAATCACTGATAAAAACTGGTACACACTTCTAACAGCATAAAAAAACCTTCATGCATATGTATTAAAGAAGGGTTAAGTAAAAATAGAGCATTATTTGTCATCAAATTGCCTTGCAATTTTTTTTTAAAAATCATAGCACATAAAAATATGCTACTGAATAAAACGAGATATTACTTTTTCTTAGCTTATTTAGATGCGCTGTTTTTCTGTTACATTTTTCGTGTTTCTTTTCTATTTCTATATTCCTACAAAGTGACAAATCATGCAAATTAAAACAGCGAAAAAGGAAAATGTAGATTTCTTTTTCTATATAATGCTTGAGTAAACGTAAAATTAACAGTGCCGTAAAAAAAAAAGTTGTGATATATTTGCATAATATTTAACCACAAGATACAAAAATATCCACTGTTATTTTGTGGTTGCTATAATAACAGCTTTATATAAATTTATAGTAGGAACAAGCTTCGTTATAAACGCAAGAAAATGCTCGAAGAATGAAAATACATTTGTTTTAAAACAAAAGAACTTTTTTTTTTAGATAATAGAAGTATATTAACTTTGAAAAATTGGGCAGCAAATTCACGTGTTACTCTTATTCTATAAAACATTATATATATGCGCATATAACTTTTGTAGCTCATTTTCTTTGAAGCAGAAAAATTTCTAAGCTTAGAAGCTAATTCTATGTGTTTAAAGAACATTGCATGATTAAAAAAAAATTCATATAAATTCCAATAAAGAAATGGTTTTAAATATCAATTTTGGTTTTTTCCTTTTGTTCCCCTGAATATCCTTTCAAAATGCTTATGAATATCATTTTAAATTTTTTAAAATAGAATATGATTTACCGGGTGAGCCAAAAGATCGTTTAGACTTGAAAAAAATCACAAGAAACGATAATAAAGTAATCCAGTTTACAAGATAGGGCTCAAAAGGAAGTCGGATTCTTTTTTAGAACAAAAATATTTTTAGTCATGCCAGCAATAAGAGGTGTACTATCTATAGGGAATTTCATGCAGAATGGACGCACCTTCATACTATGCCAATCCAGTAAAACGGTTACTATTGACTATCTTTGGTGAGGACAGAGTGATCGGTCGAGTTTGCAACATCGCATGCCCCCATGTTCAGCCGACCTCACTCTGGTCGATTTCTGGTTGTAGAGCTGTTTAAAATCTCTTGTCTTCCATTTATCCCTGCAGACATTGACCAAAATCAGAGATGTTATCTGCAGTGAAGCTTTTTGTAATTCATTTCGATATGTTGCTTTCAGCTGTAATGGACATTGAAAACCGCCTTTAGTTCTGTCGGACATTGCACTGGATGTCATTTTGAACAACTGTTACCTCAAGAATAAATGAATGTGTAGCGGTATCTACATAAGCCAGGCCGGACAGGGGTGCTCACTTTTGTCTAGGGGTCATGTTACTCGGCTTCGGATCGATAGATAATGGGTCCCATCCTTTGGATATTCACCTCCAAATTGGTGACCTTGGCTGAAAAGAAAAAAATGCAAGATCTTCTGATCTGTCGTGGTGCCATCTAACCACAAGAAGAGCAATCAAAAGTCATCACTTACTTGACGCAGCAGCCAAAGTCGTCAGAGTCATTTGACACATCAGTCAAAATCGTCAGACTCACTTGACGCAACTCCACCAATTTTCAGCAACAGTTCAACTACACACTCTCGCCATAAAAAAAAAATGTTCGTCTATCCACTGACTCACTGGTGGAGGAGTACTGTAGTGGGGTATATCTTGATAAGCCGGTAACAGCCTCCGGACAGGGTGATCCCCCTTGTCTAGTGGCCATGTTACTCGGCTTCGAATCGATAGGTCGTGGGGGTCCTGTCCTCCGGATATGCACATCCACTAATGGAACATACTCTTGTCCTGTTCATTGTGTTTTGGATTGTCAGCGAACACTACCAGTGATACTTTTTACTAAAAAGTATTTTTGTCATTATAAAATATCCGACTTTCTTGTGAGCTCTTTCTTGCAAACATTATTTTTTTTGTTGTCATTTCTTCCTCTTTTTTTTAATGAATTTTTAAAGTTTGAACGAATTTTTGGGTCACCCGGTATATATAATATATTTTTCTTATTGTATTTCCATTGCATAAAGAAATACAGAGTTCATTTTGAATCAAATTTTTAAAAAGATATGAACATGCTTATAAAAATAATAACTGTAGTTTTCCTTGTTTCGGATATTATTAAGCTCTTTGTTACTGCGTTACTACATTTTAATTTAGTAAGTGTTAAAACTATATGTTCCATTTAATACACACTTAAATTCTTGCAATAGATATTCACACACCACATATATATATATATATATATTTACAAAAGATTCTTTCAAAATAAAAGAAAAAATAAAACAATAATAATTCATAACAAAGTAAAGGTCTGTGGGTATGAGAAAAAGTACTTTTGATTAACGTTTATATTGTATGTATGTTACGATATTAGTAACAATATTCAATCACTTTTTCTGAACTCAGTCAAAAAGAATTGCCATCAATCCACAAGCAAATCAACAATTTGGAATTATTTCAAAATATTTCTATATTTCCATTCAGTATAAAAAGTGCAATAAAGCTTAAAATTATCGATAAACAGGGTATACTTTTTTTGTTAAAATTTTTATACGGCATTTAAAAAGAATTGATAATAATTCATGAATAAAAACATACAGTGTTATTGCCAGATTTTAATAATTTCTACTTTTTTTCACAGGAAATTCATGAAATGGAGTTCTATCCCTTTTAGCTAGTTTGTTTTTACTATCTGTATTGAGCACTTAGGGAATTTTTTTTTATCAATACTGTTGACTCAATATTTTTTTCCTAAAATATTAAACAATTTAAGTTTTACATGTCTGTATTTTTTTTCTGAGTAACTTCCCATAAACTTAATTTTTTTTTCAGGGATTTATCTTAAGCCATTAACGTTTTATTCACCGAAATAACTAAACGGAAATACGTGATTCACAATTAATCCGACTGATGGTTTGTTTCATTCAAAATAATCTTTTAAAAGCAGATTAAAAAATAAAATATTTTTTAGTGAAAAAAATTCTTATCGATGAAAGGAAAAGCGAAAATAAATGAATGAAAAAAAAGAAAAAATTATATATAAATATAGAGAGAGAAAGAAATAGCTCATTTTTTGTATATTACTCTGCAAAAAAATCATTAATAATTTAAAATGCTCTAAATTAAATTTTTGTTTATATGTCTAGAAGAGTAAATCATATATATTATGTTAGGGAAAAATAAATCCACTATATTTTTTCGGTAGATGTCTGTATTGTCGATATCTCGTGAAGTATCGATCAAACAATTTCAAATTTATGCTCGTTGTCAAGATGACATTTCACACTAAAAAAATTATTTAGTTTTTTTTTGTTTGGTCTATTCAGTTGTGAGTTACAGGGTGTTAAAAATGGAAGTCAACAAAGAGAAAATTCGGTTCTTTTTAGTTTTTTTTTTACAAGGAGAGGGCACGACTACGGAAATTCATTTGGGATCGAGACTTGGTGTAATAGTAGTACTCTTTTAGGGTGTTCACCCCTCAATGTAATTCCGTCGAATAGCCAGTCAATCCGGAGAAATTAGCCTTCGAAATTCATGCTTAGCTTTTATACAATTAGATTTTAATTTTCCGCAACGAGTTCGTCGCTTGATTGGTAAATCGTCTGCTTTCTATGCTGGAGGTTAGAGTTCGATTCCACGCGATCAACATTTTTTCTTCAATTCATTTAATTATTTTACCCTAACCTTCAGCATAGAAAGCAGACGATTTACCAATCAAGCTACGAACTCGTTGCGGAAAATTAAAATCTAATTGTATAAAAGCTAAGTATGAATTTCGAAGGCTAATTTCTCCGGATTGACTGGCTATTCGACGGAATTACATTTAGGGGTGAACACCCTAAAAGAGTACTACTATTACACCAAGTCTCGATCCCAAATGAATTTCCTTAGTTGTGCCCTCCCCTTGTTAGATAAAGGTGAAAATGCAAGCCAGGTGGCTGAAATTGCGAATGTTTATGGTCTTGATACTCTGTAACAGATAACTACTTGCGATTTTGGTTTCGTCGATTCCGTTTAGGTATTTTTGATGTTAAAGATGCACCTTGCACAGGCAGGCCCGTCGTCGAAAATGCCGATAAAACCACTGAAATAATCGAAATTGACCGGCATGTTAGTAGTCGTTGCATCCAACAGGAGCTAAGGATCGAGCATAAAACAGTTTTAAACCATTTGCACAAAGTTGGATTCAAAAATAAGCTCGATGTTTGGGTGCACACCAATTAACACCAAAAAACACGATGTACCGAATTTCCATCTACTAAGATTTGGCCAAACGGAATGAAATCGACCCATTACTTCAGCTGATGGTGACTGGAGATGAGAAATGGGCCACATATGACAATATTGTGCCAAAACGATCACACATGGTTAAAGTGTGGCGAAGCAGCTCAAACGGTGGCCAAACCAGGACTAACGTCCATGAAGGTTCTGCTGTGTATTTGGTGGGACTGGAAAGGAATCATTTATTTCGATTTGCTTCCGCATGGTCAAACATTACATTCAGATCTCTTCTGTCAACAACTAGACCGTTTGAAGCTAGCGATTGACCAGAAATGGCCAGAATTGGCCAACAGAAGAGGTGTTGTGTTCCATCAGGACAACGCTAGGCCACACATGTAGTGACTTGCCAGAACCTCTGGGAGCTTGGTTGGGAAGTTTTAATGCATCCACCATATAGTCCGGACCTGACACCAACGATTTCCACATTCTTCTCGCATTGCAAAACTTCCTGAGTGAAACGAAATCGGGATCAAGAGAAGATTATGAAAATGAAGTACGAGATATGTACCAATGATATGTCAAGTACTATATATAAGTACCAATGAGGGCCAAGACTTTTATGAGAGAGGCATTATGAAGCTACCTTTAAAATAGCAATAAATTATACAACAAAACGGTGCATATTTGACCCAAATCGGACAATCGGAAGCGTGTTATATAAAGTCTTGATTTTCATGCAAAAATAATGGATTTCTTTTTCCCCAACCTCTAATATTATATTATATCCCTTTCGTTACCGGCGGAAAAAGAAAGAAGCGTTTCCTCATTCCCTCAGGTTCCGATAGTACCCGCACGCACGGGACAGGACGAATTTCCCCACTAAGCCTAATTTTGCTTAAGAATTTATATAAAATCTTGAATGCTATCAAATAATCTAAACTTTGCAATTTACTATCATTAATAATATCTGAAAATATACAGTACAAAAATTTTCGCTATACTTAAAAAAAAAATTGCAAATTTTAAAGAAACGTTTATATTTTAATTAAAAAAAAAATAACTTTTTCGCGATCACACATATGTGATCAAGCATTTCTCCCACCAAGGCGCACGGTACCATATATGTGATTGCTCTTTCCCTGCTCTGAGGCCCATGATCACACCACTGTGATCTAAGTTTGGAACGTTTTTCAATTAATTTTTACAAGCACTAGATGGCGGTTAAAGTCCGGGGTTTTTTTTTCCGAATAATATTTCAGAGAACTTTGAACTTTAATATGTGTTTTCTGCTCAAAGTTTTTTTTTAATTAGATCCGCAGTATAATGATTAATTAAAAATAAATAAAAATTGATGTATTAGCTGTTATATTTAAAAGATTTGTATCAGTTGAAGCCACAACAAGGTTATGCGAGGATAAATTTATCGTTTGGGATTTGAAAAATAGTATTTTGTAAGTTTCATGTCTATTTTATTTCAATCATCATGTCGGTCCTGAACGGGATACAAAAAAGAGTATCTTCAAGAGTTTCTTTTAAAAGTAATTTGAATTATAGTACTTGTCAGACAAAATGCTGCTACATTGATTGGGGTTCTATGATTTTATGCAAATCAATCGCAAAGAACAAGACAGTTCTTTAAGAGTGATGGGAATTTATTGTCGAACATCCAATCCTTGAAATACAGGATTCAGCTGCAGTGTTCGAAGAATAAATCTCAGAAGGTCATCACACCTTCAACAGCACTCAGACACAATTATCGGTGTCTAAAATACACGTATGGTAGAAAAGATTATTCACAAGCAATCGCTCGTTCAACAGCCTAAGTAATCTCTAATCACTTCAACAGTCAAAGAAATACTAACTGATCGCTAGTCAAAACCAGACTGACTGACTTTCGGCAGGGATCTCTCTATTTATAGGCCTAGCTGATAATTCCAGAAAGATCTGCTTGTGTCATAGGTCATGAAATTAATGGATTTCTCCACTAATTTCTAGAAGAATTCAGAGGGTCCCGGACTCACCAAAAAAGGTCACTAACATGATCACCAAGTCACCAAAATAATCGCCAAAAATGATGCCAACTTGACTTTATCGCCAAGTTCCAATTATAACGTAAGGGACGGCGTTGCTTGTGAATATTACAATTTTAACAAAATTAATGTAACATAGAGTAATATAAATGCTTTACACATCCTAATACAAATTATTTACACTATTTTACATAAGATTCGTAACAATACTTACAACAAAACTTTTTTGTTCTAATATTAACCCCCCCCCCCAAAAAAAAAATTCAACTTTTATGTATATAAAAATAGAATCATATCAAAGGGAAAATTATCATTGCTATTCCTATTTTACTTTTTCTCTTCAAACTTTAGAGGACTATTGAGTCTCTATACTGCTGAAAAAAGAGATCATACAAAAAAATGATAATCTAAAATAGTCCGGGTTCAATCTTTCTGCAAACATATGTCATAAGCGATTTTGCAATGGTATAGTAAGAATGATAAAAGAAAACAGTATGTGTACAAAGTATGGATAAAATTCAACACTCAGCGATACATGAAATTTTAAGCATACCGTCTACCGTACATACGAGAGTATAGGGAATCCAAATATTCCAAATTTGAAAAACCTGTAAAAAATATAATTGCTTCAAATACATTAACAGTTGTATTTTCACAACGTTTCTATTTATATTTAAATATCAAATAAAGAAAGTGACCTATGGGGTTTTGAATTATGTCTTGATAAATGATAAAAAAATCTGGCACCACAATTAATTTCTGACGACAAAAACTTATGAATATTTTAAAATAGGAAATTTTCAGCGATTCATTAAAATTAGTCAAAAATGTATGTGATTTTTTTTATTAAATATAACTATTTTATAATATAGAATTTTAAAATTTTGTGGATTTTTTACTGTAGATAAAAATCCACATAATTTTAAAATTCTCTTTTTTTAAAACAAAATTTCAATAGATAGAGTAATTTTGAATTAAAAAAATATTATGATAAAATAAATTTATTTGCTTAAAACGGTCCCTTAAGTCCCTTAATGTGAAAAAGTCAAAAATGAAAAAAAAGATGAGTGTAATTTGAAGAATTTTTACTAATCGGATATAAGTATATTACTTATAATATCTTGTTTCAATTCAAAAAATGTTTTCGTAAATTTTGCTCTTGTGTATGTGAGTTTCTCTCTTCTCTATATCTTTGATACAAATTTAAAAACCAAATCCAACATATATACTTAGACGCCAATTTTACATTTTCAAACAATTTTTTTAACAAGTGATTTCACTTTTTTATATACTTATTATTATTTTCCCCCTACTTTCATTTGGTTGAGAATACGTTACATATTTTAAAGAATTCTAAAGAAACGCAATACGCATTGACGTTTCAAGAATTCCATAGTTGCTAACAAAAAAAAATATCCGAATCTTTTCAAAAACGGAAAGTATTCTCCTTTTTTAGCGATAAATCTTAGCTTTTAAATCAGAGATTTTAAAATAGAATATTTGAGCTTTAAACGGAGTTTTTCTTTGAGACTGAAAATATCTTTTGCCTTTGTATGAAAAGAAAATATTTTAAGGCTGTCGCTATCCAACTAAATGCTAGCTTCTAATATACAGTTATGTATACCCACTTTATTTTATTGTACGACATCGTTAGGAAAGTCAGATAAGCAATGCTGGGTGATGTATTTATGCAAACAGTGTATTGCCTTATGCATGAATTCTGCAGTCATATTTCATGAAAGCGTACTTTAGCAGGGAAATAGTCTTGATTTAAGGCATGTTTTTTCATCTTAATAGGCATAAATTTTATCCTAGAAAGAATCTGAGATACTTACACTAAATATGCAATAAAATTTCGAAATGGATTTCGATAAATATAAAAAGAGAAATAGTTTTTAATAATAGTTTACTGCTTAATTTTAGAGCAACTATACAGCAAACAATCATTGTTTATTATCATTAATACGTATCTGATTAGAATTTATCCGAGTATTATAGCAGGAAATGTTGGCTTTTTATCTGAATTCTGATTTGCATTTTGAATATATAACAACTCAAATTTTAATTTTCTATGCCTGCATCTGATATATTTCTATTGATTTTATTATTTTATTTATAATTTTTTTCTTCAAATAACTAAACAATGTAAATGTTTAACTTTATAGGCGTAATTTATAAAAAATGTAACTAAATTTACCTGGAAATTATCAATTCAATAATTCAGTGTTTTGAATAAAAGCAGCTTACCTGGAAAAAAAGAAAACATATATAAGCACATTTGATTATTTTTAAAAAATAAGAAAAACTAGTGGAAAATAAATATTCAAAGAGGTTAATATTTAGGATCTTATAAAGGGTTATCCTAATAATATAAATAAAAATGCTATTTTAATTAAAATTCAAATATCCCAATTCTTATTGATCAGTTGAACACTTTGGTAAGAAATTTTCTATTACATTTTCTCATTTTTAACAAGATAGTTATTAAAATGACGATTTTCAAAGTACATGCTTTTAATCATGAAACCCTTTAAAATATAATAGACACGTTTAAAAACTTCAATTGCTGTCATCTCACTGGTGGTAAGGGGAATGTCACATGATAAGCATAAAGACAAGCACAAAGCATAAAGACATACAACATTCCATCTTTGTTTATGCATGCAAGCAAATGTGTTTATTTAATGTCTACCATATTATATTCAAAACTGAATTAATTAAAAGATATATTGTCAAGTTTTAAATAAGCACATTTGTCAACATATAAGAATAACACGTTAAAATATATTGTACTAAATTTATTTTAAATTAAACTTGCTGGATTCTCTTAAGCAAACGTGTTTGCTCTAATCTTTATATAAACCAAAAGTATGTTAATATGTTGTTACAAACTTGCGAGAGGGAAAAGCAGCAAACGACTCCAATTATTTGAATAACAGATTTACAGAAGACAAATTGACGTATATACACACGCACACAAATATCATAACAGATTATTTACAATAGTGCAAATTGTACTCATTATTATACAGTTTTACAACGTTACAGAAAAGGCTCACTAAATAGTTTCACTGACAGAAACTATGACTCATAAAGCCTCTTATCGCAGTTAACGCACACTACTGAATTATTCTGAACAAATTCGACCTCTGTGTTTCATAGGTCTTTTATATAGTTACACGAAAATTTCTAGAAGAGTCATTCCTAAAGTCTCCTCGATGATTCCATGGCGGTATTGCATTTTCCGCCGAATTAATTCCTAATGTTGACAAAGTTGCCAATATGTAATCCTGGTCACGTTTTCAATGGTTACCATAATTTTAATCAGGCTCATGCTGGGAAGCGAATTTTGCCTGTAAAATTCAATTTTCCTGTTAGGAGAATATTACTGCAGGAAACAACATATGTGGTGTGGTTCAATATTTTCACCAAATGAGCTTTTTTGCCAATATTTATCGATATCGAATATCCTTTGCATTATTGCATACTTAAAATTCAAGCCATAAACGTAACGTATTTAAGGGGTGATTGTCTTGTGATTTTCTCCGCTAAGAATACGTGTGAGTAAATTTTTGACCGTATTTTATTAAAGTTAATTTTTATCTGATTTGCATCTTCCAGTGAGAAAATTACAGCATAAAACGTTAACTAACCTAAATTGTCATTTCTTTCGCACATTGTAACAAATAGAATTATTTTCTTTAAGTCTTTTGTTCCATGCAAAGCTTATTAGTTGAAACTATGAGGGGAAAAAATCTAATTTCTTTAATTTTCATTAGCTAATTAGTTTCACTTTGCGGTTGGAAAGAAGTCGTGATCTTATCAGGAAACAAAATGGTTTTAATGAGCACACTTAGATGAAGTCGTTTCTTTCATTCGTAATAATGAATCCCAGTAAAATGATATGGTTAGTTTTTTTGTTCTTTACCATTTATGCATTATTCAGAAATGATTAAAAAAAAAACATTTTAAATTCAACATATTTTTTGAGTAAGGAAATATGTTCTTTAAATATTTAAAATGGCAAAAAGTGTTAGTCTGATAATTTTTAATGAAGAAAATAATTTCCCATTAATGTTTTATTCAAAAAGTTAATTTTCTATTCATATTTTGAAAAAAAAATACCACTTTGAAAATGAGGATCGAATAAAGCAATTAACAAAGTAGATTCCAACTCAATAGAATACATTTTAATTGTTCGCTAATTTGTTAATAACAAACACAAGAAAATGGTTTTTGTTTTCATTTTAATTTTTTATAAATTAAGTATATTTAAAAAAGTTTGAATGCCTATGGATAGAATTATAAATGTTTTTTATATTTTATAATACAAATTGGT
>BMAV01025087.1:68468-80517 GCA_019973955.1 Trichonephila inaurata madagascariensis | reverse complement strand
TTAGTAAATACTTCTATTTTTAACCTGTCGTTATTCCATGAAGTCAGTACGCTTGCAGCTTTACAGAAAGAGTATTGCAAGAAAATGTAACTGATTTAAGTGTAGCTAGTATTATATCATTTTTTGATGAAAACAGTTAAATTAATAACTAATTGAGATAACTCTCGCTTTATCTTACTTCCTTTGTTCGATATTTTAGTTTTCGATCGTTAAAATCACGCTAAAGCAACACGAGGTCTATTATCTCATAATTTTGAACTACGATCATGTGATTTAACTGGCGCTTTTCTACCCCAACACGCAATGAAATACTCTTAAAGGCTAAGGGCTATGTAACAGAGATTACAGCTATTCTTTAGTGTAATTCACAGCTTGTTTAGGACTAGCCACTGACCATGATGATGATTCTCGCATTTAATTAATTCAACAGATTGATGCTTAAAATGTTATATTAGCACAATTTTTATACGTTTCATTGAGAAAAAATACAAATTAGGGGAATGGGTCTAATTCAAGTTTATAAATATTTCATCCCCTAGTTTGATTTGACTTCATTGTTTTTTTAATGTTGTACTTATGAATTCAAACGAGACCTATCGATGACGGATCTCACAGTTTTAACCCTTTATCTACCGCGACGGTACTTATAAGTACTTTAATTACATAGAATAACCATTTTTACGAATACTCAGGTAATATTTAGCAGGAATATTCTTTTAAATTCCCTCTTCCAAGATATATGGCAGCATGGGTTCTATGGGGAGTATTTTAGCGGTGAAGGTGAATAGTTTTCTAGCAGAAATTGCGTTTTCAGTTGACGGCGTTTTCAGTGCATTGCAAAGATTGTCATTTTAGTTCCAAAAAAACAGTTAATATCAAAATGTAAGTCTTATTATTTTTGTATGTAAATGAAGACCTTAGAAAACGATTTCACTATTTATTTTAAGTGAACAATATATATAATTAATTTTACAGTTATCTTTAATTAATTAATTAGCTCTAACGGGTTTAATTTCCCAAATTTGAGTATTATTTTATGTATATCCCTTAATTTTCAATGTAGTGATTCAAAAAAAAAAATATATTGCATGAAAAATACTGCAGTAAATCATAATGCTATAGATAAAGAGTTAACCCACGATCAAATAATGAGGATAACATTTGAGTTCATCCTACAAGCTCTAAATATCCAAACCATCCTGAGGAGTTTAAACCGTGACAAATTCAACGTGAATCAGTTTCGTTATACAATGAGCTTTTAGTGGTATCAGAGCTCAAATCCACGACTGGACTTGATTTTTTCTTTCTGTAGGAGCTTAAATATATTTTAACATTCAATACTAATAGACAAAAATCTTATTTATCTCTTAAATTCGATAATATTGTGACCACATCTTGTATTGTATTGGTTTCCATAAGAGCCAGCTGCTCTCAAGTCCTGCTACAGTTCTTTATTGTTTGAAAATTCATCGGTTCATGGACTTGATCTAGATGTTTCTGTCGATCAAAAGTGATAAGAAAAAACAACAGCAGAAATAAGCTATTGGTGACAGAGGAAAAATTGAAAAACAGACGGATAATTTTGTTTTTGTCCTTCTAAGTTTCGAATTTCCAGTCTAATTTTCAAGATTTCCTTCAGTTTTCATTTAAGAAAACATTCATAAATCTTACTTTTTACATAAAGTAAAAAAATAAATTGCAGATTGTTGGCCTGATAGGAGCTACATGCCCTATTTCAAGATATTTATATGAATACTGTTGCCTCATCTTCCAATTATCCTCAAACTCAAAGAGATATTTTTGGTAAAAGTTTTAAGATGCTCATATTTCTACATATACTTTTCTCGCAGCTAGTCTAGACATAAATCCTTAACTATACACCAGTGCAACTCTATGTAAGTTAATATTTTATGGAAGACGTTATTTTCTAAGACCAGAATTTTGAGCATCATTTATTTGCCTTTTGAGGAATAGTACAGCTATATTTAACACACTCGCACACAAATTTGAATTTCCAAATAACTAGGAAATTAAGATTTTAGGAATATTTTCTTCCAAATTTCAGCAAATAAGCTCCATGTAATAAAACACTCTTTACATTGCTTTAATAGAAACGGTAAATAACAGAACAAGAAACATCTGGAAACTCAAAAGCTACTATTTAAATAATTACGCTTTAAATTGGGCACTGTGCAAAAATTTTTATTGCTCATCCATAGTTTTCCCGAGATTTCATCCATAGCTTAACAGCTCGTATTTCATTTTTAGATCGCAACAAAAATGGTTTTTCTTCATAATATTCATACGAAAGAATGTTCTCTGTAAATATATTTATCATGTGATGTGTAAAATTTTAATATTAGATATTAATTTAATATTAGATATTAATTTAATATTAGATATTAATTTAATATTAGATATTAATTTAATGTTAGATATTAATATTTAATATATTAATTTAATATTAGATATTAAAATTAATTAGAAATCTAATTCCTTGCGATACATCATTAGAGTACATTAATATTTAATAAGAAAAAGTTGAAAACTGACAGATAATTTTACTTGAATTGGCTGCTTACGTCATTGTTTGGCTTCACGGGCCATTTTTTTAAAAAACATCTCGTAACTTGAAATTTTTTTTAAAAAAAGCCAAGGAAAACTCTTTTTTGAGATAGTTTTTCCTTTTCAATCTAGCTGAAAGGAATTTTTTTTTTCAAATGGGGCTGCGGATTAACATTTCTACCTTTGCCCACCTAGTACATTCCCCAGGAGCTGGTATTACTTTTTAGTGCGGCACCATATAGGCTATACCAATTTCCGCAAATAATGTTAACGTCCAGTTTCCTCCCCAAGATGGAGGCACCTGAGCTCAGCCGACGCGAAATTTAAGATATAGGTATTTAAAAAATAAACTCTAGCTCCCACAATTTTACAATAACAATAAATTATAAATGTGTAAAATCAAAAATAATAATAAAATAATTATGTTTTTAAAGGAAACTTTTTCTATTTACATAATTCAAACAATAAATTTATTTTTGCAATCTTATGAAAATTATAGGGAATGTTTTGTAAACTATTTTTAAAGGAATGCCCCAAAAGCTTTGATGTAATTTAAGCATTTTTTCTTTTAGAGTTTTTTTAAAAAATAAATTCAAGAAAATTGCGAAGATATCACTATTAATATGTATATTTGTCAGCATTTGTTTTTGCATTTTAACATTAATCTTACATTTTGGGTCATTTGAAGGAACAATACCACATGTATGTTGTGCAAAAAGAAAATTATGGTAACTGCATCAGAATATGTTTTATGGTGTCAACTAGTTAGTAAAGCTACATGAAAAGAAACTATTAATTGACACGGGGGTGAATTTTTTTAAGAACCACATAGATCAGGTGTTAATTTCGCTTCATTATGAGTAAGCTCCTAATTAATGTATTTTAATTTTAACTATTAAAGTAAAAAGAACGCATGATTCTCAACATATGTGCAATAATTAAGCGTTTTTGTAATTTTTTTTTGCTTATTTTCCAAAAAATTTTTTTCATTTCTCACATATATTGCAGAATCGATGCATCTAGTTTTAGAGTTGATATATTTTTGCAGCTGATATTTTTACTTTTTAAGTAAAATTTTAACTTTTATTGGGTATTACATTTATTTTTTTTATTCTAACAGGCGATTAAACAAAACTCCCTGTCGTAGTATTTAAAGTTTGAAATAATTGTGATACCCAATTTTATTTTTATCACGTTGCCCTGAAAATATTTGAAATATTTTCCTTTTTAATTTATTTTGAAAGGAAAAAGATACGAAGCATTTGCAAATATCTTTCAGAATTTTAGAGCATAGGTGCCCCAAGGGCTTCCTACGAATCCTTGATGGTCCTTGTGACTGTTGAGGAGGTCTGTGGAGTATTAAAATCAATTTGAGGGTGCTAGATATCAGTAGGAGGTTCACGGAATGTTTAATGTGAAGCAAAATATTATAACCCATTTCCATTATTATGAAATTTAAAATAAATTGGTAATAATTATTGCGTGTTAAAAAAATTTAGAGTAAAATTTTATAAATTGGTATATAAAATACAGGTAATGACAGGCGTTGCACTGTGGAAGTCGAGGCGATTGCGGGTGAGGCGGCGTCTACGCAGGTTTAAATACAGTCGAACCTTCATATTACGAACTTCTATATTACGAATTTTTGTATATAACGAATCTTTTTTCTGGAACCAAGAACGTTTCACGATTTTTTCATAAAATAACCTCCCTATAGCGAAGTGCAGTTTCTACATAACGAACTTTTTTTTCTTGTGATTAAATTTTTTTCCTCCCTTTTTTTAAAGTATTTCTGGACTTTCGTATGATAAAGTGATAAAATTACTTGAAATAAGTTAACGTGGATTACAGTGTGAAGGAAATACGTCTGAAGGGGTGTTTCGGGCATTGAAAAGATGCTATGCGTATTATAAGAGAAATCATTCTTTCAAACAGAAAACTCACACAAACAAAATTAATAGACTTTACCAGTAATTAAGGTATCCGACTACATTCGGAACCGTGATTTTTAAAAACCCCTAAATGGATAATTTTCATGATATTTAGTGTTATTTAGATTAGAATACATGTATAAAATTGTTTTAAGGGCATTTTGACAAAAAAATTATTTAAATACAATACTTCGGCAAAAACTTAACTTAGAATAACCTTCTTTCAAAATGTTCTTTTGTGAAAAATGTTTCTATTATAATAATATTTTTCCTGTATAAAGCTCAGACCACTGTACAAAGACTCAACTATGAGTTTTGAAAAATTCATATTATTTTTAGAGTTACCACCCATTGAAATAATTATCGGCGTTTTTTTTTTCTTAAAATTGCTCCTCTCTGTTGTTGTAAAATATGGATAAACCCACTTCTAAGTTATATATTTCAAAGATTCTTGTTGAGCCTCTGTACAGAATTCTGAGCTATATACAGGAGGAATTTTATTATAATAGAAGCATTTTTTACAAAAAGAGAATATTTTGAAAATGGTCATTCTATGCTCATTTTTTGTCAAAATATTGTACTTAAATAATTTTTTATTGTAATACTATTCTGAAAACAATTTTATATACATTTTCTAATCTAAGTGGCACTCAATATCATAAATAGTATCCATTTATACGCTTTTGCAAAGTCATGGTTCCGAACGTAGTCGGATACCTTAAAGGATGCATATACTAATATATGCTTAAAGTTACATGTTATAAAAAAATGTATGTTCAAAATTACTTGTTGCTGGAAATTTGAAAATGTCCTTAAAATTCATTAATTTTAATCTAATATTTTCATAATGTTGAAAATTCATTGTATTCCTCGAAATTCTATGTTCTTGTTTTCCTTGCAGTTTTTCTTTCTTTTTTGGTGAGTAAGATATGTAAAATAAATAGATATTAATTTACAAAAGGGTGTGAACAATTACTTTTTATAATACCATGTAGTGTTTATGAATTTAAGATTTGTTTTTTATGTGGTTCATAAAGTATATTGAAAGACGAATCTCTATATAGCGAATTTTCCATATAACGAACTTTTTTTTTCTGGATTTAGCAACTTTGTTATATAGAGGCCCGACTGAAGAAACAAAATATTTGCACTGCATGCAATAATTTACCTAAAATAGGGCAGTATAACAGAGTCGCACGTCCAGTCAATAGTTTAGTTTTGTTTTATGCATGATACTGATTAGAGAAGCGAATGATAAAAAATGTTCTCAGATTTAAACACAAAGCAATCTTACGATATGATGTGCATTGTTCGAAAGACATTGTGCTCATTGGCTTACCAATCTCCTTGAAATAAAAAAAAATTCTATATTTTAATACAAAAGTTATAAATCTGAATAAATACTATTCCAGGTACCACAATGTTTCATTCATGCTTTATTTTATATAGGTCAATTTTTACCATTCAGGACATTAATGTTAAATTTATAATTTTTCTACTATATATTAAATACAGTTATTTCATTACGGGGTGCAAGGTTCTTGGTCAAGTTTTTGGTATAAAGTGAGGTCTATGGACATGGTAAGCTAAAACGTTTCAGGACTGTTAAATGGCAAATTTTTCAACTTTTTGTAAAAGATGTATGTTAAAGCCTCAACATTTCTGAGCATTTTGATACCAAAATTTTATTAATACTGTGAACACTTCCGAAGTTTTTGAGAAATATATAAGTAGTGAAACTTAAACAAAACCCTTATCTCTTTCTCATCTTTAACTTCATTTTTCTCAAAACCAAAAATTTTAGCTTGCGCACAGGATTTCTCAAAAACTTTTTATGATATCAATTTGAAATTACATACACGTGTTCAAAATAAGACTCATCATAACTTATACAACAATTTTCAGAAAAAAAAATTAATTGAATTTTTTTTATTTCAATTTTAATTAATTTTTTTCTTAAACTTTTAAAATTTTCGTTATAATTGTATTTATAAAATATTTTTTTCCTCTAAATTTTTTAAAAGTTAGTATAATTTCAAAAGCGAACATTTTTATACCAAGTAAAATTGATTTGTAAATTTTGATCCATTTTGTACTTTAGAATCCTGCTCGGTATAAAACACTGAATTTCATATTTTTGAAAAATTGTCCAATTTATATTTCTTTATAACTTTTTAAATTTTTTCTCAAATTCTCTGAAAATTTGAGAAATAATGTATATATGTATACGATTATCATGTGGTAAAAATTCCAAATTATTGTTTGGTTTTATTGCTAAGTTACATAGGTTTGAAGAAGGATGTTTTTTCGAGTGTTAAGGGTCCTGAGACTTCTTAAGGAACCATTGATTTTAGAGCTATTTATTTATACAAAATGGGGCAATTAACCTAGCTAAAATTCTTTTTCAATTTTTACTATCAGTTCACACACTCCCTGTATATATCTTGTTCAAATTTTCAATCATTAATAAAATACTCTTTATTCATCCACACAAGTTCAAATACATTTTTTAAAACTTGTGATGGGTGACACTTAATGTTAATACAGTTTTTTCAAATATTAATTCATCAAGTTTTTAATTAATGAATAAATAATAAACAAACATAATAGTCTAACACCATATATAATATCGCTCGTTGTGTCCCTATAGTGCAATGGATAATGAGTTGGACATCTAATCCAAAGGTTCGAATCGCACCTGGGATGGCCTAGTTTCCGAGAATATGATTTCTTTTTACTATACTGTTTTATTAAAATAATTAAATTTACTGAATGAATTAATAGTAACAAACAAACAAGCAAAAAAAAAAAAAATAGTTCAACACACCCTATATAGAAAGGAAAGTGGAAAATTGCCAGGAAAATCGCTTTCTATTTTACCACTTAATACTGTGATTCTGTCATATATATATACATATTTATATTAATTGTAATTCTTTAATAAAAAGTAACTAAAATAAAAATTTTCTTTGTTGACCTTGTGACGGGCTCAAGGGTTTTTTCATTGACATGTCCTTTTGGGTTCTTTGGGGTCAGAAAGAATGGCAACTCTTTTACAACCAACCCAAGAAGTAAAGCGTGAAGGAAAGATGCAAATTAGGAAGCTTTTAAATAACAGAAGTTTAGAGTAAGCGGTGTGGCATTTGGGGAATGTTATGATATTCCGTATTTCGAGTGTGAAGAGGTTTTGAGAAGTTAAGTGACAGCCAATAGAAGTTACCCGTGACAGAGAGCCCTTAGGTCAAAGTGCATACCATTGCACGCCAGTGAACCGCAACTTCTACTAGGATCAGATAGATTGATACTTCGTTGGACCTTAAAGGTATAAGTGACTATTTAAATATTTGGATCTGTGATAGCATTGGAATTGAGTTTAGGTGAGTTAGTTATTGATAGTGTTCCGGGTTACGTTATTTCGGTATTAAATATATTGTGTGTTTAGCCACCGTAGATTCTCTCGCATATCATATTATTATCTAATCTGTTAAAGGCTTAAGATCTTAATAAAGTCATATTAAGATCATGGCAGCTTCTCTCTAGTTCTGCATTTATTCCTACACCTCTAGCTCACGCTGATAATCAGAAGAGAAGGGCACCCGAGGGGGGCGCTCTTACATTCTAAGTAGGAAATGGCTTTAAAAATTTTGTTTTTTATATTACTTGATATGCAGCATTTTATTCAACGTGTTATAGCACATTAAGCCATTACGTATTGATATTACATCAGCTTATAAAACACGCGAACCTTCTTCCCATCACCATCGCTCACAAATCACCTTCCCACCCCGAAAGGTCCAGCAAACAACCCCCTTGAACCTCCCCCTTCCATTTCCTTGCATTAACAACGGGAAGTGACGGGGCTGATTCCCAGGATGGAGAATATGCGGTGGCACTTAACGAAGCCCCATCCATTTACATCTCTAATCTTCCACTACAAGCATTGGGGGAGGGAGAACGAATGGACACGACTGACCAAACGATGGATCTTCAGCATCCATCGTATTCTAATAATTTCATCGCGGGGTGGAATGCTAATTGAGACTTAAAATTCCACTCTGAATGACCATTATTTATTCATATGTTTCTACATGGATCAAGGGTGGCTGTTGATAGATAGAGGTTGACAGGAATACTGCAGAGTATGTTGGGATATTCTTAGAGCTTGAGCAAATAAGCTGAGAAGGTATTAATTTTAGGTATTGTACTTTCATAAGGAAGTATTACATATGTACCCCTATGTTTTCTTTAAATACCTTGTTTTTTAGCTAACAGTTTGTATAATTATGCAAAAATATGCTTACATTAAAAGAATAGTTACATTTATCACACAACCAAATCCCGATTTAACAAATTTTTCTCTTTCCCCGATTTAAATGAAGCCTCCCCATTTAACGAATAATAAACCCCTAATTAACGAATTATTTCAGTATCTGGCATTTTTTTTTATTAGTTTGAATTGGAAAAAAACTGGATTTTTTTTTAAAAAAATGACATCTTTTTTGGTTCGGAATAGAAAAAAGATTTTTTTTGTAAGCTACATTTTTCACCGGGAAAAATTTCAGCCCATTATTAGATTTAACAGATGAGGCATGTGAGTAATCTGTCGTGTGAGTTTTGAAAAGGGCAAGAATTCCTTTCTTATCTCATTCCAATCCGCAACACAGGGGATATTTTAAGATTTTATCGACTATGATACATTTAATGATGGACTGCCTATCTGTGTAAGCTAGTTGAGGAAATTGTTAATTTGTTGAAGCAATAATGAATAGCGATTCTGATGCAGAAATTGCTACTGAAACTACTTTATAAATTGCTACATTTTCTAATATTTTACATTGTTTCTAATATTGTACACATTTTCTTCTCTGCTTAAAGTCGAAAAAGAACTCTTTCGAGTCAGGAATCAAAAATTTTTTCAAATATCTACTAGGCCGCGTATTTTAAACTATATTTATATACCGTATTTATATCTACTATCATAATTGTATGAATTATAAACCGTTCCGTTTTAAAATCACTAGAATATAAACCTTTTTTTCAATTCCCACTATTAGATCACACTCCTATATATTTATTTATTTATCTTCGCGTGGAATTTTCAATCGTTAATAAAATGCATTTTAAAGCGCACAATTGAGCTGAAATTTTATATATATGATTATTTTGGATGACAATACAGTAATTTTAATTATAATAAAAATTAATTGATTAAAACTAATTATTTAAATAATTACAAATGCACAGCCACTTGGGCATCATTTTTGGTGACTTAGCGACTATTTTGGCGACTTGTGTCAAAACTTGAAAAGGTTTTTTTTTCTCACATTTTAAAGCGCTCATTTGAACTGAAATGTTCTATACACTATTGTTTTGGATGACAATACGATACTTTAATGATAATTAATAAAAATTAATTACCACTTAATGTTGTGATTCTGTCATATGTATATACATATTTATATTAACTCTAACTATTTAATAAGAAGTAGCAAAAATTAAATTTTTCTTTGTTGATCTAAGTAGGAATTGACTTTAATTTTTTTTTATATGACTTGTTTTACTTATCTTGTAGAATGGCTACTAAGAAGCAGGGTGTTATGAGATCTTGAAGAAGTAATGTATTTAATAACATAAAATATGCACATGAAGTCTGTCAAAACTACAGTTCTTGGCATCGCGGAGTATAAAAATCTGTAACTAAAAATATGTTTCATTTTTATCAAATTAATTTCCAAGTATGTTACTTACTGCACATTTTGTAACTGTATAGTTATGCTAGCGTAACAAGATACAAACTAAAAATTTTATTTTAGGTTGATGTTAATTTAACGGAATAAACTCAATCAAAATTGAACTCTAAGTTTTTGAGTTGTGTATGGAATAATCGTTATCTTCTTATGAATAAATGTTTAAAATAATAATTAAAAAAATATTAAATAAATAACTATATATATCTTTGAAAAAAAAACCCAAATTCATTAAACTTATTTTATAGTAACGTAGAAATCCCATTTTATGTCATCTTTTAAAGAATTGTACAACTAAGATCAAGAGCAAATATTTCAAGTAAACTCTCTTGCGGGTAGCAAAAAACAAAAAAAAAAAGTAAAATAACAAATTTAAAGTATTTTTCTTTAATGTTTTCCCTGTGGTGCATTTTATAAAAAGTACATTTTAATCAACCAGTAATATCATTAATCCTCTCGTAATTATATTTCGAAATTAATTCTCATTTTGAAATCTTGTGAAAATATTCTTATTATATCGTACGTAGTTCTAAATTTGGAGATAATAGCAAAATAACATAAAATAAATACCCAACAAGCTTCGAAAGATTTATTAATTAATAATATAAGAATTTAAATTTGTTGTTTATTAAAAAAGTTATTCATGATCTATTACCAGATTTCTACAAGATGAATTTTTCATGTTAGCTACATTACCGTTCGTTTACAATCTGACATGCGATATAATAATAATAAAAATAATAAAAACTTACTTTAGTAGAAAAAATAATTTCAAAGTTTTTGTGTAGATTACTTGTGGTTACAAAAAAAGTTTCTTCTTTAACTGTTTTACCGAATTAAAAAAAAATCTCGTAAATATTTAACCAACCAAAGTAGTAATTTTTTTTTTTTTTTGCAATAACGAGATTGTTTCGTAAATTTTATATCCATTAGGGATTTTTATAATTATTTAATTCACCTAACTGTAAAACTGTAATGATCCTTTTTCATGGAATTTTCATTTATCTATTATCGCAGATTTTGAAAGGTTATGTTAGATATTTAACACTGAAGCGAATTTTTAAAAAAAACAAAAAACATCTGATTTAATCTCTAATTCCTTTCATTTAAAACATTAGAAGATTTCTTTAGATTAGATTCATTTTCTGTACAGATAGATTAATAAGAATACAAAATGTAATGCATAATGGATGTACATAATATATTTTACTTATAAACAAGAAATCTTGGTAATACACTGTTTCGCCGGCGCAGGTGATAAAGTAGCCAAAATGATACAACCAATGCCAAACAAAATATCCCCGCTGGTAATCTTTTACCACCCCATTTTTTTGATCTTTTCTTATCAGTAACGTCTTTTTCATAATTTATCAAAAATGGATGAAAAACAATGGGAACTAATAATTATTAATATTTTTTATATGTATGTATATTGTGTGTTGTCGTCAATAACGCCAACTTGGCGAGATTTGCGCCGGCGAAACGAAAACGTACCGAAATGATTTAACTCTTTGATTAATTACTTTAAATAAAGCCATATTTTTTTTATAATAAACCTAAAAGTGAGCAATTTAATGTATAAGTAATTTAGTACCTATAAACAAAACATGAATAATTCATGATAAAATAAACGGAAAATACGGAAAAGATAGATATCCAAAATAGCCTTCTTTGAAAATAAATAAGCTATCCAACTGAAAACCACCAGTGATTCCCAAAGTGGTTTATATAGACCCCCAGGGGTCTATGACAACCCACAAGGAGTCGATGTCGGTAAAAAAATAATTTGGAGGGCCATGAGTTTTA
>BMAV01025087.1:0-68164 GCA_019973955.1 Trichonephila inaurata madagascariensis | reverse complement strand
ACTAGATCGTGACTTTATTTTTAAAAGAAAATTTAAACTAGTGGAAATCAAATTGTACCTATTTAACAGATTTATTTACTTAATTTTTATAAGGCTGATTTGCCCTTAGAAGGTGACAGCATAAATTTTATTAAAACAAGAATCATTTCAGCTAAAAAAGTATAATACTGGAAGACCCGAATTTCTCAATTTGTTACAGGCAATCTGTCAGGACGTTTTAACTTACGTTCAACATTTAAATGACTTTTATTCAGATTTTGAAACCAGGTTGGAGAATTCTTTGACTATGGTAATACCACAGTATTGAATTCATATGGTCACATTGAAAAAAAGATCATATTACAGTGGGAACTGGTCGCAATAAGAAAAGGATGTCAGCAATTTTGGCTTTAAAAAGGCAAGTCTGTTATTTGTCTTGAATTATAAAATATCGTGAGGAAGTGTTTTTAATTACTTTTCCTAGGGAGAAGGAGTCACAGCGTGGTTGCCAATCTCCAAAAAGAAAAAAGAAAGAGAAAGAAAGGAAGAAACTGAACACTACTAACAGAGGAGATTTAAGGTTAAACCTGACAAGATTGATACCAAATGTTGAAAATTGGTTATTGAAGCTCCAGATTCATCCCTCCCATTAAACTTATTTGTTTGTTGTTTCGTTATTTTATTTAACAGTTATATTTTATGTATTAAATATCTTTTAATTTAATTAATTAACATGTGCTTTTTAAATTTTAAACACTATACTTCATTACAGTTCGAAATTTAATTCTTTCAAAGTAGTAGTACCAGCTGTCAAAAGACATTTAAGTTGATACATTTGCAAAAATTCAATATTAATTAAGAAGGGGTCTACCCCAAGCCGAAAAACATGGCAAAGGGTCTATAAGACAAAAAAGTTTGGGAACCTCTGTTTTAGACAATATCAATAAAATATTCCATTAAAACTCAAACTGAAAATCATGGTTAAATAGAAAATAATTCACTGAAATCGAATACGGATATAAAAATTTTGATATAATACTCAAATTCTTTAGCGTTTAAAGCGAAAAATAAAAATGCATTCAGTAAAGATATTTTATTGGTCAATGTAATCTATATATTAGTAATATCATCTTAACTGAAATTGGATAGACATATGTCATTGATATATGTGTGGTAAACCATACATAAAACTAAAACAAAACCATTCGTCTTTGATTGTAGGGTGCTGAGAAAATGACAGATACTTTGATCACATAGCAAAGAAAAATGATTTATTATAGGTATATCTCATTAATTCTTCATAGCGCTGTTATTTCTCACAGACCAAATATTACATGTAGCAAAATATTGTGTGTGTGATACAGTTTATTTTATTAGTAAAGTAGAACCTCAGAGAAATTACTTTCGTCAGTTAATCTAAAACGTGAAGTAAAACCTTTGCCTGTGTCATCCATTGGTCTTGTTTTCACCAGTTATGAATTATTTTCTTAAAAATGTAACAAACTAACATTTTGTGCTTCACTAGCCTTTAAAATTGGAATTTTAACAAAAAGATTGGTAGAGAGGCGAAATATTTAAGCCGGAAGGAATAAGTAGATAAGTTTTTGTGAAAGTTGCACAAACAGTTTTGAATTTGCGGGTGTTATGTAAGCTGGATTCGTGGTGTGGTGTTCGATATTTTCGCGTGCACTTTAGTATAAAATATGCAAAATAATATGGACTAAATATTTTAGAGCAGGGATATCAAACTCGCAGCCCACAATGAACATTTTTGCGGCCCGGCCAATATGTCGGCACACAATAATATATAATAAAACAAAAAAATTTCCCGAAATGGGAAAGATAGCAGATGTCAAGTGTTTAGGACGTAAACATTAAATTTTTCTTGTTCTTTTACATATGCTTATTATAATGTATTATTCGAAATAAGTGAAACAAAACTTTCTATGAATATATTGATTATTTTTTTGGCACACCTAAAGTTAAACCTTGTTTGTCGGGCTCAAGCTAGCCTTTGAGTCTTACACCCTTGTTTTAGAGTATAGCCAACATAATAACATAGAAAATTTTGTTCAGTATCAGAAGAAAACAATTATATACATTATATGCAAAACTTGTTCAAACCCAAAGATTTATTTTTAATTTTTCTGATTATTAATTCTTACTATTTATAATTAAAAAGGATAGTTCAAAGTACATTGGAAATGCATTTTTATCTATTTATAGTGGAATTTAATGGTTTGAGCAGCTAATGAATACGTGGGCCATGCGGTGGAACACAGGAACATAAAGGGATAATGAAAAATTTCTTTTAATTTTTTAAATTTTTTTATTATTTATTTATCTTATTTTTTAAATTTCATCCAAATAAAACTTTCAAAAATTAATAATTCTCAAAGTAATTAGATACTTACGTGTTATCACAACAATGCTAACTTTCAAGGTAACTCGCCAAGTTAGCGACTCCGATTTCGCATGTGTCGTAGGAGCTGAATTTTCACCCATGTGCTTCGTTTGATATAATGTCGTCAATATGGTTGTGATAGTACGTAATTAACCATAATTATTGATAATTTTTTCTCATTTTATGTTTAATCGATTATCCAAGAAATGAATAAACTTGTAGCAAAATATTAAAAATTTTAAGACAATTTTGAGACCGCTATTTTTTTTTTTTTTTAAATCAAGCTACTTGTACTAAATTCGATATTTTTCCTTGACATTTGAGAACTAAGCGGTGAGGATAATACATTGAATTACAGTATTTTTACTTTCTTTTATATGCAGACAAATGTTTTTGAACATAAATAAAGCTACAGAAGATAATCATTTACTTATTTATTACTTTTTATCAATGAAAAAAAGGTAAAAATTTATTGTAAACTACATTCATGTAATCCATATTTTTATCGCAGAATCTAGAGTTTTGTTGTTTAACAAAACATGCAACTACTGTACGAAATGTGTTATTTGTATAAAGTAAAAGTGTATCACTTTTACAGATTGTTATAATTAAATAATTATTTCAATAAATTATGGAACATTTGACTGACTAAATAATGCAAAAAAATTAGTTAAAATCAAGGAAGAGTTACCTAAATAAATTTTATCTAAATTCATGCGAACTGATGAGGAAAAAAAAATTAAAAAAAAAAAAAGTCAATCATTACCAATTTCTTGAAAGTATGACACAAGAAGCAAAATAATTGTAAGTTTTAAAAGTAAGCAAAGATAAAAGAAATGGCGAAAAATAAATGAACGAACATGATAATGTTTTCTAGAAAGCTCTGTACTTTTTTAAATCTATTTAATTAAAAAGCAAGCTATTATTTTTATTGAATAAGCGTAAATGTAATGAATTTTTACTGAACATTTTAAGCTCTATATCAGGTATAAATGTTATAGTAATTTTATAGTTTTCGAATACCTATATTTATTTCAATGCAACAGTTTTTTTAGAAGGATTATCCTAGAATTTCTGCTTTGTGCTCAAATTTTCGGGAAAAAATTTGCAGTACAAAAATAATGTAATTTTCATAATGAAATGTTATTAAAATAACAACTGTAATATTTTAGAGCATAGTTTTCAATTTTATCACATCATATATTACCATAATTAACATTTTTACAATATTTTTTTTAATATTTTATGAACTCTCCAGTTATATTATACAAGATATTTTTGGAATTGCCAAATATTTCCTAACACAAAAGTAACTCAAAATATTATCAAAGTTAATCAAGTGAAAAGGATACAAATCATTTGTGAATTTACTGCGCATTATAAATATTTGAATGAGAAGAGTCAAAAGTATCCATTAGGATTGACTCAAAAATAATACACTTCATATCGCTTAAACACTGTACGGAAATTAATTCTTTATTTCTGTGTTTGGAAGTTCTTGGGGCACTCAATGTAATTGCAGATCTTACATTGATTGAAGAATTGACCAATGTAATGCCTCTTAACCATGCGTGACTTTTTACGGCTAAAAGCTTGTCCAAAATGTCTATGCCATCGAATGTGGATCCAAACCTGTTACATTATATTCTGAAGATTAATTTATTATTGAAGGAACTAACCGAATTATTTACAGCTTTTACTTCTAACCAACCAAGTATAGTACATTGCCAGAAAAATAAGAACAATACCTGTTCAAATACAACTACCAATTTTTACCATTCTTTCGAACAAAGCCATAAGGGGAAAAAAAGGGAAAAAAATTCAATCAAACTCTACTCTACAGTGGAAGGGAATCTATAAAAAGTATAGGAAATCTCTACCATCACAAAAATGATTCATGATCCTTTTTTTTTTTGTCTCGCAATTTTTTTCCCTCTTTCCTTAACTTCCGTGCTGGGTGCGTACAATTTCCTCTGACTACCGAACTGAAGCGAAATGAATTCTGATCCAATGAACAGTTGCGGTTACTGTACTTTATCTCGGCGGTTACCTGACAGGCCTATCATTTGGACTTCTCCGCAGACTATGGGGGGAGGACTTAAATCATACGGCTAAAACCTGTGTTTACTCTTGCCCAGTTGACTGAAAAAGATTTTTTTTTTTTGCAGTCACCTACGGCATCTCCCTCCATGTTTGTCTTTTGGACATGCTTAAGATGGATTCTTCTACCCAAAAGAGTGATCGCAAGTCAAAAATGCATTAGGGGAACTTAAAAGTGTCTTAAGTATTGAGAACAAGGGGGTGGTTGAGGGGTCGGGTTAATGTTCGTATGTTTATTTTTGAAATGTATCCATTTTGTTTAACGAAACGGTTGAGTATTAATGCGTAGTGAAGCCTAAAAGAATATTGATGTTCAAAAGAAGGTCGTAGGGGTTAAAAAGCAAGCTTTGTTTCATTTTAGAATACTGATTTTGGTTATGTGTAAAAGCTTGAAGAAATAGAAAATTTAAATTATAATATTACAAGCTAGGGAACACAAAAAGTACAGATTTCATTCTGTACTGAAAAATGATGATAATTAATATTCCATGTAATCCTAGATAACTTCTTAGACCATGTCTTTGATAGCAATTGAATGAAAGATTTGGTAAAAAAATGGCTGATGTCTCATGGAATTCGGAGAAAATGTCTTAAAATGTGACTTTAAGGCTGTCTTTGGCAAATGTTAAGGAATAGGACCCAAATTCTGAATATTTTTTCAGATATAAAATTATTTAAAACATTAATATTATATTCTGGTTTCACTATCCTGCAGAGAGAATCATTTATTTTATCATACTACCCCTTTTCATCCAAGTTGACACATTTTTTCTTTTATAAAATGGGTTTCGCATTTTTTCTCCAATACCGTAATGCTAAATGAACTATCCATTTACATGTTAAAAGGATAAACTGAGTATTAATTAAATATTTTGAAATTTTTAAAACACTTTATTATAAACAAATGCATGAGTTACAATGTCACAAATTTTTGTAAAAATTGAGGCATTATCTCTGTCTAAAAATGTGCTCCGCGTTAAGTCCCCACTGTCGAACATACGGCGAAAACAGACTTAAAAGTACGTATACTTTTTGTGAGCATAATGAGTTATGAGTTTTAAGAGGCACTTTTATAAAGGGGGGAATATATTTAAATAAAACTATTCGATTGTGAGTGTGTGAGGTCATTAATGGAAGAATTGAATTATAAATAGTTATGAGATATTAACATGTTTTAGATTTGTCCGATTGGGGTCAAATATGCACCATTTTAATGAATAATTTGTTGCGATTTTAAAGGTAGCTTTATAATGCGTCTCTCATAGAAGTCTTCGCCCTCATTGGCGAAAACCTCTAGTAATCGATTTTTACAATCTTCTCTTGATCCCAATTTCTTATCACTCAGGAAGTTTTGCAATGCGAAAAAAGATGGTAATTGCTTGGTGCCAGGTTCGGACTATATGGCGGATGCATTAAAACTTCCGAACCAAGCTCCCGGAGTTTCTGGCGTGTCACTACAGACGTGTGTAGCCTGCCGTTGTCCTGATGGAACACAACATCTGTTGGCCAATTCTGGCCGTGTCTTGTCAATCGCTAGATTCAAACGGACCAGTTGTTGACAGTAGAGATCTGAATTTAGTGTTTGGATATACGGAAGCAACTCGTAATAAATTATTCGTTTCCAGTCCCACCAAATACACAGTAGAACCTTCTTGGCCGTTAGTCCTAATTTGGCCACCGTTTGAGCTGAGCCTCTTCACCGCTCTTTGACCACGATTGTTTTCGCCCAATATTGTCGTATGTGACCCATTTCTGATCCCTAGTCACCATCCACTTAAGAAATGGGTCGATTTCATTCCATTTGGCCAAGGCTTCGCAGATGGAAATTCGATCTATCATGTTTTTTGGTGTTAATTGGTGTGGCACCCAAACATCGAGCTTCTTTTTGAATCCAACTTTGCGCAAATGGTTTAAAACTGTTCGATGGTTTATCTTTAGCTCTTGGACGACTACAAACATACCAGTCAACTTCGATTATTTCTGTGATTTTATCGATATTTTCGATGACGGGCTTGCCTGTGTGTTGCAAATTTTTAACATCAAAAATACCTGAATGGAATCGACGAAAACAAAATTGCTCATAATTAGCTGTTACATTATCGGCACCATAAACATCATTCACAATTTCAGCCGCCTTGCTTACATTTTCGCCTTTAACAAAAACAACTGTAAAATGTACCGAATTTTCTCTTTGTTTTGTCTTCTATTTTAACACCCTGTAACTCACAACTGATTTGACCAAACAAAAAACTGCAAAAAATTTTTTTAATGAGAAATGTTTCCTTGACAACGAGCATAAATATGAAATTGTTTGATCGATACTTTACAAGATATCGACAATACAACCACCTACCGAAAAAATAATGGGTTTCTTTCCCCAACCTAATATACAGTCCGACCTCGATTTAACGAATTTTGGGAATTAACGTATTTTTCTTCTCTTCGATCAAAATGGAAGCAAAACCCTCTTTTTAACGAATTATAAACCCTGAATTAATGAATTGTTTCAACAACCAAAGAATTTTTTTCACTATTTTGAATTAGAAAATAGTTTGATTTCTTTTCTAGTCACATACCCTTTTTGTCTCGAAATTTGCGGCTTCCCTTGTAAGCCGCAAATTTCAATTGCCAAGGGTGCATCTCATTATTAAACTTCAAAGGTGCAGTTGAAACATGAGTGTAACCTACCCCTTGTTTTGAATGGGACAGAGAATTCCTTTATCTCATCCCACTCCTCAACGTAGGGGATATTTTAAGAGAGTTTACCATTTGTTCACTTTTTTGAGAGAAGTGAGGTTTATTATACGTAAGGCTTGGCATTTTTTTTTTTTTTTTTTTTTTAAAATTTGTATTGTCAGATGTCCGCTAGAAACAAAAGTGTAGCGATTTTTATGCACAAAATGCTAATGAAGCTCCGATCAAAGCTGTAATATTTTCCACTTCTTTACATTGTTTAGAAATTGTAAAAAGCATGCAGCAGGATGTAAATGACACAGTATTTTCTTTTTTGCATAAAGTCGAAAAAGTACTCTTTCGAGTCAGGAATCAAAAAGATTGTCAACTATATATTAGTCAGTATTTTAAAATTTCCTATTAATTTGGCGCATAATAATTCACGAATAGTAGTTTTAGCTGTTGAATAAAAAGTGTGTAATTTCTAACTGAGGATATATATTTGTGTGGTTGCTTATTATAGAATTTCCAAAAGTTAAGTATAAAGAAATTCTATATTTTTTTGGACCCCAGTATTACGAATAACCTCGATTTAACGAAGAAATGTTCGGACCCGATGAATTCTTTAAATCGCGGTCCGTTTGTATATATTATATATTTAATTGTGTATCTTAAAAACTTAATACATACGCACACGTATGTAACAAAATATTAATTTAAAATTTTATATATATTTTTTGTACATCATAATTATGAATGTTATATTTCTAAGCACAGCTATTATTTCATTTCGCACTAAAAGGATTAAAACCTATATTTTGACAGATTCAATCGCGATTCTTTGAAAGAGAATTTCTGTAACTTTATAAGTCACACATTCCTTACTGCAGCGTTTCAAACTGGGGGGCGTGATAACTCTACAAGGGGGACGCAAGCCTATTGAACAGTCGAAAACAAAAGGTTATTTAAAAAATTATTAATTTACTGAAAGTAAACAAACAATATACTTTGATATAATAAAATATAAAATACACATTTACACTGATATAATACACTTATAAATGTATCTCAGTACTGTACAATATATGTTTTATTATTAATTTAACAATACTAAGTTAAGAACAAGTTTGATAATTATCAGTTATCCTATATGGGCTTGTACTAACACTTATATCGATAATTTGTACGGTTTATAATTAATTCCTTAACTGCCGATTAAAAGTTACTCGATTCGCTACCCAATGCCACTGTTTTCTACATAAACGAGTGTGTTTTTTTAGGGGGAGGGGGAGGAGAAAAGAAATAAATAAGCAAATCCTCGGAAATAAGGAAATCCTTCGCAAACACTGCCAAGGTCCTTTTATTTCATTCCAAAGTCTTCGGAATAATTTTATGGATAGAACTGCTCAGAAAAGATCGTACTTCGGAAAGACGTATATATACGTCCAGAAAATTAATGCTTTGGTTGTGTGAGACATTTATATACGTCGGTCGCACATAAGAGTTAAAGTCATATTGTAGCTTTAGTGTCAAAGTGTAGTACTATTGAATTCAATACATTGTTATTGTATGAAGGGGGCGCGATGAAAATGATGTTTGAATAGTGGGTCGCGTATATTTAAAGTTTGAGAAGCACTGCCTTACTGAATAATTGAAACTTTTCCCTGAAACTACTCTCACATAATTCCTGAAAATAACTAATATTTCCTTCACTTGAACACAAGATTACATTTTTCCCAAATTGAATGTGAAGAGGAATCTCCTGTCTCTTTTGCTGTAGGATAATTGTGGCAAAATTATGCAAAAATTACTTCTCTCCTAATGTTTAAAGTAAATTAAAAAACCCATGATTGTTTTCTACTCGGTTTCTACTCAATTAACAAAATGGATATTCTTTATATAAATTTGGTACTGAACATCCCTGTGCAAAAAAAAAATTTGTGATTTTTAATAAATTTTATTAAGTACAACCGCCAAAATGCCATCGTTCAAGATAACTAGCAAAGTTGGTCCCCATGATTTCGCAAGTGTCATATTCGCGGCATTGGCAACCATGAGCTTCGTTTCAAATAATGTTGCCAATATGGTTACGATTATACATTAGAGCTCTCCTAGAACGAATAAATAAAAGAACAAATAAATGTAACTAAATAATGCATGCAAATTATACTCTTACATTTTGAGCAATGAGTATGAAAGGTTGTATAATTTTGTACAATGAGGGTAGGTTCACCATTAGCTGGACAGGGGGTACACTCTCTTGTCAATTTGAAAAATATTGAGACCTATTTTAATTATTAAATATTTTTAACCTTTTTCTTGTCATTCTTAATTTGTTTCCTGTGATTATTTGCCGTACAGTTGAACCTCTATATAACGAACCTCTGTATTGCGAATTTTTCTACATACAGAACTTTTCCTGAACCAAGAACATTTCACGATTTTCTTCGCAAAATAACCTCTCTATAGCGCGAAGTGCATTTTATATTTTACGAACTTTTTCTTTTGTGATTCAATTTTTTTTCTCCCTATTTTTAAAGTTTTTCAGAACATTTCAAGTTATTCTCTCTTTTAACACATTTTATAATGGTCATAAATTTTGAACTGGTTTTCATTCAGTACTTAATTCGTCGAGAGCAATATAATTCTGATCGTTTCATCCAAGAAGTGCAACCTTTGACCCCCATTGTCCAGTTCACTGTAAACATCACGATATCCCCTTTTACCCTCAGTGGAGTTGTCTCGTGACCTTGTGTCCTTGAACTAGTCTCCGTTCATTTGTAGTACTGATCCGACTTAATGGTACCTTTGTGTCTTGTAGCTCGAAAACGTTAAAACGTAAGTGTTTGAGTATCAAAGAAATACATTGAATCCCTCAGGAAGTGGATACAGGCGTCAAGAAACTTTCCTTTCAATTTTTAATTTATTTCTTTCTTACTTTTTTTTTTAGTTAAGATTTACAAAATGAAAATATATTACTTTACAAAAAGGTAAATAATTACTTTTTCTAACATGTAGTTTTTACGAATTTCTGTTACGAAGTTTATGAAGTATATTGAAAGGTGAACCTCCATATATCGAACTTTTTTTTCAGGGATTTAGCGATTTCATTATATAGAGATCCGACTGTATTTCATTCGAAAAAGCTTCCACTATCATAATTCGTAAATTACAAATAATTTGAAACACATGCTTAAAAACTGAATTACAACAAAGGAAAAAAAAAGCTTTACAAAGCAACTTTATTGAAGAAATTTCTAACAAATTTTTCAAGCCTACAATTTTTTTTAAATAAACGATCAAATTAAACGAAATCCCTTGTTTTTTTTACTATGCAAAAGAAGGAAAATAAATTTATATTTAATCAAAACTTCAATCACCAGGAGCATTATCATATTTTATCTAACTAGGAGTTTTAACTGATAAATGAAACGATACAAGGCTTGATGTAGGGAACCATTAAAAATAAATTATTTAAAACATTCAAAGAGACTTTTATAAAATTATTTTTTTATCCAGATCAAAAGTTATAGAATATTGTAGTAATTTAATAATTTAGCATACAATATTTTTTTTTTTATTACAATTTCTTCTGTTTTAATATGGAATTAATATCCAAATCATGATCTTTATCATATAGAATTTCAAAAAATATTTCTACTTTATTTGATTTTAAAATATTTTATATCTTTTTAAAATACTTTTTTTGAATATATAAATAAATATAATTCTATAAATTATTAAAAGGAACTTTACGAATAATTACTTCCCAATTCTCTGCCTAGCTAATAATCTTACTTTAAGAAATGCGCATACATCAGCGAAATTAAAACAAAAATTTTGAACTCGGTTTTAAGTTTTCAAAAGACTGAATCTAAACTTACGTATAAAAATTTAATTTGTAGAAACCAATAAAACATTTCCCTGAGAAATCATAAGTATTATTTTTTTTTTTGAGTTTGAAACTTTCATTCCAAATTTGAAAATATATTAATCACAACTAAATGGACATGGGAAAACCAGAGGAAAATAAAGACACAGATTAGTAATAAGAATTGCTATATACTATTCCCCCACAGAGCCATTTTATTTTTAGTTCTTAAGCTTGTCTGAAGCTGACTTAAAATGAATCTTTTCAATTACTTATCATGGTGCATGTCTTGGGTTTAATTGCGTTTGCGATTGACAGACATGCTGGAACTTTCCCCATTTTTTTCCATTCCAAAGATAGGATTATTATTTCTCATTCTAAAACTTTTATGCAAAGTAAAAGAATAAAAAAGGAGGAAGAAGAAGAAATTTAATGGAAATTGTTGAAAAAGAAGAAAGCGGGAGAAATGCATGTTTCTTCATCTTTAGTTCTCTGGAACGAATTTTCATTTCCTGCTGATGATGCATTACATAATGAGCAAGCACTGTTCCTGGGCAAGATTAAAATAATTGAATTATTCTGCATTTTTCATTATTGATTTCAAGAAAAGATATCTTCGTTATTAGTTGAAATATATTATAATGTCTGAAAAAAGCAGTGATTGAAAATTTTAGCTTGCGCCGGGATACGGTTTTCCCGGGAAATTGTAAAATTTAATTAAATTCTTTTTCCTTTCTTTTTTTTTTTTTTTTTTAATCATTGCTTTATTTCAGGACATATCAGTCTCTTAACAAATAAATGTGTACATATAAAATGCATCTTAATTAAATACATGTTTTCTGTTTTGATTTTTGCTTAAGATAATTCATTTATTTTTTTTTTTATTGTAAGAACAAAAATGGAGCATGGAAAAAGACAATTGACAGGAGCGGAAATTGCATTTCTTGTATGTGATGTTGAGATTAACAGTTCTATTAGTTTTAGATAAGTGTTAGAAATTTTAGGTTTAAATTTTTGTTTACTTTTTATCTTATTTGTTTTATTTTTTTTGAATACGAATTTGAAAGCAATGAGTATTTTTGACCGAAAACTTACTCGGTTACAGCTCTAAAGTTACAATACGTTAATTAGTTGTAAACAATTCAAAATATTAGCAAATTAGAATTATTTTGATTTTTGATCCGTTAAATATAATGAATTTCTATTGTATAAAAGTCTTTTAAGATCAGTGTTATTAACTTTTGCTTGTGAAACTTGCTGCATGTCTCGAACATATATGAACAAGATAGGTATCTACGCGCGAAAGGAAGATTTTAAGAATTATTTTTGGAGAAATTTAAGAAAATGGTGCGTAAAGAATAAGATCAAATTTAGAATTTTATCACTCATTTAAAGAATCAGGGATCGTTAACTTCCTCAAAGTACAACGAATTAAATGGGCAGGTCACGTTGTCAGAATGGACAAAGATCGCACCACTAAAAAAGTCTTCAATAACCAATCAATTGGCACACGGAGAAAAACCAAGCCTAAGATGAATTGATGCCCAGAAAAAATATCTCCTAGTTTTGAGAACTAAAAATTGGAGAACACTTCAGGAAAAATTTAAACCCAAGATCCCATCTTAGCAAGATCAAACCTTGGATGTCGGCCGCTGAGGAAGAAAAAAAAATGAATATGAAGTGGGAGTTTGAGACTAAGTTGTATTTCCTTTTCTTTTGTCCTTACTTTGAACCATTTGCTTAAAATTGTATCGTTAAAACATTTTATAGTTTGAAGTAATTGTGGAATTTTAATATTTTCACGCAGTTAACGGTTTCGTAATATAAGGTTCTCATTCTTTTTTATAAGTGTGAGAAAAAGGCTTAAAGACTATTAGAATATGTAATCCAGTTTTAAAATGAACTTTTTACAAGTGGTGTCCATCAATTAGTTTACAATAATACTTCCATTTCATATATTTCTTTAATTAGTAAATGCAAATCCTAATATTTTTTTTCCTCAACAGCGAATATCTAATAGAATTTTTACTTAGAAAATGACTTATCCATGAAGGAAAGAAAATGTAAATCTATTTTTATGTAATAAAATATTTTGATTGAAGTTTACAAATGATGAAAGGTGTATAAAAATAATCCCAAATAAAAATTTTAGATATTAAAATATATTGATTGAAGTTCGCAACTGAAGAAAGATGAATAATAATAATAATAAATCTAAAGGTATTTAAATACATTGATTGAAGATTAGAATTGATAAAAGATGTGTAAAAATAATCACATACTGAAATATATTAATAGAAGTTTACAATTGGTGAAAGATGTATACAAAATCATCAACAAATAAAATTCTTTACTATAAGTCCCGATAGCCTTAATAATATAAGAACGTTATGAAGTAAATAAAATTTTACTCGGAAAGTTTACAAAAACAACATTAACTTTTGCATTAAATATGTATATTCCGTAAAATAAAAATTTTAACTTCTATGACACAAGAAACATTTGCATAAAATGTATTTTAATTTGCTTAAGAAAAAAGAGAATGCTTCACTATTTTTTCAAGAGAATTCTTTTTAATAACATTCGAATAATATTGTTACGTAGATCCGGGTTCCAGGATTTTATGCAAAACAATCACAAAGAACAATAAACAGTTCTTCAAGAGCGATGCGAATTTATTAACAAAAATCCAATCCTTTAAATACAGGGTTCCGCGGCAATATTCACAGAGTAAATCTCCGAAGGTCTTCACACCTTCAACAGCAATCAAACACAATTATCCGTGTGTAAAATACACGTATGTAAAAGATTATTTTCACAAGCACAACCGAGCTAATCGCTAGTCAAAACAATGTTTACTACTCGCTGGTTTAATCAAGACCGACTGACTGCGCTGTGGCAATGCTCTATTTATATAAACCCGATGGAAACTTCCAGAAAAATCCGCAGCGCCATAAGGCGGGAACATCGTGGCGAAATCCACTACTTTCTAGAAGAATCCAGAGGGTCCTAAATCGCCAAAGTTGCCAAATTGGCGATCAACTTAGTCGTCAAAAATGATGCCATTTGGCTCGACCGCCAAGATTTCACCAAGTTCTCATTGAATCGCCATTATAACGTAAAGGGCGGCATTTTTTGTGAATAGCACAATTTTAACATAAAATAAATATAATATAGAGTAATATAAATGCATTAAACATCCAAATATACAATTATTTACACTATTTACACAAAATTCGTAACAATATATATGAAATTCCATCACTAATCTTGATGCTTTATTCTGTTTTATACTTTCAGAAATAATAAAAATCACACAAAGTGGTCTTAAAAACCAATAACATCAACTATTTAAGTTTTCATATTGTTAAGATTATTTCAGCAATTTTGTTTTGTCAAAAAAGTGCTGAATCACTATATTCATTTTAAAGCAGTATTGAACATATTTAATCTATTTTTGATGTTAGCAACAAGTTCTGGGAAGCATTTAATTTCTATTTCAGTTGAAAGTGAAGTTCTTTGTACAGCTAGCAGATTTTTAAAAAAAATATATATTGGGAATATTTCCTTTATTCAAGAATATTTTGCTTTTTATTCAGTATTAAAAAAGACATAGCTTTCTTCTGTTTATTTTTGTTAAATATTTCATAAGAAAATGCTCAATTTAAATTTCCAGTATATGCAATGTTTTCCCAAAAATGTAAACCTTTTCGAAAAGGGAATACAATTTGAACTTCATTTTATAAAGTACACAACAGTAAATATGCAAATAGCAACAACAAATACAACATCTTAAATTGAATTTCCTTATAAAACACAAACAGTCTATTTTTACCACTTCATAAAACCAAATAAATTTTTTACAAACTCATTCTTTTAATTATTTGTGTATTATTTTGGTTACATTTACGAAAGAATAAAATTATTATTTTAAAAAGCCACTAACTTTAACCATTCGAATTAAAAACAAACATATTTACTCAAAGATTTGACTATTAAAATCTCAAACTATTTTTGAAATTGGATACTATTTAGAACAAATTATTAAAATGGAATTCTTGTTTTACCAAGAATTGGTGTGTAATGTTATTCTATGTTATGCAGAATACAAATATTATATACTCTACAGCAGTCATCTTAATTTTTCTTGTTGAGATTTGCTTCTAAGTAAGAAAAGTTAAGTTTGATTCCTAAATAAAGAACATTTAGTTAGAAGACATTTAGATATTTTATGAAAACATTTACTCTAAGAAGACTGTTGAATCATGAATAAAGAATTACATTTGGAAGAATAAAAAAACAAGTTTAAATATGTTTCCTTCCTGTTTGTCTATTGATAAATGCTAGAGATGGCTTCCAAAGAATTTTATTTTTAAGCAAGTGTCTGCAAAATAATTATTAAGTTGGCTTTCTATATAGGTACTTTTTTAAAAATAAGTTTTAATAGAATTTTCAAAATTGTAAGTGGAATCAAAAGATGCTATCAGAATAAGTTAAAAACACAGTTTCACTATATATAAATACATTTCTTTAAAAAATATCGCTTTAGAAGCGTAAAATGTTTTAAAATATTGTATCGTAAATGATTAAATTTGTCTATTGTCTTAACTATTCAGCTTATATTAAAATTAATATTTATATTTGTGTTTCCTAAGATACTAAAATTATTTATAAAAAATACAAACTTTTCTATTTAAAAATTGTTTTTTTTTTAAATCAGTAATATTCATTTCATTCTTTAAACGAAATTGTTTTTAATTAAATCTAATTGTGTAAATGTTACGTGTAATCACATTTAATTGTGTAATTAAATGTTATAGTAAATGTTACTTTGTTGAAATACAAATATATAAAATACACTAATTTTTAAAAAAGTACTTAAAATTTACAGAAATATGTTTCGGACGTTCTTATTATTTCAATATTTTACCAAACATTAAAAAAAATGGTAGGAAGGAAAACTTTTCTAGAAAAGTTCTTCATTTCAAACATATTTAAACCATTAATCATTTCGTATAATATGACCCTGTTAATTATTTATAATTAGTTTCAAATAATTAGATTCATTTAATTTAAATTCAAGTTACAAAATAAAGGGAAAATACTAGAGCAGATACGCAAAAATAAAATAAAAGAACAAAAATTATAAAAATAAATATTTTATTTTATATCATAAGTTGTGCTCATTTTTCAAGTCTTGATTTAATTCAATTTTATTTGTTTCTCCTCTAACTCTTTGATCGCTACGATATATTTTCCGTAAAAAGCTTAGACAAAATAATTAAATTAAAATGATAGCATTTTAATTTTGTAAGTAAACAGACAAACTTTTTGCTTTCTGGTATCATTAAATTCTATTTTTAAGCACAAAGTAGTTATTGCTATGCCTAAAAATTTTACGGATGCAAAAACAAAGGTAAAAGTTTTTTAAACATAATGGAATTACATTTTGATATTTTTGTACTCTAAATTTCTGCATTCTAAGACTTTCTAAAAATCTTTGCATTTTACGCCTCCCCCCTTTGTTCTTCATATGGAAATTACTCTTCTTACAAATGGGGATGGAGAATCTACATCTTTCACATTATTCATATTATTATTTATATATGGATATATATATATATATATATATATATATATATATATATATATATATATATATATATATATATTATCATATATATATATATATATATATATATATATTATATATATATATTATCCGTCCTAAGTCCGAGGTTCACTTGGATAATTTTATAAATTTTATTTTAAATTTTAATTTGTTGAAAACGTTGAAATTTATTATATATTATATTCGCCATTGATGTTTTGAAATGGGATTTAATGTTATAAGATTCATATAGTTTCAATTTTTTAATTGATTATTAAGTTGTGATTAAATTATATATATTTAAATATACACATATATATTACACACAAAATAAAAAGGTGATTATAAACATCAAGTCAAATATTTGTTATGAAATCTAGTATCGTATTCCACTCAGAGTAGCAAGAAGGTAAGTATAAATTAAGCTGTTGAACGTGATTGTCAGCGATGAAAAAGTACAATTAGCAAAAGCATATAATGCGCAAAATAATTTTTGATATCAGAAAAAGGATTCAAAACTGATCCTCAGTGTGCCCAAATAATGCGATTTTCATCAGCACAGGCTAATAAAAAAGGGCGCACCTTGCCATGATCCCCCAGGTAACGTTTTTACCTTGTCTGCTCCCAACAATGATTCTTAGTACAAACCTTCTACACCAGGGTAGCGAACCTTTATGGATCAACGTGACATTTTTGCTTAAAAAATATTTAATGTGGTATAGACGGGCCGTCAAGTATTTTTGATTAGGGACTTTTGGGAAAATGATTAAAGTAAATACTAACAACTCAAAACTCGCGTTATTTACTACGAAAAAATACATTTTGCACTGTATAGTAGTAAATTTTTAGTTATACGTGTAATTACATTAAAGTAACATTACTGTGACTTCTGTTGTCGTAGATTAGATGACAAATAACTTATATTAGGTTTGTAAGATGTTACTTTTAGCAGAATGCAAGCTGTATTGGAGTCATCTGCCAAACGGTTTTCTAAGCGAATCTTTAATGATAATCATCTCTGAAAATAATGACTCGAAAGCCTAGGTAGATGAAAATATGAATAAAATAACGTCAGACAGCTTTTCAAACAGTTAAATATGTATGGAATCATTTTACAGACTACGTCTTGCATACAATTGTTCCAGAACATAAAACACACACTGCTTTGTCACCTTTACTAATCATGCCATGTGCACCAAGTTTGAAATTTTCTGTTACACTTACTATTTAGCACTTTTTTGCTGAACTAGTTATTTGTTTAACTAGTTATGTTAAATAATGGTTAAAAATCATAAATATAACACAAATAAACTTTAAAATACAGTTGTGTCAATAGAAATGAACTATGCTATGCGTAGACAAACTGCGCATCATTAGCAATTGTAGTACATGACGTAACTAAGGCAAGACAATAACAAAAGAGTGTGCTCCCCATGCGCCGTTACCGATTACTCGAGTTTGATCCTAATACTTCATAGCGAACTTAGTTATTTTGATCTAAAATACAAACTGCTTAGATCGGTTAAGTGACCAAAATATTGTGTCGCATGCCATTGGTTCGCCATCCCTGTTCTATACCATTCACAGGCGACTCATACACGAGTGCTAGAAATCTTGTAGATATACATCGAACACATTAGGTCCTGCAGTATATGTGGCCTTTAGAAAATATTTGGCCGTGATCTGAAAGTGAACTATGATGTATCAATCACATATCTGCCTGTTGTTTTAAGCTGTATAAGCAAAACAGATTCCAATATAAAAAAGGAAACATTTTTTCAGGTAGACACAGTATTGTACTCCTGCCAAACGTTCTGGCAACAAAGAATAGATAACAACAATATGTTCCGTCAGATAAAGAACTATGGTATTGACACAGATAAATTAATTGAGTATTATTCTTGGACTAAGCGTATTAATTCCGAATTCTGAAGATGTTTTTTTCTTCTTGTAAATGAGAATTCATGCCAGAATACAACTAAGACATGAGCTTTAAACTATTAGTTGTTATTTTAAGCGCCTCACAAAGCCTCACTTACTAACTCGGGAGAATCAAGCTCTTCCAAAGGGTTTCGAGCTGCGAACCGACCCTCCAAGGAGATAATTTATTTATATACTAATAGAAATACATAAACGAAATAGACCCGAATAAGGGACCCTCCCAAAATTCTTGAAAGTAGGGGAAAGAATATAAAATACAGCAAAAAACTTTACAAATTTGCCCCTCACCGGATGCAGGAATGGGATTGACAATAAAAATAACAATGTAAATACCTAAACACACACACACATATATACATACATACATACATACTGTCTTACTAATGAGACTGGAAAATACTTAGGAAAGAAAAAAGGTAAAAAGATACACAGGGATACTGCTCCTAAAAGGGAATACAAAACAGAGAGGGGAGGAATGCAAGATGGAAGAGAGTGAAGGTCCATATTTTTTTTCGTATTATATTTTTGCAATGAGAGCAAGAGAGATAATTTTTTCGTATCAACAGAGGCGTAGATCCTCGCAGTGGAAAGAAATAGTCGTAGAGACCCGAAATGCGGTCAATAGGTGTGGCTAGAGAAGAAACTGGGTGCGAAAGGGGAAGCGTCACCAAATGAGCGCATCCACCCTCATCCAATATCTTGGTACCCCTTTTTGTTGTTTCATTTACACCCATGCAAAGACAGAATTAAAATCCTGGAACTTACAAAGATCTTACGACATGCATGGCATCGTTAAAACAGTACATGTGGAAAGAGATGCTCCAAATTTATCTAATACAAGTTCCTCTACATGCATAGATTTCGTGAGAGTTCCCATATCTATAGTATATGAGGTAGTGCACTAACCGGTTTTCTACAATTTTCTGTCACCACTGGCGAGAGATAAAATAGTTGGGAAGACATAATTATAACATATTGTAACGAATTTTGCGTAAAAAGTACTTAAAATAGTGTAAATAATTTATATCTGGATGTGTAGTACGTTAATAATACTTTCTATATGAATCTATTGTATGTTAAAATGCTATATTTGCTAGCAATGTCGTTCCTTACATTAAAATGGTTATTCAACGGAAACTTGGCGAAATCTTGAAGAGAGCCAGTTGGCATCATTTTTGGCAACCATTTTTGGCGAGTGGGTCACCATATGAAATTTTTGGAGAAACCTGCTAATATCACGATCTATGACGTAAGCAAATACTTCTCAAAAAAGATCCGTGAGGCCCATTAATATGGAGTGGCTCTCCGAAACTGAGTTAGTATTATTTGACAAGTGATTAGTAATATTGGTTTGACTATGAAGAGGCGACCAGCAATCACTTATTACTTCGGCTGCTGAGTAGGGCGAGCCAGTGCTTGTGAATAATCTTTAACATACTTGTATTTTATATACTGATAGTTGTGTCTGAAAGCCGTAGAAGGTGTGAAAGCCTTCTGAGATTTATTTTGTGAATATTGCTAATTTGTATCCTATATTTCAAGGATTGTTTTTCGACAATAAATTTTCATCGCTCCCGAACAACTAACTGTCTTGCTCATTGCGACTGGTTGCATAAAATCTTCGCGAACCCTGATCTACGGAACAATATAATAAATAGGACGATATACTTATAACAAACATAAGAGTAAAATTTAATTGCTTATCAATACAAATAAAAGTCAAGAAATGGTTTTTTCCTTAACCAAGCTTCTTCAAAGTTTTAATGAATTCCTGTGTTAAAGTACAAAAGTATAAAAAGGTTAAGCAGAATATTTTTTTAAAGTTTTGATTAACAATGTGCAATTTTGATTTTAAAAAAACAGTTCACAATAATATATAGAGACTATTTCAATAGTCACTATAATCAAATAAATAGAAAAGATAGTGGTTGACTATTGAAATCAGCACTTTAAAGAGTATTTACTTAAGAGATACAGAATAAATATATGATTATCTTACTTAAATTATTTATCTTAAGTAAACTTTTATATTTACATTGCTGAGAAATAGTAAGTCTACAACGAAATACAAATATTAAACAGGACATAAGGATTAGCTTTCACAATGTTTATAAGAATTTTAATGTTGACATATATATCCCATCTAGAAAAGATTAATAAATATTTCTTTTTCTATTCCTTTGCGCACACATTCTTACATATTTAATCATAATCTCTTTGGAAAACACTTTTTATGCATCCCCTTATATATCTAAATTATAAACTATTTAATACTATTCTAAATTTACATTGCTACTCAAAAGATATGCGTAGATTGTGATCCTGTCTCGAAAGTATAGTTAATTATTTTCAACTCGAATCTCCAGAGATACAAAAGATGGATTCGTTTTGCCAATGGCATCATCTCTTGATTCATCTCTGTTATTCTCTCAACTTATCTTCTAAAACAGTTCAATTAGGATTAACTTTTCAATCATTGGTATTCTTCTCGCTGTTTCGCAGTTAATTGTCTCTAAAGGGAATACTAAATCATTAATGTTTATCAGTTCTTGAGTATACTTTATAAGAATTCATTAATTGGATTAATAAATATGTAAATAAATTTTATACTGAGTAGAAAGAAATGTTAAGATGAGAGATAATTTGTTGCAGCTTAATACTGCGCACTGTTTTAAAAAAAATAGAGCTGTTTAATTAAAACTTCTCTTAAATAATAATATAGAAGTACTTGGAAAGATGTAATTCAATTGTGATGCATGAAATAAAATTAGGCTTTTAACAAAGTAAGAAATTGATGTAGGCCTCTATTTTCATTAGATTTTATTAAACACCATTCAGTAAGTCCTTTATTTCATTTAATCTACGCGTGATTTAATTTTAACAGCAGGCAATGTTCTAGAACTGGAAAATTAGCACTTAAATTGAATGATAAGGAACTAAAAAACGGAGTTCTTTATTTAACTAAATTATTCATTTCACTTAGCTGGAGAGACAAAAATCGTCTTAGTTGAAGATAAACAGACAAACAAGATAACAGAAAAGATGGAAACATTCAAGTAATAACTAAAAAAACTCGAAAAGTTAGAAAATTAAACTAAGTACACATTCGCCGTTTTTAATAATTTACATTGTATTGATTTAATGAATTTACCTGGTTATATTACACTAATATTGTTAACTTCTTAAAGTTTTACTAAGAGTTTTTAATATTAAAACGTGGAAGTTGCCATGTATGTGCAGGTAATATATTCACCACAGAAAGAAGTGCGATTAAACAAACGGTGTTCTTGAGTCCATTCAAAATGCCCTATATTCTGCCGGGAAAGCAACAGCGCTTTTTCAAAAAACCGTAAAATATCAAGATCCTGCAAAAACTAGTCCAATAAACAACAAAAGCAAAGTTTTGTTTAATGCCAAAATCGAGCAACATCAGACAGGCCCCTAAATTCATTTTACAAGGGCTAGGTTTTATACCTGTCGTTAGCCTCAGCTTTGAACACCATAAGGGGAGGGGTATGATTTGGGTCTCTCCACCCCCAAATTTTAAGGAAACACCTTGAAGAGGGAAAACCCCCCACCTCCTTCCCTTCACCAAGCTCACGAGGGGGAATTGCGGTTCGCGCTTTATTTTGGGCCCCATGCCACGAATGCACTAGGCATTTATAAACATCCTGTCGTCTCCGAAATTCGAGCCAAGGCCCTACAGAACAACAGTCTGCATCGCTAACCATTATACTGGATGGTGTACAAAAACTTTTCAAAGTAAAAACTTTAAAAAAAGTAGAAGAAAAACCGAAAACCGTTTCATGCTAAAAAAGCCAACTTTGAAACATATCAAGTGAGTATTGTTACAATTTTTCTTACGCTGTACGCACACAAAAAATATGAAAGAAAATAAGGATCATATTTAATAGTATAACTTTGACATCATGCTAAATTCTGCTCGAAGTAATGAAACCGCATGCATATGAAGTATTGTTTCGTTCTATCGAAACCCCAGTGATAGTTTTACAGTTCAACGCTTGCGCGCACGTGACTTTGGCTGATTGTTAGTCCGGTGACACCATTTTAGCTGGATTGTGTTGCTTTTACAAGTGTTAATAAGTATTCAAAATGTTTAACACGTTTGCCGATTCTACTGGGAATTGCGTTTTGTAATCCGTTTTTTGATTGCAAGGAAGGTTAAGCAGATTGAAATCATCTTCAACTTGTAGAAACTTATGGTAAAAATGTAATGAGTGTTGAAATGGTAAGAAATTGGGTTCAAAATTAAATGATGGACGCGCCGATGTTCACGACGAAATACGACGTACAGAGCGAGCAGCCTTCTATTGTTGATGATGGTTTGGTTAAAGTGAAAGAGCGAAATTCGTGATAACAGACGATTCACAATAAGATTGCTTTGTAATGAGTTTCCACAATATTCAAACACCGTTTACTGGTGGCATCCTTCTTTAAAGAGAGTATAGATAAGTTGATTTTTCCTGATATGAAAAATGCCTGAACAATGGTGGTTACTACATAGACAAACTAATTTTCGGCGTGCTCTTTTATGAAAACATTTGTTTGGTTAAATGCAACCAGTGACAATAAAGTTCAGTGAATGAAGTCAGAACGGTCTATCTGGGAACACTAGCGAAACAAAACGCAGCACAAGCGTAGCAGTAGTCATTGACACCATCTGCCCCAACGTAGTTCAGTTGAGTGTCGTTTGTATTCCGTGTAAGACTTGTTTTACGAAGAACTTGTTTAGTGGGTTGGTTCTTAACTGAGAACAGAAAAATGAACGAACAAAAGATGAATTTAAAGTTTTGTTTTAAGTTTGACAAGACGCCGACTGAAACTTATCCGATGCTAGTACATGTTTATGAAGATCAAGCACTGTCCATGATTCGCCATTTTTCGAGAAGGCCGGGAAAATGTTTCTGACAACCCCCGTAGCGAAAGACCAGCGATCTCTGTGAGTGACAAAAAAATTGAGAAAGTGGGTAAATTAATCACGAAAGATAATCGATTAACTGTACGCATAATATCTGGATGATGAGTGCTGCAAGGTACAACGTAATGTTGACCCATTTCAAGAAAGGTCTAAGCAAGGTACGATCCCATTACGCACAACAAGGTTCATAGTTTTTTGTTCACGAAAATGCTCGCTCTCACACAGCCAATGTTGTCAAACAGTTCCTGGCAAAAAAGAGGGTGGTGTAAATTCAACATTCACGCCAAATCTCATTACTCCAGACTTCTTCCTATTCCCACGACTCAAACTGAAAGAAAAATTTGACGATATTTCTGACATCCAATGAAACATGATGAGGCTTTTGAACTCCATCTCAAAAGAAGACGTCTTGCAAAGTTTCCGGGACATGTATAGCAGATCTCAGCAAGGCATAGCTATTGAGGTGACTATTTCGAAGGACAGTAAGGTAACTTTCGTTAGTATTTTATTTCATCTACGTTAATGTTACAGGACTATTAACCGAACTTTTCTATCAGAGGTTGTATATATATATATATATATGCTGCTTTTAAAAACAATTATTAGTTTCCGGACATCCCTCGTACGTAAAGTACAATAATTTCTTCAGTTATAGAGAAATAATTTGTCAATTAGTGAAATACTTTGTTAAAAAGAATTCTATTGGCTAAATGAATAGGTAACATGAATTGATAATTAATATTTAGTCTTATTTTTGTGTATTTAGAGCTCGTAGGATTTTGTTTTAAAATAGCAAAGATAAATAGACCTTAATAAATTTTTTGTTTCATTAATGTAAACTTGTCTACCATTAAAAAGATGAGGAATTGTTTACTGAAAGGTAATAAATGAATAAACTGTATTTATTTTTAATTATTTTCTTGACTCAGCTCTGTTTTAGCATTAATAGTTGTTCAAGGACGTGCATTTTATTTTGTAAATAATTTCATATTTTCTATGCAGGGGAGATCGGGACAAATTGACCATGTCAACAGTTGACCATTTTAAATTGAATTCCTTTTTTAAGTAAATTATTTTCCTTCGTATTATTTATTAGGAAGACTTTTTATTGAATTGTGAGTAGCCTGATAAAAGTTGAATATCTCGTTCTTACAAATTATTAAACAAAATTCTCTAATTAACTAACCATTCTTATACATTATTATAATGAAATTTTACAATAATATAGCTTATACATCAGAATAACACATAGGCTATAATTTATAAAAATATTGTGTGAAGTGTCCAAAATATAACGATAATTGTCAAGTAAGTAGGACAAAATTCTGCCATCTGCAAAAAAGCCCGCGACAGCATTTATCTATCTTTTATGTGTGAAGCAAAACTTTGCAGTTTTTTTTGTCTACGCCAGGAACCAGGAACTGCAAAAGCTTGAACAGGCGGAGTGTGAGGCTAATTACAATTTTAACAAAATAAATACAACAAAAAATAATAATAACGAATTACACTTCCACATATAAATTATTTACACTATTTTAAGCGTTCATTACACAACATTTGTAACAATGTGTTACTTTTGCTGAGCAGAGATCAGCTTAGAAAGGTGTTTTCAAAAATCGACCCACAAGACAGTTACGGGGAGTTATAGATAAAAAAAATCCTTTTTATCAGCTATTAGATCTGCAAACATAAAATTTAACAAACAGGGGTTTTCTTTTTGTTCAGCTGAGATATGCAAAAAGCTTTTATTTTTTTTTTATTTTCAATTCACGCGTAAAATCAACTAATAAAAAACTTCTTTATCCTTCAATCTGTATTGTTTAATTTTTCAATTCCCCAGTGCGAGGAACGGGTATAACAGCTAGTTATTAAATAAAATAATTATTGATTTTAAAATTTTTTCGTTAATTTTAAATTTTAATACATTATAAAAATCAATGTTTTTATTAACAAAATATCATACATTTTCCTCTCTCACAATTTTTGCATTTCTAGGGAAGCTTATAGGTATGTACGACACTTTTTTCAGTCTTCTAACAGAAAACTTTCTCACATATCATTCTACTCAGGATACTACATTTTCCCTTTTTTAGAAGTTTGAGCTGAAGCCAGGAGTGCCGAAACTTTACGCTTTATAGGTATTTTTCTGCAGGGATCTAACTTCAGTAACTTAACAACAGCTCCTTTTTTACATCTCGAGCCAATGGGTTTGCACTTTTATACATAGTTGTTTCGTTTTTGATATTATCTTTTGAACCTACATATCTTTTTTTGGTAATCTTGTAACTGGTTCTAATCGCGATTCTTACTCTAATCCTCTAGAGAAAATATCTTCATAAGGTTATAGGAATATAGAACCATTTTTTTGAAAAGGAACCACGACTTACGTTAATGAGGGTTGCTATTTAAAGTCAACCGAAGAGAGAAGTGAGATAGATGTTGGTTATTATTGTCATACTGAATCTATGGAGTTAGAGAAGTAATTATTGAAATTATTGGGGTTCAATGATATAACGAGTCAATTTAGGACGCATAGCATTAAAGGAAAGATGGAATTCACGATAAATATTGAATTTATTATAGATATTTAAATTAGGAAATAATCTGACGGCTTACTTAGCTTAGTTCAAATTTAGATAGTGATCTGATGGTCATCATTATAGAGAGTGACAACGACCAGATTGAATTAAGTATGCATTTATTTAGGGGAATTATCGACAAGGGAGGGTTAAAATTTAGTAACAAGTTATCGTGTGGTTGGATTCCACCAGGCGTCTCGTCGCTGCGCCTTCGTCTTCCGTCTCTGCGTAGTCTCTCCCTCTGTCTTCCCGCGCAATCGTCAGATTCGTCTGTCGTCTCTTCATTCTCGAACCGTCTTGTCATCTAGGTGGCGCTCTCTTGGCCTTACGTCATTAAGGGAATATAGAAAGGATATAATAACGTGCACATCCATTCCTACATCATAAAAATGTCAATTTTATGAATACATATCTTCCTTTAATACATCCTCACACTTCCACGGGCGAGAGTTCACGACATGATAATGCTCATCGTATAAATATTAAATCCGATAAAAGTGTTTTAAAGCTCTTATGTATACAGAAGAAAAATAAATATTTCAAACAGAAGTTTGATGATTTTACTAAAATCATCAGTAATTGATAAAAATTATTTATCGTACTCTAAAGTTGTTAAATGACAGAAGTTAATGACATTCAACAACAATTCCACATAATGTATTCTCACAGAGAATTTTTTGCTTAATTTTGACTTTCTCATCAAAAACTCTAAAACAGTGCTTCTCAAAGTTTCAATATTCGCAACCCAATATTCAATCATAATTTTCATCGCGCCCCCTAATACAATAACAATGTACTGAACTCAATAGTACTATACTTTGATGCTAAAACTACGATACGACTTTAACCTCTTAAACGCTACCGGTGTATATAAACGTCTCACTCAGCCAAAGCGTTAATTTCCCCACGTATATATATGTCTTTCGAAGTACGGTTTTTTTGTGCACTGATATCCATAAAATTATTCCGAAGGCTTTGGAATGCAATAAAAGGGCCTTGAAAATATTTGTGAAGGATTTACTTACTTCAGATTATTTGCTTCTTTATTCCTTCCTCCACCCCAATACATCACATATGTGCCCCGACGTGTAAAATGGTTGGTATTGGGAAGCGAATCGCGTAACTTTTAATCGACAATTAAGAATTTAAAACCGTACAAATTGTTAAGATAAGTGAGAATTTTTGTACATAATTTTATATATAAAAATCCCATTGGGTCACTGGTAGTTATTAAACATGTTCTTAACTTAGTATTGTTAAATTAATTATAAAATACATTGTGTAGCACTGATACAATTATAAGTGTAATGTATCAGTGTAAATGTGTGTTTTATTGCTTACTATGTCAGAACGTATTTTGTTTATTTACTTCAGTATAAATTATAATTTTTTTAAAAATAATCTTTTATTTTTAATATTTAATATGCTCGCGCCCCCCTCGTAGAGTTTTCACGCCCCACACAGTTCGAGAAACGCTGCTCTAAAATATTTCTCTTAAAAAACTACAAAGGTACAAGTATAAAAAATATATAACATATTACACTTTTTATTTTCTGCAATCATCCCCCAAACACACATTTAAATAAAAGCCACAGAACAAACAAAAATAGTTCTATTTCTTCAAAACACCAACAAAGCGAACACAATTCACAGAACAAAAAACTTCCCTAAATTCCCAGTCCTCTCAACAGCACTTTATTAGAGGCTTCCGCAAACCACCACTTAACGATAAAACACTAGCAAGATTTAAACCAGTGTTTAAAATACAATCCTTTCCACCGTCGTTTCCTGTCTTCTGTGCATATTTTTTCCCTGCATCCTGAGTACACCCTTTTTATCTTACCAGCAATTGCAAACCTTAAACTGGCAGGAATCTTATAAAAAATATCTCTAAAGCCTAGGGGTGATTTTTGTTAAATACTACCACTTTATAATGAAGATTCCGACGTCTCATAGTCTAGTATGCATCCATCCCCAAGGAGTGTTTCGACCACCGTTGCAAATTACGCTATTTATGCTTTATTTCTATCCATTATTTATCCTGATTCTTTCACAGAGGAGCATCTTCGGTTTTAAAGAAATGACTTCGTTTGAACTGGGGGGAAGGGAAGGGATTTAGGGTCGCATGGGAGAGATCTGTGATAAGCAAGGAAATAGGGGGTGGAAGTAGGACATGAACCCCCCCTTATCCCGATTCTGGTAAAATCTGTGGCTCGTTGCCAGGTTGAGATAGTGTGGGAAAAAATGGACTAAGTGGGAATTGTGTAATCTGGTATTTGGACAATTGTTTATTAAAATTTTTTCAATGAATTATTATTTAAACCATATAATGAATTTGATAGGAAGTTTGCTCAATGTTTTCTATAAAAAATAAGATGCGTTTCAAACAATTTGAGCTATTACTCTTTTCTTATTCAAAGACGGTCTAGTTATTTACGTCAGCATCATTACTAGTAGATTCATTAGCTTGACAAGCATAATTAATAGTAACAATGGTAATTGGCTGATAACATCATTAGCAGTAAGATTAATTACCAGTACGATTTTAAACCTACATAAAAGGAAGAGTTTGAAGTAATTTTAGATCTAAAGAATCGTGTCTTCATTAATTTAAATGTGATGTATTTTTATAGACTTTAATTTTCAGCCTACATTCTTCAGGAATTGGATTTACAATTTATTCCAGCCCTTTTCAAATTCTCATAAAAACTCATTGCATTAACAAACCTATACAGATCATATTTAAAAGAATGAAAAATCGTCAATAAAATATTAGCAATAAGTATGTATACCAAACTGAGATAGTAATATACACATTTAAAATTTTAACGTAGCGTATAACCAGCGTATAACACGCACCTATACTTTCAAGCTGCATTTTTTAGATTTTAGGTATATTCGCCGTATAACGCGCATCCCCTTTTTTACGTAGAAACCTGAAATGTACGCACACATTCCTCTAATGCTTTGAAATCCTTTATTTGGATAATTATTCCAAGTTTAAAAAATAAAATATACTTCTAGAGCTACAAAACCCTTTAAGTTCATAAGGAACATCACATTTCTTTTAAATAAACAGAATTTCAATATATGTAGAAGTCTAATTTTTTTTATGATCTTTTTTAAAAGTTGTTATTCTTATAACCGACGTATAACGCGTATCCGTAAATTTCGATCTTTTTGTGTGTGTGTGTGTCAAAAGTGCTCGTGACACACCTGATTTTACGGTAATAAAAATAAATTCCAAATGAATAATCTACGAATTGTTAACCAAACCATTAATATTTGATTCTTGGAATTCAGTATCATATATTAAATGTTCGATTTCAAATGAAAACAAAAGGCCATTTCGAGGTATGCGTGCATGTTGAAGAAACTTTTGTCAATCAGTTAGTATAGTTTAAGCTCATTGATTAAGTTAAGAAACTTTAAAATACTTAATGAAATTTATATTTATCTACTTTTGATCCTTCTTCTCAGTTCAGAAAATAAGCAACTCATATTTATAATTGGAGATCAAAAAGTTTCTCTACAAAATACTCCTAAATGGCTTTTAACAGAAAACAATAATATTCGGAAAAGAGTTTTATAAAAATAAAAGTATAGTATTATGACTCTTTCTTTATTATAGCTTTAGTTAAACTTTTCAGCAAAATAAAAAATAATTTAAATGGTATAAAATTTATGGAGAAAGATATTTAATCTTTTGATATACATCTTTAAGACTAAATTGGATTAAAAATTAAAGTACATTCTGTGTGCATGGTACTCTTTCCTATTTTTAGTTTTGAATCTAGTAATAAAAAATCTAACATATGATTTTTTTTTTCCATTTAGATGTAATATTAGACAGTAAATACAGCTTTTAGATGAAAATACTTAAATAAGAAAAATATTTTATTTTATATCCTTACATTTGAAACCTTCAAATTTCCTCCAAAACATGATATAGTACATGTTTTAATGCAATTCTGAAAACGTATTTTTTATTCCAATAATAAAATTCATTTTTATAATTAGAGAGAGATTTTTACTGTACTTAATATGCATCTAAGACAGAGAAAAGTAAGAACCATAAGCAATGAAGAATACAACTGTTAACATTTATCTTTAACTTGGGGGCTCACGGAAAAATTAAATTAGTATGCATGGTTTCGCATCTTAAGAGCTCAGATGCCTTCCTCTGGGGTGGAAACAGGGCATCAAAATAACTTGCGGTGATTGGTATTCAACCTATATGGTGCTGTTATAAAAGTAGATGCCAGCTTCCGGAGGTGTATTAGATCTGAAATGGTAAACACCAATCTGCGGCCCCATTTGAATTAGAAATAAAAAAGCCCCATTCATTGTTTAGTTTTTTATGCACAAATAACATATGATTTTCTGCATGAATGAATGAGTGATTATTAAGGTCGCACTATAAAGCAACACGCTGGCTATTGGTGACAGACCTATAATTTTGAACCTTGGTATAGGGACAAGGATGATACTTGAACTACCACACTACACCAAGGGGAGGACTTTGAACCTTGAAAGATTTACAAGAAGAGTCTGATGATTTGTTTCATAGCAGCAGTTAGATGAACCAGTCATTGAAAGAAATGTTCACATGTCAATTATTTAAGTGAATTAACTTGTATGACTCAGCATTGTTGTCAAAAAGAATATTAGGTATAATTAATTATTATAATTTAATCACAATCATTGTATTTGTTATATATTCAGTAGTATTTCTGTAATAATGTTACTAAACTTAAAAATGTAGTACTCTAACTGCAAAGCTCTATGGAACAATATGGGTAACACTCTAGCTCATAAGAAACATAGATAAAATTATAAAATGATTTAAATAAAATCAATTTGATTAATACAATACGTTTCTCAAGTAAAATGAAAAGGTACTTTAATATTATGTAGCTTTTTTTCGTTTCTGTAAAAATGATAGAATTTAAAACCTCGTCGATTCGTAGAAGATGTTCATTATTTTTACAATTTTGAAATTGGTTTTTCAGCTAGGGAAGAATAAAATTTCGTTCACGGAATTTACTGTAAGCTTTTAAGTATCATAAAATTAATACGTAAGAAAATAAAATTTAAAAACTGAAATACATTTCTTTTGATTTTTTTAAATCTTTTATTTCGGTTTATAATATTGAAAATATTCAGACTTAATACCTTTCATGTAAAGCTTTAGATTCGAAATTTTGCTTTCAAATGGCAAAAAAAAGCAAATTTTAGATTGTAAAATATATTGATGCTAAACACGTTTTTATATATTTATTATTTTTATTCTAATAAATTATTTTCTGGTCTAAAGTTACTTTTGAGTCTTAATCTATAAATTCTCCATTTTTACTTTTAAATATTCACTATCACATTTCAAATATTAATTCAATATTCTGATTGTTTTTAGATCTATTCGACATGTTAAAAAGTATTTTATATTCTTGAAAAAATTACAATCTTTATCTCAAAAACATGAAGATAAACAATATGTAAAGTTAAAAAAAAAATGTATAAATAAGGCATTTTAAAATTTGCTATCGATAGATTTTTTATACAATAAAAAAGAAGAGATGGGGACAGTTAGAAAGCCTTATATATTGCAAAGGAAACATGAACATGACTATTTTAAATTTATAAAAAGTATAATTATAAATTTTCAAATGAGACTTGTAACATCAATCAATTTATGTCACATAGTTTTAAATAACATCATGAGTAACATTGTGAAGCATTTTCTTACATAATGTATTTCCTCATCTATCGACTTTTCCTTTGGTCAATTTTTTAGATTAACGTCGATCTGCAAGAGAAGTTTTTAATTGATTTCGACTCTGAACAGATCTCTGTCCTTAAAGCTTGCGTATAAAACAAAAATGCAAAAACTATTTGGTCTTATTTTAAAAAAATGATTTATATGCATAATATTAACTATACATTTTTTATACAATTAAATTATCTTTAGATGCATAACAACATAAAGTACTTATATATAATAATACTTTGTAATTAATTCCACTAAATAAATTTCGCTATTCATTTAATATATTTACTATACCTCAGAAAAAAAGTCTTTTCTAAGCAAAGTGGTCGCTGTAACCGACCAGTAACCGAACTCATGATTAGTAATAACTAATGATTTATACGTGTGTCACTAATAAATCCACTATAACTAATAACCCCAAGTTTACTTGTCCCCATCACTGAGGCTGCCGCTAGACTTTCCCCTGGCTAGCAGACTGTCGCAAGTTTTCTATCCCTGACTTCTCGCTGCCCAGCAACCTTTCTTAGATTTTTTATCCCTGAAGTCCCCGGTTACCTTCCGATCCATCTCTTTAAACCTCTTGGTGGGCCTCTCTCAGCCACCTACAATTTCTGATTGGAAGAAACGCGGATCTGCACCATTGGTTCTTTCGGGACAAAAATCTGTTTGTATTGAGATTCTCTTGCAGCTGTACTCCGTAAACCATACGAAGGTCTATAAATCAACGTGCCACTTCGGTGCAGAGAATACCATCCTTGGCATTTCTTCCTTACAATGGCCAGTGCTCCTTCCCATACATGCGTAGCATATGTTAGACAGAAAGAATGGACAGCCATTGAAACAGGTGTGTTCCTTCCATAGTTCGCTGTAAAGGAAAGACCTTTAGCACGACCATTATCTTAAGGGCGTCAAAAATGAACAGAGGGGCAACAAAACCGTTTAAGAGAAACCTGTTTTGCCTCAGGGTGTAAGAGAAGAATCTACAGTTCACTTTGAAAAAAAAAACCTGCTATGATTCTGTTCACCTCTGGACGACAAGAATGAAAAGATGGGTAGTAAACTCTCGTCATGAAAGACGCGCTACTCACAGTATGGGTCTAATTAATGTTAAATATGTCTAGGTTCAAAGTCCTCACGTTGGCTTGGCGTGGAAGTTTGAAGAACGCGATGACAGCTCAGGTATCATCTTAATACCTAATCTTGGCCATGGTTCATAATTAGGAGAACGTTGCCAATAGTCCACACATTGCTTTGAACTGTGATTTTATCAACAATAAATTAACCATCCATTCTAAACGGTTCATTATTTATCATCGTTGCACTCTGGAGCAGTACAAGGATTGTTCTTGACAGACTAACTTTGTCTCAGAAGAGGTCAGAAATTTGTCATCCACCTTTTTGTGACCCAATGAAGAAGTCTGCGTAAAACTTAAAATTAACAGCCTACATGTTGGTCGAATGTTAATTAGAACAATGTAGAGCGATGATTTTATAATTTTCTCACAAACGCAGTTCTGTTTCATTTTTTTCGCTCTAAAAAAGTGCATGACTTTCTTAGATCATTAAAAAACATATATAATAAATAATATCTTTAAAATATTACCGTATTTACTTGAATCTAAGCCGCAATTTTGTTTCACTGTTAATACGACTGGAAATCGAGTGCGGCTTAAATAGGTGGATTGGGCAATGGGCTCAATTCAAGAAGTCATATGATGAAAACGAACACGTGGTTTCCATTGAATTCAAAACAAACATTAAACTAATTGTACTTGTTGTTCTATTTGTAAAATTCAGATAAAATTTTAAATTTCACATTTGAGTAAAGATGTTTAAATGCGTTGTGAAAATTTTTTCTGCATTGTTTAAATAAAAAAAATCATATTTTATGTGTTTATACTTTTAAATAAAATGCATTTTGTATACATATGTATTTTTAAGAGAAAGTTTCGCAAAGAGCAAACTTTGGCAACACCGAGCGCGTGCGTGAATTGATTAGTTGGAAACATCAGATAGTTTTTTATCGTGTGACTATGACGTCGCTTGAGTTTTTTAAATTGATTAGCTAGAATCACGGAAGCACTAATATCATGTGACTATGACGTCACATGAATTGAGCTCATTAATGGTTTATATATGTATTTAAAGTTTTATCATACTGGTAAAATAATTAATTAATTCTCTTCTTTTTAGTTTTCGTTTTAAAATTATTTTGATTTAGTAAAATCTGATATCGATAAAAACCATTTTACACTATTTTTCATTTTTCTCATTGAGAATTTGGAGTGCGGCTTAAATTCAAATAAATGCGTTACGTGTAAATACAATTCCTTCATAAGGAATAATAGTTTCATTTCTGAAAGATATATCAGCATGGAGATAGCTTAAATCTAGGATCTTATAAATAAAAATAATTCACTTTGTGTTTTTAGGGAGAATAGCAGTTAAAATACTTTTAAAGAAAATTTAACGTAACGCCTGTTTAGTTATTGAAGATAAAGGATAGATAAATTTACTTTTATTTTTTCTAACTGAACGATCCTTTAAATCCTCACCATGGTTTTCAAAATATCAAAGGAGTTTGGGTTAAGAACTCCTGATTTAGGACTACGCAACACCTGCTGAAGAAAAAAAGTAAAAAACAAACAAACTTAAAACAAAAATTATTTTGCTCTTTTAAATTCTACGACATGTGAACTTGAAAATTTTAATTGAACACAATTGACAGCAGTACTCGTTATCTGTGCTAGTGCAATAATATTGCGGAACAGCATAGCCCTCAATTAACCCTCTATTGCTGATTATATTCAATGCACACAATGAAACCTTTTTACCGGGTGTTTCAAAAGTCACGCATATCCACATGGAAATCCTTGTTGCTTAAAAACCAAAAGGGATGGTTGATATTTCTTTCACTAGACGGCAGCAGGGGCCTCATCATAAGAAGTTTTGAACGTATTTGGCATCAGTTTCAAAATACTTGCCAGTTGTAGTCAGTTGAGCACAATGGGAAGGGCATGATGCTTTTCCAAGAGCAAAGAATAGCCATCGTGGGATTTTATTTCGCTATAAAATCTCATTGCTGTGTGATAAATGCATTTCCGCAGAAATATCCTGGCGAAACAGCACTAAATGCATCAACGGTAACACTTTTAGTGCAACGGTTCCGTTACACAGATAGGTTGCAGACAGGAAGCGATCGGGTAGAGCGTCCATAGTGAAAACGAAAGTGGCAGATCTGGAGACTGCTTTACAAAGAAATCCAAATTGATACATTGAAGTCCAGGTGTGCTAGAAGTCCATTCCGGGTCACATAAACACATTATTACGGAATTCATATCCTTTGTTGAAAGTGATTTGGTTGCAGGCAAAGACGGCGTTGGGCAACGTGTCACACGTCACGGGACAGTGTGGAAGTTTTAACTGAATTTTTTGATGATCGTGTCATTTCCAACGGACTTTGGCCACCTTGTTTACCGGACTTGTCAATTTAGGATTTTTTTTCTTTGGGGATATCTGAAAAATTTCCCTTTAGAATAAATAATCCCCATACGCGCTTGATGAACTTAAGAATATTCTTCGCGCATTATATCGCATTAATTCTCACACTCTTCGTAAAGTGTCAATTAATCTGGTAAGAAAAAGTTCGATTGTGTGCCCAGAAAAACGGACATCATTTTGAACATTTACTTTTATTTTACCATGTCTGACACCTGACAATAACGATAACTGTTCAACCTTTGTTTGTCCTTTATTCTGCTTGTGAGCATAATTCATCTGTTTTTTAAGGGGAACATGGAAATTTTTTTAAAAATTTTTTTAAAATCCTCCTATGTATGTTACATGTCAAACGATTTTGAGCTCAAAATTTCATAAAAGCTACCCATGTAATTTTTAAAAAAAAAAAAATTTAAAATTCTGAAATAATTTTAAAATACTACCCTCCACAAAAATTTACGTACAGGATAAATTTTGATTTACAATACATCACACTATGTATAGTTTTGGGTTTGGGGGTTTTTGGTTTAACGAAATTGGTTTTTATACAATACCTCTTTTATAATGTTTATTGAAAATTTTTTAAAAAATGTATAACTTCTGAGTTCAATTATTTAAAAATATATATATATATTGCTTTGATTCAAAAATGCATCCAATTTTTTGTTATTTTTCTTGAATAGGTAAAAAAATTGGCCATTGGCCCAAGAAAAAGCCGTATTTTAAAAAGAAGACAAACTAGTTATTTTTTTTCTTTCAGATAAACGTTTTAAAAATTTTTTATTTTTCCATAATGTGAATAAAAAGAAAGTGAAAGCTTATCATAATTCGTTTTTTGTTTAGAGCTTTCAAATTTTTTTGAGGGTTTTAAGAAGTATACAAAGAATAATTTAGGCTAAAAAATTAAATTTGATTTTTGACCGATTTTTGGGCAAATTGAAATTTTTCCCCAAATCTTAACCACAAATGTTTATGTGCGTGACTTTGAAAACCCGTATTCTAAAAATTTGACAATATAAGGGTTTCCCAAATGAAAAGTTGGCATATGCGATTGCGTCAGAATGAGTGCAGCTATAGTAGAACCACCAAAAGGGATAAAGGGGCGGTGGGGAAATGTACCGCTTATTTGTTTTACAATGAAACCTGTTAGTATTAGAGGGGAAAATTTAAACGAAAGCAGTCGTGCCATATAAGGATGCGCGCCAAAATCGTATAAGGTTTCCGAGCCAGAGGGAGTTTATAATACAAAAAATCGATGGATAAATGACGTCTTTTGGTGAGCACTGTTTAGGTGTAACGTCTGAGAACAGTTGGTGTAAACGTTTTTGAGAAGGACAGCAAATAATATCGGATCTCTATGACAATGTCCACTCACACTTCTCCTTGAAACCGCGAGACAACTTTAAAAAAATTCATTTGGAAATGTTAGAACACTCACCGTATAGTTCGAAATTTTCAGCATATGACTTCTAGGCTTTTAGGCCACTTAAAGTATTATGTTTCTATTTGAAAGATAAAAGTGAAGGAAACTGGGCAGGAGTTCCTCAAAAATCAACCACTTTCTTTCTAGAGTGGACATATACCTGCTGCCGAAACGATGGGACCTGTGTTGCAACCCCCGAGTGATTTTTTTTTATTTCTAATAAAATAATTCTTTTATTTGAACTTGTCCATTTTCCATTTGGGCAACACTTATACTTTAGCTTATTGCCAATATACATGCTCTAACTCATGAAAATATCACAAAACACTTTGTATGAACTCCACTGTAACATGTACATAAGTTAAAGTAATAATAAACATTTTATTTTAAACCAATCGTCAAGGACCGGGAAAAAATAAATTAAGTCATTTAAACTCGTTTTATTTACGTAAAATATGGCGTATAACGTGCACTTTTAACACAAAAAATAAGATCGAAATTTACGGGTGCGCGTTATACGCGGTATAAGAATTATAGCTCTAAAAATTAAAAAATATGAGCATAAAAAATAAATTAGACTTGTACATATATCGAAATATTGTTTACTTAAAATAAATGACATTCTTTATAAATTAAAAGGGTTGTAGTTCTAGAAGAGTATAGTATTTCTTTAAAATCTTGGGATAATACACCTCGAATAAATGACTTCAAAACGTAAGAGCTCAGCACACTTACATATCAGGTATTTTCGTAAGGGTGACGTTACGGCGAATATACCTTAAAATTAAAAAATGCAGCTTAAATGGATATCTGCGTGTTACACACCAGTGCACGCCATATGCCGGATTTTACGGTACACATAGATAGGTAACATTAAATACTCTTTCTTCTGATATGTGAGATTTGAATGATAAATATAAATATATTTGTGATAACGTAGCAAGAAAGTGCCCTACTTTTCAAAACACCTGAACAACTGATTTTTCCTAATTTACTGTTTTCAACATCTGTTTTGTGGCTGCGGTAACCTAGTGGTTAAGGTAACAGATTCGTGGCTGGCATGTCATGAGTGCGAGCTTAGTACCACTGAAGACTCACAGTGTAGAATGTAACACTGCATATTAAATTTGTCGAGGAACAAACGCTCAGCTGTTTGTGTAATGTGGAAGTTAGGAGGAGGGGATGCAAGCTCAGATGTCGTCCTCGTCACTTGTCCATGGTTCAAAATTACGAAATTCGTCATCAATAGCCCTCGTGCAGCTTTATATTGCAACAAGTAAAGAAGATAGAAGAAAATAGTATAATATTCATAACCGTGCCTCACACAAGAGAGGGGGGACCCGACCCCAAAAGCCGTCGATTTTTTTTATTATTGATTATATAATTTAAGTATATATAATACGTAAAATTTAATTAAGTATATATGTTATTAATGATATCTTTATTTATTAATGCTAATTATTTATTCAATACCAGTTTTACTGTGTTTTATTCCGAAAATCGATAAAATCGTGCTATTAAAATACAAGAATGGTGAACTTTTCAACCCCGGACCGCCCCCTTGAACAATTTCTCAGGTAAGGCTACTGATTCATGACGACTTTTAAATAAAAGGAACGTCTGTATAAATTTAGATAAAAAAACATATGAATAATTGCAAATAAATACTTAAATTATACTTCTTCCGAAAAGAGTATTTGAGAATTTTTGGGAGAAATTAAATATTGAACATTCTAATTGAAATGGAAAATAAACCAAACTAAATACAAACCTATTTCATTTAACAGATCCTTCAAAGTATTTGCTGTAAAATACGAGATTTGAAATTTATTCATTGATAAATTATGAAAACATCTCTAAATATACTCTGATATACAAACATTCTTCACATATTCATTGAATAAATTAACCTTTCCTTTGTTAGAGAGGAGTTTCACATCACAAATATTTGTTTACAATCCACGTTAAAATACGAGCCTTCTAATTTATTCCGAAATGATAGTTAGTGAATTACTCGTTATCAAATTAATGAGTGTTAAGAAGAATTAGCAAACTCATCATTGTATAAAATTAATGGAATGGATAAGAATAGATACTGTGATATGTATTTATGTGATAAGTAAAATGCATTGTTAACTATTATCCAGGAGTTGCTTAGATCACAAAGTGCTATAGATAAAACTTGATGATCAGTAGGAATAGTAGTTAGGTATTTTAATCTTTTTGAAAGGATCTTTTTTATGTCTAGTGATTATTTTTAAGAACAGCAGTAATTGTTTAATGGTATGTTAAGTATACTTCACTAATCTCCTATGCTTAGTTAAAATGTATTGAAATTTTGATAAACTGTTGTTTAAAATAAATTGAGTTCCTTTTTGGGTCAGGGATTGCGAGCCTTTTTGAGACGTGGGTCAAATATTGTAATATTTTTTTAGTACTAGCGAGTGAGTCACTAATGCCCATTTGCACCAGAGTTAAGTTTAAAACTTTTTAACTGAATATTTTTAAAACTAAACATCTTTAAAATTCAATTGGCTTAACGGGCAACGGAAGTCTCTTTCTACAAGCATAACTCAACGTAATCTTACAAAAGTGCATTTTATCTGAAGAAAGTGCTTTAAGTATGATTATTTGCTTTGGTTTTCGATTTTTTTTCAATAAACAAAATGTGAGTAAAATTGTACACTTTATTTGATATTTTGTAAAGACTTTTGCTTTATTTCAAATACTAGATACTTTCATATACAATTGTTGTCATTTGCGTAACTTTGGAACTGTAATGATCAAACTGAAGGTTATAGACAGCATTTAAATTGCTTTTGTATCAATGCAGTGCTTGAAAAATTCAAATAGAATATAAATAATCCACACAAATTAGAAAATCTAAATAAAACCGCGTAAACAAACAAGTGACTTCCTAGCAATCGTGGATCAACTAAAAAGCTTGCGTGGGTCAGTGTCTGACCCACGGGTCATAGGTTCGCCATCACTATTCTAGGCATTCATATTTCTATAAAATACTTTTAAATAATTTCCAATCATTAATGTTTTTATTAGAGTTTATCAATATTTTAATTTTAAGAATAATATGAGAAAAAAAAATCATTTTAGAGCAGGAATTTTGAAACTTCCTCCTAAATTTCTACTTACTCTCTTATAACAATTATTTTCCTGATAGTATCTTTTTATCACGAATAAAACTTCAAAATATTTAATGATTAAAACCAGCGGTTCTTAAAATGTGATAAGTGGCTTTCTAGAGGCCACAAAAGGGGTTTCATCAAATGTTAAGATTTCCTACTTTTACAGATTCTGAAAGATTTCGTGGAAAAATTAAGATTGCCATCCCAGACTAGATCACTAAAATGTCCCAATGAAGAAACTACTAACCCAGGGCTAGGCAAGGTCGACTCAACCTTTCATTCCATCAGTGGGTCATAAATTAGTACCAAGCTTGCTTGAGAATTGAACACTGGGAATTTCGTGTCAGACTAACCACCTGACCGGAATATCTGCTCATGCACCTCAGTGCCTAGGAACAAAAACTGAGATTGACACAGTAGGCTTGGTTCTCTGTGGGCTGTTGCGCCACTGAGTTTAGTTTAGACGGAATTACTAGTGTTGTGAACCATATGGAATAAGTTGTTTGAGTGGGTAGAGCATAGATGTCACTCATGCAGATACCACGTTTTCCATCGCGACGAAAACCATATGTAACGGATTAAATCTTACTCTTAATTTTGGCTTAGGTGTTACTAGATGTGCCGTTGTTTACTTGGATACTTTTATTTCAGTCTAATATTTTTAACTGGTAATTTATTTTGTTAAAGATTATTAAGCTTATTGTTACAAAAAAAAACCCAAGAAAATCTATTACAGATTCCAGTTTATTTTAGAGCGCACGCGTACACACTTTTCAACTAGAACATGTGTATCAATTAAGAATATTCAGTTTCTTTTTTTGGTAAACTATGTGGACATTACTAACTAGAATGTAATACTTTTTAATTAGATGTTTACTATTTTCTTAAAGGAAAAAAATGTCAAAAAATATGTATAAGTAACAGAGGTAGTTCTAGAATTATTCAGTAACCGTTAATCACTTAGCCACGTGTTCAAAATCTTGGGGAGGGGGTGCGATGTCAGGATAATACATAAAGGGGGACTGCGGCGATCGAAAGTTTAACTGCTGGATTAGATGGTTTTCAGTTTTTTGTCTTTTTGTTGTTCTCTCCCGTAAACATACATATTCCTAAAGAATTTTGCTTGTTTATTGCCATTTTTTTTATTCTTTATCTACTGTACCACAAAGAAGACACACCTAAATACCAATATGTAAAGAAAGAAAATTTCTAAATGAATCAATGCTTCTAACGTCGCACTATAAAACAATATGAGAGCTATTGATGACAAACCCTTTAAATTTAAAACTCGAGCAAAGGACGAGGACGTTACCTGAGCTAGAAAAAAATTTCTGAGACAATATTTTAAGAATAAAATTATTTGATTTTCGTCAGTAAGCCAAACATTGTATGCAAGGGGAGAATTCAATATTTTTATGTTACTTTAAATATAAATTTCGTATAATTTAAGTATTTCAACTGAATCCGTTACAATATTTTGATAGAATCCGGTATTACTTCAAATACGTTTCTTTTAAATTGATAGTTACAATTCTAATTAAAAGTTAGATTTCTAATTACAGTTAGATCTGTTTTAGTTAAAGTTTCTGTATAAATAAATCTCTCTCATTCTGTCTCACAATTATAATGCAAATGTTTTAAATATTTTACTTATTATTATTATTATTTAATTTTATATTAATGTATTAACCCAACTGTATTTGTCGAAAGCAAATTAAATTTGTGTTAGTGCTTTTGACGTACCCTTAAAAATTGTCTGAGAGAAGTAATTTAAAGGTATAAGAATTACAATATTAAGTCCAATTAAGCGTATATTCTCTTTTAGATAAAATTAAATAACAATGGGAATAGTTTGATAAATGTATACTGTAATGAATGTTTGTAACTAATGAATTTAAAGTTGAATAATAATAATATTTTCATGAGGCTTTTAATTTTTCATACGAGTTTATCCAAGAGATGAACTCTGCATTTTTAGTCTTTCTTAGGAATAAAACTAAATGTTACCAGGGATTTAAAAGTATATTTTTTATCTTCATAAATTTGAGCTGAAGTAAAAATTCCCTCATGAATTTGAATTAAGAAGTCAGGAACAATTTTAACAGTTATTTCTGCATTAGAGAAATAGTATCTTGTTTTACATTTCTGGTTTTCCTTTTCAAAATTTCCTTGTTTTATATATACCGAAAAGTTTCAACGCAAATATTGTTTTTATATAAGCAACCATATATAATAATGGTAAATTTCAAAGGTCATAGTCTCTAAAATATGAAACATGTTAAGCAAAGAGAAAATTTTGCTAAAATTTCATTTAGGTTGTTTCAAATGAAAACAAATAAAACTTTACTTGATGCAATTATTACAAGTATGTATTGTTAATAAAATAAAAAACATAATCACAATATCACTGAAGACTATCCAAGCTTCAAAACAGGAATATAAAGCACGAACATTAAATGGAAAAAGAATTTTAAAATTTTACAAATATTTTACAAAATTATTTTTATAACGATATCAAATAGAAATTTTAAAAATTTATGGTTTTTTGTTTTTGAAAAATTGGTTTGCTTTTTCGTTGTTGGTGTTTTTTAATATTTGGTTTTGGGTTTAAATCACCCTCTAGGTGGGCATAAATTGGGGCCCAGACGACCCCATGTTTGATTTTTTTTCGACTGGTTTTAACCCTATGTATATAAATAAAAATTTAATTTTTATTTTTTTTAAAAAATTTTGGAATAAAAATTTTTATTCAATGTTTAAATTTTGTAGTTTTTTGTTCCAAAATCGCAAAAAAGTATTCTGGGCAGCGTATTGGAGCATGATAAAAAGGTGGACATTTGACCCTGAGTTCACCCCCCCCCAATTTAAAAATTTTTGGTGCCCCAACCCCTTTGCTCCTGAAAGGAGATGGGATTTGGGGATTCCCGACAAAGTTTTTTTAGCAAAAGGGTGCCCTTTTTTACGTTTTTTTGAGAATACAAAAATTCCCCTCCCATTAACCCCCCTGTATATTTAAAATGGGGCCCACTTTTTCCTTTTTTGTATTTGACCCCTGATCCAGTTTTAGCCTACGAAATATTTTTAAAAAATTTTAAATTTCTAAAACGAATTGGTTTTAGTTTTCCCAAAAAACAAAGGGCAAACACATTCGATAGATATTTTCTTTTTAAGAAAAATTTAAAAATTTGCGGGGGGGATTCAAATATATATTTCACCCAAAGTTTTTTTTAAACCCCCATTTTTAGACTTAAATTTGCTCATTCCAAAAATTAAAATTTGGAAATTTTTCATCGTTTAGCTTTTTAGTTACAAATTTTTTATTTTCATTTTTTGGGAAAAAAAAAAAAACTATTTACTAAAAAAAAAAAAAAGGGGTCTTGATTTGTTTTTACATCTTATCAAAAAAGCTTTTAAAAATATTATTAACTTATTGCAAATGTCTAGCATTATTCAGGCCATATAAACTGAAAAATCTTGAACTTTTCGTTTTTTTTTTTAATGCATTTCCGAGTTTTTAAAAAAAAATTTTAGTTAAATATATTGTTAAATGCTTTGCTTTGGGAATTTTTTCTTTAAATTTGTCAATTAAACATGCCTTTTCAGGAAACACTGAAACCTCCATTATGTTAAAAGCAGAAGCTTTATTATCAAAAATCCCTCTATTGCTATTATCCAAGGATTTATTCCGGATTTATTAAAATTTGTTTAAAGATTTTTTTTAAATTTTAAATTTAAGAATATATATTTATTTTAATTTTTTTTTAAAGAAATAAAATATCTTAAACCCAAAGGGGGCTGTACTTCTGGGAAGTATACTTTTTTTTTAAAACCTGAGAAAAAATCCCTTTCTAAAAAATGACTTTAAAACCAAAAACCTTTTTGTATCCCGTAAAACCAGGTTTTTTTGGGAAAATTTTTTGCGCTTTAAATTCGAAAAAATAAAACAAAAATTAAAAATGCAGTGTAAAAGTACTGGGTGGGGGTATACGAATTTTGCGTTTTTAAAATTTTGATTTCAATGTGCAATGTGTTAGTATAAATGTCATTTCCAATTAATATTAATGAAAGAATAAAAATTTAAAACAACTGAAATATTTATGTAAATATTTTTATAAAATTTCAAACAATATAGGAATTTTTTTTATGAAAAATTTACTTTTTAGAAAAGGGAGTGGACCCCCTTTTTTGGGATAAAAGGCTTTTCTTTTTTTACCAAATCTTTTTTAAATAAAAATTTAAAAAAAACCAAAAAAAAATTTTAAAACTTTTTCCCCCTTTTTGGTTTTTTAAACCCGGGTTTTTTTAAATTTTTTTGGTCGTTTTTTCCACAAAAGATTTTCCAAAAACGAAAAAATTTTTGAATAGTAAATAATATACAGCATTTAATCTTTCATAAAATCTCCGCTTTTGCCTAATAAATATTAAAAAACCCTAACAGTAAACCCAAACCCATCTTCCCCCCACAAAAAAAAATTTTACATTTTTTCACCCCACTGCACTACGCCATTCTTCCTCAAACCCACCCCCCTCCGAACGAGAAAAGGGGGACAAAACCCAGACGATACAAGGCGCCAACAGTTCAATCCTCCATGTACGTATACATTAAAAGGCCCACTTTTTTGGTACAAGCCTTTGTAATATTTTTTCCACCCCCCTCCCTTCAACTCTCCCCCAACGGGCCCCAATTTCCCACTCCCCCTCCCTAACAACCGTCGTAACTTATATAAACCCCCTTTCCCTTTTTCTAACCCCCTGCCCCCCCGTGAACCAAAACTTGTTTAAAAGGGACCATTGACAACTGGTTTCGTCTCGAGGGGGTCAATTGTAAATTGTCCCGAATTTAAAGGGGAATCTTTGGCATAAGGGGGCATAAAAAACGATCCCCAGTTTCAAAAGGGGGTGGTTTTGGGAAAGGAAACCTTTTCGAAGTTCAAAAATAAAAGAACCCGGGAGGGCCCCCAAAAGAGGAAGCTTTTGGGTAGAGAGGTAGGTTTTCTCTTTTTTTTTTCAGATCGTTTTTTGGGAATAGTTTATGATTCGCCAGTTCAGGGAAGTTAGAAGTTGTGATTTCGTTCGTTTCCAATCCTTCCTTTTCTGGAGGGAGTTTATGAGTCTAAAAATTTACTCCGAAAACGTTTTTTTTTGTGAGCTTTTCTATTTTTTTCTATGTTTTTTAAAAAGGGGTTTTTAAGAAAATAATTTTTTTTGAAAATGTTTAAAAATTTTTATAATCACCCCAAAACCTTTTAAAATTTTTCAAAAAAAAGAATATTCAGGGAAAGGGAAATTTTGGAAACTGGGAAATTGACAACCGGTCCTTTTTGAACCCCACCCCAAAAAAAAATATCCCCCCCATAGTAGTAAATAAAAATAAGATTTACCCCAAAACAAGCCGAGGCTCCTGAAAAATATCATGCACTCTACACGATTCTATTATCTTGTAAAATCTAAATTTTCAGTTTTTTAAAAAGTAAAAGTAGAAAAGTACGGAAATTAATTAATACATTTAATTCATACTGTTAAAATTTCGTTATCTTGTAATTTTTTTTAAAGAGTAATGCGTATGAAATAAAAATAATTTTCGTTTCTCAATAAGCTTTTTATTGTATGTTTACAATAACGAATACTTTTAATCTTAGACTTGGTTTTTCTGCAATTTTGACAGAGAAAGCTCCTTAGTTTATTTTTTATGTTTTGTATTGAGCTTTAAAATAAGGTCATAACTTAACCAAATAATTTAGTTAAAAATACTATTCATAAAAAACTTAATGTAATTACAATGAAAAATAAATACAGACAAAATTAAAGAATACCTGTCGAACGTATATAAAAAGAAAATATCCAAAACACTCACATAGAACATGAAGTACAATTATTCAAATATATTTTCATTCACTTCATCTTTTTTATGTAATTTTTCCTGCAAATGCTTGTAAAAATATAAATTGAGAATACAAATAAGGAGCTGACAATTTGCTAAAAGTTAATTAATTAAAACTGTAATAACCGTAGGTAATCTCCAATAAACTAATTATATTGGGTTGTTCGGAAAGTCATTTCGTTTTTTTTGGGGAACATGAAAGACAGTTTTCGTATAATGAATAAATATTTTATTAAATTATATATTGGCCATTCTGGTCCAACACCTTTTGCCATCTTTCTGGCAGTAACATAATTCCCCTCTCATAAAAGTTTTGGTCCTTGCTGGCAAAAAACTGGTTCAGTTGGTTTTGACATCTTCATTTGAGGTAAAGGTTTTGCCATCCAAAAATTTTGCAGGGACCGGAACAAATAGTTGTCGGAAGGCGCCAGATCTGGAGAATAGGTGGATGTTGCAGTACGTCCCATTCAAGCTGTAAAAGTTTTTTGGAGTGACCAAATTTTGTGTGAGGTCCGCATTACCCCAGGGAACACTACACCCCTTCCTGTTGATTAATTCGGGCATCTTCTTAATTGAATCATTCAATTTGTCCAGCTGATGACAATAGACTTCGAATTAATCGTTGTATTGCGGCAAAACCAAAAAAAAACGATTCCTTTGACATCCCACCAAACGGAGAGCATCACCTTTTTGGTGAATGCTGGCTTTTGACACGCTTTGAGCCGGTTCATCTTTTTCTGCTCCATGACCTCTTTGCGTTTAACAATGTTGTATACAACCCTTTTTTTCGTCCCCAGTAATAATCCGCTTCAAAAGCGCGATGACACAAATTTCGCTCCGTAGGACACATGGGGCACCCACACATCGAGCTTCGAGGTTGCCCATGCCTTTTCAAATGGCCATAAACAGTCGAATTCGACAAATTTAATCTCTCACCGATCTCTCGTGTGGTTATTCGCCGATTTGCATCAACTAATGCCTTTATCGCATTTTTTTGTCAGTTCGACCGGCCTTCCAGACCGTGGTGCATCTTCGACATCAAAATTGCCGGATCGAATTTGCAAACCAGTTCTTGGACTGGCGTACTGTTAATACGCCTTCCATACACATCCGTCAATTTTTTTCTCGCTTGGACAGCATTTTTACCTTTTCTGGAAGTAAAAATTAAAATATGACGAAAATGCGCTTATTGCTTCCATATTTTAAAAGGGCACCCAAACCAAAAACTATCGTAGAATTAATAGAACTTTTTCACAACAAGCTTCCGAATATCAGCCCCAAGACATATAATGGTTATGCGGCTTAAGTGTGAAGTTGGTTTCGAAAAAAGTAAGTCCCTCTGACGGGGAAAAAAGAATTTCCTTTCCGAACAACCCAATATATGTAATAGTTAGCAAAATGTATTTGTACAGCCCCAGCGTTTCTAATTTAGGCGCGCCTTGGCATGACAACCCCTACGATGGGCGCGAGCTATTGAAAAGTCGAAAACAAAAGAGTAAAGAGTTCAGTAAATTATTAATTTACTGAAAGTAAAACAAAATACATACTGAATAATAAAAAACTAAAATACACATTTACACTGTTATATTACAATATAAATAAATCAGTGGCAAAATATTTTATAAGTAATTTAACAATATAAGTTAAGAACAAGTTAAAAAAATTACAGTCCCCCCTGGGATTGTCCATATAAAATTATACACGAAAATTAACACTTATCTTGGGTAATTTGTAAGGTTTATAATTAATCCCTTTTAACTGCCGATTAAAAGTTAAGGGGATTCGCTTCCCAATGCCAACGATTTCACGTAGGTGCACGTATACTGTATTGGGGAGGAGGAAAAATAAAGAAGCAAATGTAATCTGAAATAAGTAAATCTTTTTTGCAAAATGTCAAGGTCTTTTATTGCATTCTAAAGCCTTCGGAATAATTTTTGGATAGCAGTGAACAAAAATGATCATTCTTCGGAAAGACGTATACCTCGGGAAATTACGCTTGGCTGAGTGATACGTTTATATACGCCGAAGGCACTTAAGAGGTTAAAGTCGTATCGTAGTTTTAGCATAAAAGTATAGTATTATTGAATTCAATCATTGTATTGATAGGGGGCCTGAAAAAATTATGATTAAATTTTTTGGGGGAATATAAACTTTGAGAACACTGGTATAATTTTATTTCATACATTAACCATAATGATAAAAAAAAAAGAAAAATGTAATTATAAAATAATATATATGCTTGTGTGTTTCCTTCATCAAAAAATGTACTTTTTTTTCCCTGTTTATATTTCAAAAACGATAATAAATTTTAATACCTAAAATTTCATTTTTTTTTATATATAGAGAGAGAAGTTATAATTATTGAAAAAAATATTACACGTAATTTTTCTCGAATAAACAAAGTATAATAATAAAAAATGGCTTATCTAAGAATTTAATCTCAATCATGTTATTCAGAAGTAAAAGAAAAAGTAAATTAGATCCTAAATTAGAAGTAAACGTTATAATATTTCTGATGATACAAATTTGCAAAAAAGGGGCCTGTATGTGTGAGTGTGTGTGTTAATATGTATTACCTCTCTCTATATAAAAAAAGTTTTTCGTGAGGCTGTAATAAACCTTATAACGTATTCGCAACAATACCAATTCAAGATAACCAATTGGAACCCGATTTCGCATTTTGGGCCTGAAATTGGAACCATGGGGTTCTTTCCCAAAAATTCGCCAAACGGGGATAGCGGGATTGCAAGCCCGAAAAAAACGCAACGACCCCTTAACTCAGTTCCGGTTTATCCATTGGGCGCTTGGGGCGGTCGGTCAGGGGGCCCCATTGGCTGGAAAAAATTTGATCCCCCAGTGCGAAACCACCCGTAGATTTTCGCCCGGGCCCCAAAAAATCTAAAACCGGGATACCGAACTAAATCTTGGTAAAGAAGAATGGCGTTGTCTAATACAGAGACTTATAAACAACCAACAGAATTAAATACTCAACTTTCCAGGAAACTGCAAAATCTGAGGATTTTATCAATGATATGTTGGACGATACAGCTTCAATGATAAATTTGACTGAGAAGAGCTCCAAGAATGAATTTCGTGAAAAAAAATTTATATAAATTATAGTTTCCAAAATTTGGGGCAATAGTAGAAAAGTTATATAGTTTGTAAAAAGGGGGGGGGATCCATTTTAGGTGGTGGGGTATCTCCCCCTTGTATGATTAAAAGTAGTTTTAAAAAAATCAGTTTTGTATTTTACTTTATACCATTCTTATAGCATTAAAATAGGTACAATCAATTTCACTAATATGTTTCAGTACTTTTCTCTAATAAACTTAAAAAATCACGATTAGTGCTGTTAATATCAGTTTTTTGAACCTTATCCTCACAAACATTAAGAGTGCTACAGGAATTAAATAAATAACAAAAAAAAAAAATTTTATCAACATAATTGATTCAAACAGTTAATATTCAACCAACAAAACACTTCGTTTGCACTTTTGGAGCATTTTTAATTAATCAGAAAATAACACAATGGAAGAAATCCTGATTATGTTCCGCTTAAATTAAATAATTAAACAAAAAAAAAAATAGTGACAAACAAATACGATGTCATTTACCGAGAATAAAGAATTAATAAAGCATGACAAATTCGGAGAATGTTCCTTTAATACAAGGTGCTGCACGGAATGGAAGATTTATGTAGTCAAGAGAATAGCACAAATTGTAACAATAAATTGCTCGACACAGATTTAATTTGTATTCTTCAATTTATTCTTGAAATTAAAACGATTGCCTTGTATTATGCAGGAACATTCCCCTCGATGATTGGAAAAGCTAATAAGAAAGACAATTTCCTCCCTCCTGGTGTTGGTATTCGAAAAAAAAATATTCTAATTTGTCTTTTGAATAAGTAATTGATTGGACAAAAGTATTTCGTGTTTGTTTTATTTATGTTTACATTTAATGTTTATGTTATGAACTAAAATTTGACATGCGATTAAATTAAAATTGTTATCTGTCGTGAATAAAGGCTGGTTGAATAACATAATGCTGTTTTTTTAACTCTGTGCAAATTACGCTACATTTCTTTGCCCAAAGAAATAAAATATTTTTATTTCTATATCAGGAACTATTTTAGTAGTATTTTGAGTAATTTTTTTAAAAAAATAAACAACTTTTATTTTCTAATTCGCTTCTTAACAGACTCTCATATATAAAAATAATACTGTTATATTGCCGATCTTTGTCGACCATATCGTGGGGTTTCAGCATAAGTTAGAGGTGTGGGATTCTCGAAATGAAGAGACATTTTAGAATTCTTAATATGACTTTTATTAAGAGTTTAACTTAAATTACTTATATATCGAACAAACTTATATTAAGTGAGAATAAACCAAAACACGTAGCCATAGTTAACACAAATCGCGCAATTGGATCACTTATCTATATAATTATATATTCCGCATTCTATAATTCCTAATAATATATTCGAATTCGGAAAATAATCTTCCTACCTTGAATTTTCAAGCACCGGTTCAATCAACTTCAGATATTCCGTTAGGCTCGAGTACAATGGTATGTATCTTGTATTAATGGCGAGATTTCCGTGATTCTTGGGTAGGCCGTCAATTTACACTTCTACCTTTTCTGAACTGAACTTTCTCTAAATTGCCATCGCGCTTACTAAAACTTCCGTTCTTTTAAAGGCTATCTTATTTGCATCTATCCTTCGTTTCACTTCTTGGATTTGGGTTGGAAAAGATTTGCCATTAATCGTGGCCGTCAAAGAACACAGAGGTTATGTTAGAGAAAGGACGCGTGAGCCGTCACAATACGACACATATATTGTAATGTAATTGCATAATTAATGAAGGGAAAAAATGAACTCGTTAATACAAACTTTGTCTAACAAAAGAAAATCTTAATATTTTTTTTCAGTTAACCCTTTATAAGGCTATGGGAAGTTGTTATTTATGTTATCGTTATCTAAAATAACTTTCTCTTTTGTAACAAATAACAACTTTATTTTGCAACTACTTTACCTAAACTGCTTCATAACAACCTCACAAACTTTACTCTCCGATTCTCTCATATACTCCTCTCACTCTCTTCTTCATCTCCCGCGTTATCGGTAATACAATTGCGCAACATTGCTGTTGAAACAGCGCCATCTATTTCCTTAACAGACGTACAGTGAAAATAGTTTAACACTGAAAGTGAATATTGTTTCTTGTTAAAAGATGTTGCAAGGAAAAAAAAACATATATATTCAACAAATTTAAATTTATTGGAGTACATTTTATTTACATTTCATAAATATCATGCGATGCTATACAAAAAAATGCAAAACAGGAGTTGTGCTACTTTTGATTAGCTTCCAATGGGCGGTGGAAAATATATTTCACACAAAAAGAAAGGTCTTAAAAATCAAATTAATTTTAGGTAATAAGTTTAATGAATTCATTGTAATAAATCAATACCAGTCCCAAAAGTATTTGAACATGCCATATTTATTAGAATCCAAGCCGCTCCCCAAATCCTAAGCACATTTTTGTGAAAAAAATGAAAAACAGTGTAAGATGGTTCAACGATTTCCCATATTTACTAAATCAGAAAGAAATTAAAAAGAGAACTAATAAGAAGTGAATAATTAATTTATTTAGCCAGTATTATAAAAAAGATTGAATATTTACATGAACCTGTAATTATTCTAACCGTAAATATTATGTTTAAATTCCCCCACTCAACGAATTTTTCCACCTTCGATTCTAAGCCGCATCCAATTTTCTGTAGCATTAGCATTGGATAAAAGTGTGGCACAGATTCAAACAAATGAAGTAATATTACTAGAAAAAAATGGCCCTATAAAACAGAGTTTCTCAAACTGTGGGGCGTGGTAACCCTACGTGGGGGGGGACATATAAAAAATTGAAAATAAAATATTTAAAATAATTATCAATTTAGTGAAATGAAACAAAACAAAACACATTCTGAAAAATAAAAAGGAAATACATATTCACGCTGATATAATATGTAATACTTATAAATGTACCAATACAGCACAAAGTATTTGATAATTAATTACCAATATTCAAGTTTAGTAATTACTAGTGATTCTCCTGGGCTTGTCATATACAAAACTGAATATTTATCTTGATAATTTGTATTTTTTATATTGAAAGTCGTATTGTATTGTAGCTTTATTGCATTAGTATTATTGTATTCAGTACATTATTATTGTAAGAAGGGGAGCGCGATGAAATTATAACTGAAAATTGGGTCACAAATATTGAAAGTTTCGGAAGCACTTCTATAAAGGATTAAAACTATGCCAACGTGATGTTTTTGAGATTCGTCAGATTTAATGTTCTCTAGTGCTTCTACATAACAGGTTTTTAGTATCATCCGGACCCGAAATCACAATGGACTAAATTCATTTGACGTCATAGTCACATGATAACTGAGCCCCGTATTTTTGGCCAATCAGTTCATAAATTAATGCGACGTCATAATTATATCATAAATATAATCACGCGTTTTCAGCCAATTAGTTCATGTGCTTCACTATTGCCAATTTTACTTTTGCAGAAACTTTCTTTTAGAAAGTACATATTTGTGTCAACGGTATAATAATGCACATAGTTAAACAAAATGCACTTAATTTAAAAGTATTCGTATAATGTAAGTACTTTTGTTTAATTTTGAAAACTGTTTTTGCAGAATTTTTAATCGTGAACTCTACCCAATCATCAAATTTTAAATGTTATCTAAACTTCACAAGTTGAACTAGTATGTCAATTTTAATCAATGGAAACACGTGATTGCCGTTATCATGTGACCATCATGAATTTATATAGTCCATTCAACAAAAAATAAAAAATAACGCCTACTACGAGCTCGAGACGGAAAACAAAAATAACTGTTCATATCACAACACAAACCCGTTAAAGTAACAAAATGGACTAAAAATTCAAAAAGAGGAAAAATGTCAAAAATCAAAATCCCGTCATTAAAATATTCCTCCAAACTCCCAAAAAAGATAATATCGGATTATCGATTGTTAAAAAAAAAAATAAAGAACGTGTTTTTTTTTACATCGATTTCTTTAAATCTTTGAAAGACGATTTTAATATAGCCGTCTTACTGCGAGACAGAAAAGAGCATTTTACTCTCTTCTTTTTCTTACTTGAACCTGCGGTTTTCTCTTCTTGAGAACTTCAAGTCGGAAGTAAATGGCAAGATATTGGGAAAAAGAAAGGCCATGTCCAACAAAACAGCCGGAAAAAAAAAATCCCCAATATGGACTGCTAAAAGAATAAGTCGAATATTTGACGAAAAGGATGGATGGGTATAAGCAGACTTCTTTTGAACTTGAGGGGATGTGAAAAAAGTGTATCACTTGGAAAGTTTTGTAGGATGCTCTGTGGAAACTTTTCTTTGTTCTGAAGGAAGATTCCTACTACAGACGATTTTGAAAAACATTCCATGTCGAACTATTTAAAACAATCTGATTTTCTCAAAGCTACAGTTTTTAGCATAAAATTTTAAAATACTTTACTGGAAAAATAGATGAAAAATCAGTAATAAATTTGTATCCTCAAAGCTTTGTTTTCTGGATTGAAACTGAGGTATAAGAATTCAATACAGCAAGTGAACGAAAAAGCAGGTACATTTTTTTTCAGCAAGCCATTCTGAAATAATGTAGAAACAAAACTATTTAGAATAATATGTTTTGAAGAGTTATGCAAGTCAGATATTACAAAATATAGTACATAGCAGGGACGCACACAGACTACTTTCATAGAATAGGGTATGTTTTCACAAAAACGCGTGGGCGAAGATGTAACCTTTGTGCAAAAAACTAAAATTCTGTGGGTCTCTGGGAGGGGTTTGAACCCCACAAACCCCATCTTTGTGTTCGCCACTGGTAGATAGAAAGTATTGAAATGAATGTCAGTTTTAAATTCGAAAATCTTTTCTCTTATTTTCCGAACGATACTGAAAACTTAAGAACCAGAAGCACTAATGCCAAATAAATAAATAAAATAAAGTTTAAGGGATTGCTTCTCAAACTTTCAATATTTGTGACCCAATATTCAACCAAAATTTTCATCGCACACCCTTCCATACAATAACAATGTATTGAATTCAATAATATTATAATTTGACACTAAAGCTACAATATGTCTCTTCGTCTGCCACCGGCGTATATATAAACGTTCCCAAAATGGTACGAAGCACATCGCTCTCCGGACGAGTATATATATATATGCCTGCGCATTGCTATCCATGTACCTCTTTCGAAATCTTGAATGCAATAAAAAGATCTTAACAGTGTTTGCGAAAGATGATTTACTTATTTCGGTATTCAGCTGAGTTTATTTCTTTTTCCCCCCTACATCACATATGCGCGCTTTCGTAGAAAACGATGAAATTGGGGTGCGAATCGCGTAGCTTTTAATCGGCAAAGTTGGTGATCATTATAATTTTGTTAATTTCTTGTATATATTTTTATATATAATCCCCAGTCACGGTAATTATTAAACGTTCTTAATCTTAGTACAGCAATTAATCATAAAAAATACATTGTATAGTAGTGATATATTTATAAGTGTACTATATCAGTTTAAATGTGTATTGGTCACCCATCCGGTATAATGGTTGGCGACGCTGACTTTTGTGTGTTGGGTCTGGGTTCGAATCCCGGAAAAGACATGGATGTTTGTAAATGTATAGTGCCTTCGCAGGTGCGCGAATAACCGTCGAGCCGCAAGTCCACTGTGAGATGGGGAGGCCCCTGACCACCCCGTAGGCAGCTTCCCTCCTCAAAATTGGGGTGAAACAGAGCTAAATCGTTCTGCTTCCGCCTTTGAAGTGGTGCTCAAGCTACAGCTAACAACAGGCGTCACTTAGCCCTCACCACAGGAATTCTGTGGCCTTGAACCTAAGCCTCGCCGATCAGCAGACATTAGTAATGCAAATGTAACAAATGTGTGTATTGTGTTTCTTTATTATATTAGAATGTGGCTTTATTTATTACTGCAAATTTTTTAATATATATTTTAAAAATAATCTTTTATTTTCGACTAATCAATATGCTCGTGGCCCCGTCTTCGACTTATGACGACCCTAAGAGGGGGCGTGACCCACAGTTTGAGAAACATTGTTTTAAGGAGAAATTATTAATCGCGGATTAATTAAACATTGTCTATTTACTAGAAATATTGTTAAGAAGGATTAAAATTTTAATATGACATATAATATGGGATCGTTTAATATAATTTTAAATAACAACATCAATTCTTATACTATTTTTGAAAATGAAATATGTTGCATATCGATAAATATCAAAATTGTTTTTAGTTAAGTCATGCGCCAGATACGTCTCATTTGCCCTAATTATGTTTTGGATGTATTGAAATGGTGGTGTATCTTTTGCACTACAATGCCATGAGAGAAATAAGGCGCGCCTCTACTGCCGCACTTCACTCACTAAATCTAAAAACATCACCAAAATAAACAACGTCGCCAAAAGCTGTCATCGTACACACGAACAAGATTATTGTGCTTGCACATGCATGAGAATAGGTTTCTACAATTGGCAGTATATCGCGGTATTTAGCGACATCGTTTAATCAATGAACGGTCGACGGTATAAATTTTGCTAAAAGCGGTCACATAGTTTCATTTTAATTCTCCCTTATTAACCAGTTTTTAAAGTGGACAATTTTTTAATGCAGCGTTTCACTTATCTTGAATTATTTCGATCTTTATAATAAATTTATTTCATTTTATTTCCTTCAATAAATGGGGGAATCGGGTTCTCTCCCCTAATAATGAAAAGAAATAATAAAAAAAAGATAGTTGATGCACCATTATTCTGAAAACTTATTCTTAATTTTTAATATTTCAAAAGCTGTTTTGTGTTGTGTGAATATTATTTTTCAGATGCTTTCATTTTCATAACTTGTTTTATATATTTAAATATATGCATGTGGTGATACTTTCGAGAAGTTTAGAAAACGCTGAACGCCCCATTTTCATCCAAATGTTTGTTAAGAATACTTTTTTTCCACAGTATAAACCATAATTTAAGTTTAAAAGGTGAATTTAGGAGTGTCTTTTAGCCATATCTAGATAAGGTAAAAGAAAAGGAAATTCATGCTTTTAAAACCTGGTGCTTATTTTCGATTCCTCTATTTCGAAAAGTAAAATTCGGAATCTCTTGCCAATTAACGGAAGAAGGGGGTAGCGCATCTTTCCATCTAATAGCCAATTACAGGAGGAATATTCCAGGGACGTATTCCCGGCACTATTTACGCCTTTTTCTCAAAGATAGAGAGAGGGTGTTTGTTCCCACCTCCCCCCACCTAAAAAAATCTATAATTTTTCTTTCCTGTTTTATATAATATACTAGGAACCTAGCAGCTCCTTTTTGCGTCTGGAGAAAAATAAAATACCTATACGTTTATAAATAAAAAGTGAAGCTCTATTGATAAAATGTATTCGCTAAAAATAAATCTGAAATATAACAAATCACATTCAGTTCTTTCGAAATAGAAGAGAGATATATAGAGTGTTAAATTAACTATCATTTAATTATGTTATTCTAACTTATTTAAAAATTATTTAGAAGCGATAAATTGATTATAAAACTAGAGTTTATTTATTTAAAATGAAAAGTCCTTAAACCCTCGGCCTGAAAGAAAATCAAAGAAAATAAGCGTTATTCTATGCTGCTATTTTTGTAATTTGCTCTTATTACATTTGATTTTCCAAGTGACGTACAGATTTAAATGCATTATAAAGTGTTTCTATCAAAATATTTGGCTGGAAATAGACGAGTGCATAAGCAGATACTACCATAAATCATACTTTAAACAAAAATTAATATAGTTTTTTTTATAATTTTTGAAATTTTAAAAAATTTTATGTAATTTTAAATATTTTGTAAAAACAGCTATTGTAATATACTAAGAAATTATCTGTTTCAGGAATAAGATTATACGGTACTTATGTATTATCGCAACAATGTCAACGTTCCAGATAACTCGCCAAGATGACAATCATGATTTCGCATGTATTGTACCTACTGAATTGGCAACCCTTCGCTTCGTTTTGTATAACGTCGCTACCGCTGTTTGAAGTTTTAAGAAAATGGCGAGAGGCACACCAATTATACTCAATCCTTGTTTTTCATGTGCCTTATATATCACTGAATTTTAAAATTTAAAATATATTAATAATTTATGTTTACTGTTTAATATTTTGCCCGTTATTACATAGAATTAAATTGAATGAACAAAACAGGGTTACAATTGATTTCAAGATTCCCATTAAATCAAATCACATTGCTTTTATGTTAATAATTAAACATATTTTTTCTATTCCTCATGTCAATTATATGCTCTTATTAAAAGTAAGAATTTTGAAAGCTATAAAAAGGATAAGAGAATATATCACTGGAATTTGAAGATTTAAGGCTGCGAGTTACAATTAATTTAATCCCCTGTCATTTGCGCAGTTAAAATAAAAAACAATTTAAAAACTTTATACCTTAAATTTATTTTAACATTAACATGTACCAACGAGTTTAAAAACGACATCTAACATTTAATCGTGCAAGTATATTAAAAACAATCATAATATATTTTCCGAATGAGCAGATCAATTTATAAAACAAGATTAAGCAGATTTATACATGCTCTGTCGAATGCTTTAAAATATCGAGGTAAACAAGTCCAGTCGATTTTTTATTATTATGGCAATACTGGGTTTGCAACGAGAATATACCATTGGGGAAAGAAACCTGCAAAATGACAGCGCTATCGGTAGCATCATGATCCCAGCCGGCGGCGCAGCTTTACTTTGTAGGAAATACATGCTTGTAATTCGAGGTGAGACAGGAAGCTGAAGGTTTATTTTCAACGATTAATTTCAAAACGATTAAGAACTTCAAAACTTATGATAAATATTTATTTAAATCGTATTTACTTCATCTTAAAAGGAATATACATTACAGCACGTCTAATTCTAAACTTCATGACATCTTTTCCTTACCCCAAGTGAAATAGTTCTCCGCGGCTTCGCTATATAATTTATAAGGATTACGTTGTGTTCTATCCATATATTTTTTCTTTAAAAATATAATCAACCGTATTTTGCCTTCTTTATAAAAATTCTGTTCTGGCCCCAGACTTCCTTATTTCGAAAGTGCCTGTTTTTTTATTTTACTATCTTTCTGATATCTAGTATCGTTTCTTTTAAAGTGCTGGATAAAAATTTTTTTAAAGAATTCTTTTTCTCTTTTTTTTTACAATGGGCACAAATCACCTCCGGAAAAAAAATACTTTTAGCACAAAAAAGTCCTCTCTAAAGCAAACAGCCAAAACACTTTCCATTCTCTTCCAACTTTCCTTTTTATCTCTTTCACCTTTAAGAACAAACTCACGAGAACCATTTACGATGCCAAGTATCTCCCTGATGCAACCGAAAAGCCAAAGTCCGGCAGCATTAGCCGGACTCCGGAACTTCCCAGAACACAGAGAAACTTCCCCTTTATCACCCCGCGAGCCAGGCGAGCAATAAGAATCCGAAGCGACCGGACTCTAAAAAATTATAGTCCATGATTTTTCCTGTCCTAATGTCGCTATCTCATTAGGGTCCGGCTACACTGGGGAGTCGTTGTCCGGCAGACCCGGACCCAATGACGGATCACAAACCGATCCAATGGGATGATTAGAGTACCTTTCCGGTGATCTAATAACCCTAGTTTGGTCTTTTGTAAAGTTTAGACATGGAAAGAAGTTTGGGCGAGTTGGTAAGAAGAAGATATTTGTCTGGAGAAGGTTTTATAGGTTCTAGGAGACAAAGAAAGACAGAAATTATTCTTTTTGACTTGTATATCTTGGATGAGAAAATATGATTAATTCCCCTCTCTCGAGATCTGTAAATTGCTGACTGTTTCAAAATCTACTTAAAAACTTTTGCTAAAAGGATTACGTATGAAAAGTAAAAAATAATTTTAAACTTTTTTAACTGTCTAAAACAATTCTTTGTATATAGTTAGAGTTCTAAATATTTAACTGGATTTGTGCATTTGTTGAAACTGCATTGATCCACAACAGTAAAATAAGGTACTATGTAGTATTTTTTTGAGCTAAAGTGTCAAGAGTCATGAGATCGACATATGAGTGTCACTTTTGAAACTTTGACACGTTATGAAAAATGCTGAATTGCCCGAGGAGATAAACCTTTTAGCTCTTCCTCCTATCTAAATAAAAGAAAATATGAAATGCTGAGGTAAAAAAAAATTAATGACTTAAGGTATCCGACTACGTTCTAAACCGTGATTTTGCAAAAGCGTATAAATCTTCGATAATGAGCTTTTAAGTATATTTAGTGTCAGCCTAGATTAGAAAATGTATATAAAATTGTTTTAGGAATAGTATTGCATGCAACAAAAATTATTTAAGTACTGGCATTTTGACAAAAATGAACAAAGAAATACCCATTTTCAAAATATTCTCCTTTGTCAGTGTACGCGCTTCTATTATAATAATATTTTGCCTGTATATAGCTCAGACCTCTGTACAGAGGCTGAACTAGAATTTTTGAAACACATAAATTAGAACTGGATTTATCCATAATTTTTACTACAACACAGTTGAGAAATCTTAAGAAAAAAAACGCCGATAACTATTTCAATGGGTAGTAACTCTGAAAATAATGTGAAATTTTCAAAAATACTAGTTCAGACTCCCTGGAGAAGTCTTTACTTTATATAAGCACACACACACACATACACACACACTATAACTATGGAAGAATTTTTTTATAAAAAGAGAACGTTTTGAGAAAAGGTTATTGTAAGTTAATTTTTTGCCAAAATATTGTGTTTGAATAGTTTTTTTTTGTCATAATGTCCTTAAAATAATTTTACACATTTATTTTAATCTAAGCGACACTAAATATCATGAAAATTATCCATTTATGAGCCTTTTTAAAATCACGGTTCCGAACGTATTTGGATTCCTTAATGACAGTTTACTAAATTAATTTTATCGCACAATTCTTTTAAAAAAAGTAGTAAAATATAAAAAAAAAGAAAATCACAAAGGCCCAATATACCACTTTCATTGATATTTTTGTTAAATAGTTAGCAATAATTAAATATTTATTCGAATATTTATATTTATTTTTCTTATTTTTCCAAATAGAAGACTTAAAAAAAATATAAAAAGGTAAACTTATACAAAAACATTTTAGCAGAATATTTCTTACTATGATTACAACATTTTCTCCGCTAAGCATGGTGAATATGACAACCTCGACCATACTTCTTTACTTTTTTTAAGTAGTAAACTGCTATTATTGATTGCTTACATTTAAATAAATATTGATCATTAAATAAATAATATAAAATTAATAATTATATAAATAATATATAATTAATGATATAAATAATATATAATTAATAATTATATGAATAACAATATATAATTATCAATTATCAATTATATAAACAATAATATATGTGATTAATATTTATATGAATAAATATGTATATTTAAAATAGTTTTATAAATAAAAATATGTAATTAATAGTTTTATAAATAAAAATATGTAATTAATAGTTATATAAATAATAATATAAAATTAACAATTATATAAATATATAAATAAGTTAAATTACTCTTATAGACAAGATTTTTTACAATCGAAAATTCTATTGTAAATAAATAGTGATATACAAGTAACGTTTTGTAAGTAAGTATATGCTACATGAATAAGAAACATCAGCCTTTATGAAAAAAAATATCAATGTTTTTCGCAGAAAAATTAAATTTCAGAGACAGCGACGGCAGAAATTTTCGATTTTCTTTCAGGACAAATGTCACTTATACAGTAAGAAAATGTTTCAATTTCAATTAATTAATAACATTATATATGTTAATAACTGTATAACTAAGCGCCCCACTTAAATAAAAAAAAATTATGCGTATACAGTGTCTGATACTGAATACTCTACCATTGTATACCATGTGTATTAAACTATCTACCTTGTTAACATTAGTAAAAAACAGGTATTTTTTTGTCTGAGTAACCTACGCAAAGTAAAACATAAGTAAAAATAAATTTTAAAAATCCATGAATTCTTTCTTGCGTTTAAAGCCACAAATTCACACTGCGTAAGAAATTTAATTAAATTTTCAAGATTTTCTCGTAAAAATATTTGAATTTCTTTTTTCTCCCTTTTGTCGCAGTGGATATTTTTTTATATAACGATTCAACATATATATTCATACTTCTAGTCGATGTTTACTACTTTCACGAAAATATTCATATTTTTGTGGTTATACATAATATAATTTTTTGCTAATAAAATGTATTTTAAATGGAATTTTTATGTGAATTATACTTTTGACATCATTGTGTTTGTTGAATGCATACTTAAACTATGTTAGATAAACAACATTAAAATTCATGAAATGTTACCTCGATGAATTTTTAAAAGGAGTGGTGTGATACAGGTTTGAAATAATAATTTCCAGGGTTAATGTTCATTATATGTACGTAAAAAGTTTTCGATATAAAAAAAAGAAGAAAATCTGTTTAAAAGTGTAGTATTGCTTATTATACCTTAAAATAATTTATTTTTTGTTATCAACACTTATCAAAATTTCACTACACTTGAATTTAGAAACAACTCCAAGTTGAAACATGAAATAACGATATTTAAATGACTTAAAATTTAGCTTACATTATAATTTATTTGATTATATATAATTATTTAGATCTGGAAAATGTGTTCAGATTCTTTAAAATAAATTGTTAATTAACCTCTTTCATACATATGATGTATAAAATTATTTATTTATAATTTATTTTTTAATTTTATAATGTAAAATTAAGAACCACAAAATTTGTAAATTTTAACAATTTTTCAAAACAAAAATAAATATAAAATTATATATTTTAAAAATTTTTTATTTTTTTAAGGAAATGTTAAAAAAATTTTAATTATTTAATGAAAACCCTATTTTATTTTTTTTTTAAAGTAAAAAAATAAACAAGTTAACTTTTTAAATAAATTTTAAAGGGTAAAAAAAACAAAATTGTTAAATTCCAAAAATGTTCGAAATTCCAATGTGGTTTGTTTAAAAAAACTTGTTAAATAGCTTAAATGAAGAAAAAATATATTTTCGTTATAATAAACTTTAAAAAAGTTAGCTTTTAAATTTTTTTTTTTACGATTTTTCCCTTGAAGTATTTTAAAAAAATTAAAAATACTAAGAAAACCATTTTTCGGCATTTTAAATACTATGCATCTAAATAAAAAAAATTTTTTGAAGCATTAAATTCAAATCAAAACAATTTCGATTCATCAAAATTTAATTTAAAGTAAATTTACTATTTCTCCACTTTTTTCTTTTAGTTAAATGTTAGGAAGTATTGAAAAAATTAAATTTTTACTCTACATAAAATATATTATATTTAGAAACAAAGGGAATCCATATTCTAAGTGGGAACCATGTTATTTTTTAAAAGGCATTGGATAACTGTCCATATTGGCATGAATTTCGTACCAGGCAGGATCGAAAGCTTCAGTTCCGATTCATTCAAAATTGTTGTGTGGAGTAATTGAAGTATGTGCAAGTAAAATTGTTCCATGTGTAATATCCCTTTGTCATAAGATATGTAAATTTTTGGATTGCCAATATTCTGTTGTCTAAATATCTTGCCAAATCTATTAAACCTTTAAAATCTTTTTTAACTGCTTTTTTTTTAACGAAAAAACTAGAAATGAGGGTTTTTTTTTGTGATGGATTTTTGAGACAAATACTTAGTACGTAAACTCACTTTGCATCTCACTCTAATTTTTTAATTGAATGCGAAAATGATTATTTTAACGGACAGAATGTTAAAAAAAGGGGGTAATTTTGGTCTTAAATTATCCTTTTGGTTACCAGTCTATTTACCAAACCGGTAAAAAAAGTTGATTATCATTGGTTGTTGTTTATCAAATGTTGATTATTTTTGGTTGATTACAAAAATTTTTTAGGCGAAAAAATTTTAATAAGAACAATTGGTGACAGAATTACAAATTCGTTCCATGCTAATTGCACCTTACCTAGTTATACTGTAAAATATATTTAACATCGTTGAAAATGGTTAATTGGTTTGAACAATGTTGTTTTAAATCTAAAAAGGGGGAAAATTTAAAAATTTTTCCCCCCAAAAATACGGGATTTTGAGCTGAAATTTTCTAAATTTAAAAACATTCTCTATGGAAAAGATGATGTTCTAGGTAAGTCAGTATCCTTTCAAAAATTAACTCTTTTTCCCAAGACTGTCATTTTAAACAGGGGGGGCTCCCACTGGTTTTAAAAATTTTTATATTTTTATTTTAATTAGAACACCATTAAAAAGTTTGGCAAAAAAAATTTTTATTAAAAGGGTTTTTTAGGAATTAAACCCTTGGGATCTGGAAATGAAACTAAAGTTTTTTGGAAAAGAAACCATTTTTTTTTTGGTACAATTTCATTGTCTATTTCTATTGTAAATTAATTCCAATGTATTCAAAATTGGATAATTGGTTCAAATAATGTTGCGTTAAAGCTACAAAAGGGTCAAGGGAGACAAATTTTCAATTAAGGTTTATGAATAAGACAATACTTTTGGCCTGATTTTAACTAACTTCGGCAGAGCATCGAGTAAAGTTGTAACAACCTACTAAAGGTTGTTGGTGTTTGAGGATTTGAACAAAGATCAGCCACAGCAAGTTTTATACACAATTTTATTTAACTTTTACTTAATCAACACAACTAAAGGTAGGAAACACACCTAATAAATAATTAGATGAGCAATCGCTTGGCTTAAGGCTACTTAGAGTTTATTTAACTTACTCTTGGAGCACTCTTGACTTCGACGCATCAATTCTCTGTAATTATCTTTCTTAAATATATGACCTGCGGTCGCAAATCTTGGTCACAATTTCATCACTTTTAATCTCCAATGATCAACTATCGACCATCCATCGACTAACATCACGTACCTAAATGCTAACGCTTAAATAGAATAACTCATTTAAATAAATCAAGACTTCTTTCGAGGGAACGTTTTCAACAGAACTTAGAGTTAAAAAGAATAGTTTTACCTCAAGAGGATTAATGGAAGGTTCACGGATAGACCCGTTACGAGGTTAAGTTTCATATAAAACACAATGCATTTTTTTTACACGATTGATTTTCATGAGATCAAATTTCAAACCCTTAACTGATATACTCAATTTGTATATCATAATATCTGCTAACTTAGCCCTTAACTTCCCAATTTTTTAAATTTCCATGAAAACAATATATCAGCTAGTTCTCAAGTAATAATAAAAGCGATATATATATATATATATATATATATATATATATATATATATATATAAATTAAGCTGTTTTAAATTGAATTTCAGTCATTTTTTTGTTTGTTGCAGAAGTGAAATATTGCGCAGTAGTGCTGTACATTACAAAACTTTTTTTTATATGAGGATTTTATTTGGCCCATCATAAAATGTTTAAATTTCTTACCTGTAATTTATTTCGTCAAAAAGAGGAAGCATAAAAATATAATGGATTCTTTTTTTATAGCAAAAATACAGCCCCTGGCGAGGTACCAGAGATTTTTATAATTGATTTCTACAAAAAATGTACTCCTCCATCTAGTGTAGGACAAATTAGCATGTATTTCGTTGCAGTAATCTTTTTTTCTCAAATAAGTGATTTGTAGGTATTTAAAAAAAATTGAGTCTGTTAAATTAAAATAAATTATATGCTGCAGAAATGCAACAGTGGGAAGTTAAGGGTAAAACACTGTACTGATAAATTTAAAATATGTACCAAAATTATTTGAATATCTTTGCAAATATATAGTAATCCGATAATTATGCTCATTTCAAATATATCGCCTTAAGGTATCCGACAACGTTCGGAACCGTGATTTTGCAAAAGCGTATAAATGGATAATATGATATTTATGTCACTAGATTAGAAAAATGTACATAAAATGAGTTATAAGAATATTATTACAATAAAAAATATTTAAATACAATATTTTGACAAAAATGAACATAGAATGACCTCTTTTCAAAATATTCTCCTTTTGTGAAGGGCTCTAATATGGGCTCAATATTTTGCCCCTGTATGTAGCCTTGACCTCACTATAGAGGCTCAAATCCAGAATTTTTGAAATATATAACTTAGTGAAAGTGAGTTTATCCCATATTTTACGACAACAGAGGGGATTAAGGCAGGCCTTTAAGAAAAAACCTGATAATTATTTCCAATGGGTGATAACTCTGAAAAATAATGTGAGTTTTTCAAAAATCCTAGTTCAGACTCTCCTCTGGAGAAGTCTTTTATAAAAGCGAAATATTATTACTCTTAGAAGTATTTTTATAAAGGAGAGCATTTTGAAAAAAAGATTATTCTAAGTTATTTTTTTGCCAAAATATTGTATTTAAATAATTTTTTTTGTCAAAATGTCCTCAAAACAATTTTATACATGTATTCTAATCTAATTGACACTAAATATCATGAAAATTATCCATTTATGCGCTTTTTTAAAATCACGGCTCCGAACTTAGTCGGATACATTAATTTAAAAATATACCGTCATTCCCTCAATTTGTAGAGAATCCCTTTAAACAATCCCCGTCCTCTAAATCCCGATCCTCACCCTCGTAGTCCTGAAGCATGAAAAAAAGGACGACACTCGGCGGCTCTTGCAGAAGAAACAGACAGACGTAAAAATCAATCCTAGTGTGAATTTTGTTTCTCCATTTTTACTTTTTCTTTCCGCGTATGTCCGGGAAGATATATGGTATTTTTTGAGATAAATTATTCAAAGATCTATCCGTTCCCCTTGGCTTTTTTCCCCACATGGGTAGAAACAGTTATTCAGAGCGTTACGCTTGTGGACTCGAACCAAGTTAGCTTTGTAGCCTGAGGTGCGAAGCAAATGGAAAAAAATTATTTCGTGGCAACTTTGTGACTCGACTCGAATTGTTTCGACTCAGAAGAGTGTGAAAGTGGGGCAGGTATGCATGAATGATGAGGATATACGGAACTTAAAGGATGGAGCGTATGCGAGAGAAAAAGGAATGAATTGAGTTGTTAAATATATGCATGTGCGGGATATTTAAATGAATTACACATAATTTTACAGTATGCTTTTCGAGTACTGGATAAAAAATCTTTGTTGTCAGATAGTTTGAATTTATAAGTATAATATTTATTATAACTGAAAATTTAATCCAAAATTTTTAAAAATTGAAAATAAGCTTGGTATTTGAATTAATAAGAAATAGATTGAAATAAATTTTGTTATTAATGATATTTCAAAATGTGTGTCTAAAACTATTTTAATGCATTTTTCTCTTACGTAGTTTCTAAACAAAATTATGTATAATCAGCCAAGTTTCATATTTCAAAGTTTTAAAAAAGCTTTTATAATCATTAGAAGTAAAATAAATTGAATTTCTTCTAAGGGTTTTCTAATTTTATTTCAATTCCAATGATATTACTACGTTATTCTCCACAATATGAGCTTAAATACTTGAAGAAGGTTCGTTCTGGGTACCTTCCGTTCCGAACGCGAGTACTTAACCAATCAAGCCAAAACGATCGTCATCGCGTGATGTTGGTACTAGTTCATATAGATATCACACCGCCACATACCCCCTGCCAGTGTTTCGGAATAGGCGAACAAACGATACCATATTCGTGGCGAGCATGTAAACAGTTGCGTCATTGGTGGGGTGCATCATTTTTTTTGAGAACTTTTGGCCAAAATAAGCCGTTTTTCTCAATGTTTGCGGCTTGTTGCTTTGCGGTGGATAGATGGCGCCACGATTTTGGGGCGGGAAAGGGGGGTGGTTCCTTTCACGGCAGGGTCCCAGAAGGGAAAGGTTTTTTTTTGGGCCTTCCGTTCCCAACGCGGGCAACCAATCACGCCCCATTTGTATCGTGATGTTGGGCTGTTAAAGATATCCACCGCCACATACGTTTTAGGTTAATAAGAATTGTTCGACAAATTCAGAAGGGGGGATAGTAGGACATGAGGACGACAAATACCTTTGGGAAAAAGGGGGCCAAAGACGTTTTGTCGGGGAATTTGCAAAAGCAGTTATAAAGGGTGTGTTGTCGAGTGGAATGAAAAGGGACAATAAAAGGTAAGAAATATATTTATTAGACGTAAAACATGTTTACATTACGAGCAGTGTGTCACACCTCAACGTCAGAAATGCAACAAGTCATTGTTACAGGAATTGTTCAAAGTTGCGGCCGCGTAGGGGTAATAGCTCAGCCAACATCGACGGACGTAGGATTGTTGGATGATTTCAAGCAAAACCGGTGTGCTGGTGATGTTAGCTGAAGCAGCGCTAATCCGTGCCACGTGATCCCTTATTGAAGTGATTGTTCATACCGGATTTCAGGTGGCCCAGAAGAAAAACCCGGGAAAGTGGTCAGGGAAACGTGCAGGCCATTTTTCAGGCCCACCGGGAAATCCATCACTCGGGATGAAACTTGAGGTGGTTCGCAAGCAACGAAAATGTGCTGGTATACCACCGTGCAGGAATCACACATTCTAGTACGCTGTGGTCTCCAGGAGGAAGTTCTGTAGGAAAACATGGTAATTTGCACTATTGAGGCGTTCGGGCAGCAGATACAGCCACTCCCCTCGCCTGGCTCATCGTTCTCCTTGTGGCTACTATTATCGCAATTTTTACTTACTAAGCGATCCCATGTTTTATGGTGATCTCTCGTCTCCATGCTGCCTACAATCACCTATTTGTCGATCGAATTCGGAAACAATCTGCATAAGGTTCCATTAATTTGCACACTACTGTAAGTATGCTACAACATCCCAATATTGTTTCAAAAAGTCATTTTAAATTTAACCAGTCATGATGAAACTGAAGAGATAAATAAAACATTTCTAAAAGAAAAATCCACATTATTAATTTTTTAATATTATGATATTCATCTGTCTATAATTTTAAGGCATATAATAAAAACTGTATTATATGTAATTTCGAAACAAAACCATTTAGAATTTTTTTTATATAATTTCGGAAGTGATTGTTTAAAACTAAAATATTTCGGTAAAAAACATTATTTCAGTACTTGGCAAGATGAAAATATACAATATAAGCCCATGAAACAATTAGTATACCAACTGTAATTTGAATTTGCTGTATCTGCGTTAATATTTAGAAACATAATGGGATTAATAAGTAAAAAAAAAAAAATGTCAAAACTGAGAAGTTAAAGTTAGTATTTGTGTGGTACCATTTTAAATGA
>BMAV01025086.1:0-89312 GCA_019973955.1 Trichonephila inaurata madagascariensis | reverse complement strand
ACACAAAACTTAAACCCAACAAATAAAAAATTTTAAACCCAAACGATTGCAACACACTAAAGGGAAAGTATGCAAACCATGCAAATTTACATCATGTTGGGGCGTAAAATATGCCCCCTTTACCCTTTATAGAAAGCAACATAAAGGTGACCATAATGTAACCCGCGCATGTGGGGAGAAACAGGGGGTTTTTTAAGAATGGCAACGTTTTTTTTGGGTTTTTGGAATCTGTTTAAAAGCCTAGTAAAAAGACATGCGGTTTTTTTGACAAATTTTTTACCGGGGAAAAATTACCTAGGGGTTTTGGGCTTTCCCAAAAAGAAACGGGGCAAACCAAGGAACTTGTAGGGAATTGTCTGCTGGATGCGGGAGGGGACCCAGGGGGTCCACCCCCACCTTGTTGCACTATTGCCCGCTTTGTCAGGGGTTTCCCCGGGATATGGTTGTGTAGCCCACCAGGATAAGACCCCGCATTAAAATGCATATTTGTTTTTCTTTTTAAATTTTTTAATTTCAGAAAATAAAGATTTTAATCTAGCCTTTAATAAAGTAACTTTCAAATCCAGAATATGAATAATATAACCCAAAAAATTAAAAAAGTAAAAAATTTTTTTCTTTGGTAATAAAAAAATTTTTAACACTTTTATATCAATTTATCAAAAATTTTTTGATAATACCCAAAAACCTTTTTTAAATTTTAAAAAATCTTCCACAAAATATATTTTTAAATTTAATCACTAGGGAGTCTTCACTAGGGACGTTTTTTTGAGCTGGGACATTAAAATTTTGAAACCAAAAAACAATATTATTCAAAAATTAGTTTTTTTACTTTTAGATTTAATTGAATTCAATAAATACAGATAGTATAATTAAAAACAATTAATATAAACTAATTGAGTCGATTTAAAATTTATTTACTGAAATATTCCATTAGAATTTTAAACATAGTTATTCTAATAGTTCATTAAGATAATTCAAATTTTTGTTATATTTACTTGAAATACAAATAATGGTTATATACAGTGCTTTATTTAATTCCATAAATTTTCCGTAAAATGTATTTAAATTAAGATAAATTTCTGAATCCTTTATAAAAATATAATTCTATGAATATAATTAATAAGTAATTAATATCAATGAATTATTAATAATTTTTGCATAAAAATCACAAAAGAATTATTTTGATTCAACAACATTTATACTCAAATTTCATTCATATAAAAATTAGCGTAATGGGGTAATTGATACAAAAAATTCTACTAAAAACAAAAATTATTTTAAATATTAATAACTACCTTTGAAATTAATACTTTCACTATACAGATAAATTATTATAATTATAAAATCTAGAAAATAATAAACAAAATTTTTGTGACTACGTATGATAAAATAATAGTGATATAAACAAGGGGGATTTTCTCTTTGGTACTAAAAAACATATCTGCGGTATAAAAAATAATTCATTATTTTATATAAAAATTAATTCCAAAATTGTTCTAGAAAGGTATGTATAATTAAATATAATTAAGTGATCAAGAAAAAATAGGATTAGTTTGATGAGGGCCAAAACGCCAGAGCCCAAACAAAACATAATTGAGCGAATAAAAGGGGGAATAATGAATCCCACCGCCATCTTCCTCTTCAAACTTAATCTTTACCATCTGTTAATTTAGTCATTCCTATTTTTCTTCTCTTGCACTCGAATAAGAAAAAAAGCAATGAGGGGAAAACTACTTATGGATTCTAGTAGAGCAAATGCTAGTTGAAAATAACTTGTTCTTTTCATCGGGGAAATGTATTGAGAATGATCTATTGAACTGCTAATGTGGATGCCTTGAGAATGCAGCAAGTACAATTCTCCTGGCTCTCTTTGAGCATGGAGGAATGAGCCAAAATTATCAGTGGAAACGGTTGAAACAAGCATGGCACATCCCGAAAAAAAATGTGCAACGTATTTGCCAAATAATTTTTTTAAAAAACCTTTCTAAACAAATAATTTAAAATATGAAAAATCAGATATTTTGTTTACTCATTTTTGAAGAAATTGTTAAATAAATAAGAAAAAGGAAGTATTAATGAGATATTTGTTTTGGTTTCATTTATTTATTTAAAATTCACTAATTTTCCTCAAATAAAAAGTTCGCCTACCGCAAACAATGTTGACCCTAATTTTCGGGCATTTTGTATAAGGATATCTTTAGGAGGGTTCATTTCTCCATACGGGAAATTAAGTACAAGTACAGACTCCGATCATTTGCTTAAAAAAAATCCATATTTATTTCAGTGAAGATGAATTGTTTTGTTTCAAAACATTAGTTTTCGTTAAAAATATCACCATAAAATCCTGATCACTGTACTCCCATACAGAGATATACATAACTGGTAATAAAAAATGTATCAAAATATCATTTCTTAAGGTGAGAAAGGTAATGTGATGTGAATAACAATTTTAAAAACCTGTACAACTATTGCTATTTTACTGAAAAGGAATAACCCATTGCACCATGATGAATTTCCTCAAAACACTTGAAACATTTGCATCAAGATTAGAAAGTAAAATCTCATTTGACAAAAAACTAAATTGATTCGTATAAAAATAGAAATATTTTAAAATACTTTTATTTCACTTTCTTTTCAGAAAAGTTACGAACCGATATGCAGAAGTTTTAAATAGTGTATGCCTATTTTCTTTTAGCTACACATAGATCTGAAAATAAAATATCTCTAATTGAATTTTTTTTCTCCCCTTGTATAAATTATTTTTATGTAGAACTGTGTGTCCTAAGTTAGCAGTGTTTATAATAATGCAGCATAGCCATATATAATATATAAGCTCCCTTATCTATAGGTATATAAATATACATATATACATAAAAAATTGCAGAAGAAAGCAAATTTAATGAACTACATTCAATATAACTGATTAAATGTTCAATTAAATCTTGTGCGATAATTCAAGATATTTCTGACATTAATTAAAAAAAGAACTAATCTTAAAATCTTTAGAAAGCACTAAAATTTTATTTGCTGCTTGATGTCAATTGAATTTGATAAATATGAATGATGTCAATTAAAAACAATTGGTATATATAATTATTAGTAATAGAAGTAAAATTTTCATTCCTGAAGTTCTCAATTCGAACGTAGACATAATCGTAAAATTCTTGATAAGAATTCAACCTTGACTTACTTATTTAAAACACTTTTGATATAGTGGTGTCCAGTACCATATTTAACCATTTAAAATTTTCCACAATTTATATTTAAATGTAAATAAATTACCGTGTATTTAAGGAAAACTTCAATGTATAAAAGAAGATATTCATAACATCTGCAAAAAAATTATTTTTTAATAAAATTAATAAATTTATGTAAATACTAAATATTTTTAAAAAGGATGAAAACAAGTTTTCTTAAAAATGTGTTAGTAAAAAAATATTTTTTAGATGAAAATCATAAAATAATCTTTTTTTATTCCTCAACTTTTAATTGCATTGTGCAATGTGTTTACTCTCCATAGGGCGATTCAAACAAAAGGTACAGCATAAAAAAGCACAAAAATTATTTTAAGAAATATATAATCACTACCTAAGAAATTAATGCTTTCATCATAAAGTTAAAATAATTATAATTAAAAAACTAGTAAATAATGAGTAGCCTTTTTTGTGAATACTTATGGTAAACTATTGTGATACGAACCAAGCGATTTTTCCTTCGTTATTAAAAAATATATCTGATTTACAAAAACTCCTTCAGTAATTTTTTCAAAAAAATGCGTGCATTTCATCATAATTAAAAGACAACCGAGAAAAAATTGGACTAATTAGATGAAAATCGATTTGCCAGTCTGAAACAAGCATGACGGAGGGAACAAATATATATAACAAACCTCCGCCATTTTTCTCAAAACTTCATCTTTGCCACCTGTTAGTCCACAGTTCTCTTTTTACGCGCACGGACTCAGCTCCGTAAAGCCGATCGTAAAATAGTAAGAAATGATGTGAAGGTAAAACTACTTACGGAATTGTTTCGGAAAATGAATTCTTTCTGCTATGAGTTGAAGAGCTCGATGGAAGAGAAGCACGAGATAGATCTAAAAAGCTAGATGATCCGGTACAATCTGAGCATGCGCGCGACAGGATTCTCCCCGACGTCGTATCGAGGATTTAGGGAGGAGCAGCATTTTTCAGTGAATCCCCCCGTATCAAACAAATGTTACTTATGAGAAAACATCACTAGCTTAAAATATTTACTAATTGTTTTTAAAAAGGCAATTACTACTATTTAAAAAAAAAGCAAGTACACTCTTAGGTTCACCCGAAAATCTGTTCACACAAAAAGAGAAACATGAATATATTGTACTAAGATATATATTAAAAATCCTACTTCAAATCGTGAAATAAGTGACATGTTGAATAAGAATTTTTTTTTTAAAGCTTAGAAGAGATTACTTTTTTACTAGAAAAGAGTAAACGTCATTAAATTATGGATTTCTTCAATACTCATGCTGTATTTGTATATGTTTAGAAAATAAAATTTCGATTGACATGGATTCGAATGATAACCAAAATATTTTGAAATAATTTGTTTTGACTGTTATCAAATTCATAAAATGTTCTCAAGAAGGTTTTAATATATATATATAGCCCTGTTCACCTTAAGTCTATTTCGCTGTCCTAAATCAGTGGAAAACAATTGTTTTTTCAATTTGGTCTAGCGACTATTTTTTATTGTCTACTTATATTTTGGCGCGTTTTTATACGTTTTTAAAATACATTTTTATTTATTCTTAGCTTTGTAGGTATTACAATACGTTTTTTTTTTGTTATTTTACTTTATTATACTATATATATATATTTTCCTTCTTTAGCACTGTAGGTTCTAGAATTTCTTCACTTTTATTTTATTATACTATGTATATATATATATATATATATAGTATAAAAATATCAGAATATGAAACATTGAATTCGAATTTGGTTTAATTTCACTGAAATATATTTGATAGTAATATTCAGAGGCCTCATTTCATGGTTTAAAAAATTTTCCACAAAATATATTTAAATTTCAATAAGTTACTGTGTATTTTATGAATATATAGATAAGTAAAACGAGGTAACAAATAAATTCAATAAAAATTCGAAAGAAAATTTATATGAATAAAATATTATTTTTAAAAAATAAATAAAAAAAGTATTTTTAAAATTGAGTTTATAAATAATATTCTTTATATGAAAATCACTGAAGTATCGCATTGATTCAACAAATTTTTTCTCATTGTTAATTTCATATAAAAAAAATTAGCCGACATGGGGGAACAAATATCAAGGATTCCACATAAAAAACGCAAAAAGAAATTATTTTAAATGTTGATCTCTACCTTCGAAATTATAATACTTTCATTATACAGATAGAAATATTATAATTAAAATACCTAGTAAATATATAATGTACAAAATGTTTGTGTCGACTTATGATAAAATAATTGTGATATGAATAATGTGATTTTCACTTATTAAAAATTTATCTGCGATATTAAAACTTATTCAGCATTTTTTTTAAAAAAAACACAAATACGTACATTCAAATATAATTAAGCAATAATCGATAAAAAATGGATTGCCTACGAGACAAGAGGGATCGTTCAAAATGGAGGTGGGGGAATAAGACGCTTTCATCCACCACCTTTTTATCTTTCTCACCCCTGTTCATTCAATTATTAGTCTTTTCCCTTACACACGCGGTCTCCTCTGTAAAGCAGATTCTAAAATGAGAAAGAAATGCAGTAAAGGGAAAACTACTTACGCAATTTAGTAGGAAAGAAGCAAATGTTGCGTTTGTTGTAGATGCATTATACTGTATTGGCTTTACCTAAATAAAATTCGGCAAGATTAAACAATATCCGTAGAATGTTCTGATGTCAACTGATCTGACAATATTTGAGCATGCGCAAAAGTAGATTTTCAGGAGCTCCGTCAAGAATGGTGGGAGGAGCCGGAATTTTATCAGCGAATCCGAATCAAGCAAGTGTTATATGGCGTCACAATATAGCTATAAGCAGCTTGAAAAATATACGTTAATCATTCCATATGTTAAGTACCTATCAAACGAAAGCAGAACGGATATTTCATGAAGTTAAACTGACACTTTTGGAAAAAAACTTTATAAAAAAGGAATCTAATATAATGTTTTTCATGGGAAGCAAACAATTGTTTAATTTCTGAATAAGTACAAAGCTGTTTTTGAATTTAAAAACCATAAGCTTAGGAAATTTAATTTGCAATGCATTTTATAGACAAAATATGAAAAAATTCTAATCTAAGAATACATATATCCTTCAAGTGTTGCTTATGTTTTAAAATCAATATGTTTTTCTTTATTCTAAGACATCGAATAATTACAGTGATAAAATATAAAGTACAGTGGATCCTTCCTTCACGAACATAATTCGTTAAGGAAAATTCCACTACAAACGTAATAAAGCATTTTTTTAGAGTAAGGACAAAATATATATATTTCCTTCTGTAAAATATATTCTACACACTACTGATTTAAAGTTCTTAGAGTATATTCAAATTACACTATTATTTATTTATCTTCACTTACCTAAAATGAATCTAATAGTAGTGATAAAATAGTTAAAGTAGCTACAGCTACATATATCATGCAATGACAATATCTTAAGGATGAATTGAGTGCTAACAATTTATCATCCAAAATTGGGGGCTGAAGGACGCAGTATGCAAGAAAACATGATCATTTGACATATGAAACGTAATTGGTTTATTTTCGTACCTTCTGTTCTTTTTTATATTTTGTTATGTTCATAGAAGAAAACATCTATTTACAAACATATTTTGATTCATATTTTAAGGGGGATTTGTCCGAGACAACCCTACTTCAATAAAGTTGTAAAAAAAGTTATTTATTATCTTTCCAAAAATTTTTGAATTTTTCAATAAGTCATCGCTTGCTACTGTTACAATTCAACCGTGCCACATTGTGGCATGCGTACCGCGGGTTGGCTATCCTTGTTCTGTATTTATAAATAAACACAGAAAATTTAATAAAAAAAGAATTACAATCACTTTTTATCAAATTAAATTACTTAATTTAATGCAATATAAAATGTAGTGTTACAACTATAACACTAGAAATAACTAACAATGTAAATGTTATTACATTTTAAATAAACAGTTCTCAAACATTTCTTAGTTTCATTAGTTCTTAAACATTTCCTCAACAGGAAAAAAATTAATGAAAAAGCTTCTAAGTTACATAAATTATTTTTTTAAAAATAAAAATTGGCTTTGAAATCAGTCTTAATTAAATAATTACGAGAACTCAAAAAACTCAAACCATAATCAAGCAGAAATAAATTTTAGTAATAAAAATTGAAATTAATAACCATTTCACACTGAAAGAGTTGATTGTGCTCAAAAACATTTTTAATTAATTCAATTTTAAGAGTGAAAAATGCTTTAGAATGAAACCAAAAACTTAGCACAGAAAACTTGAAATATCTTAAAAACTAATTTGTTATCGGATCTGAAATTTAGTGGCAAGCTTTCCAATGATATGAACCACAAGAAACTGGGGGAAAAAAGTATTATTGAAATTTGCAAGGTATTGACGAACGAAATAAAAAAAAAAAAAAGAACCGTATTGTGTGTCTGAATTTTCTTTTGTTGTTGTTGTCTCAAATCCCCTTGAAGCAGGAAAGCCTACACCAAGTCCATTGACCTGAATGTCACACACCAGGTCTTGATCTTCAAACAACTGTCCCATGGAAATGCCTCTGCAGCGCAGAAGATGAACAGGAGAAGGAAGGAGAGAGCAAGGTCAGGTAAAGAAAGACTTAGCTCCCTGCATAAAGGTCATGCCACGCAGGGGACCGCATCTAAAGCGCGATAAGGCCGTCTTTTTCCAAGGTAAAACGACTGATAGATTGTCAAGGGATTCTTCTTAATGTCTTTTTGATTGCAAAAAAATATAAAAAAAGTGTAGATGAAAAAAATATAATTTATTTGGTATGTACTTTACCGGTTGCTCTTAATACAATTGCTCTTAAAAATAATATCTAAAATTCCTTTTGCATCAAAATAGATTTCTCTTATAAGGAGAGTGCAAGGTCTTGGGTCACACGGATCAAATTTTGTAGGATGGTAGTTTTAGTTTCCCTGTTGAAGAAGATAAGGGGGCACAACTCCATAATTTTTAGATCCGGGGCGTAACAAGTGCCAAGAGGAGGTTAAAAAGTATCGCGCGATAGAAAAGACACCAAAAAACTGTATAAGTAATTTCTAACGAAATATATGCTTCCCCTACATAAATAATATAAATAAAAAGATATTTTGAAAAGTACATTGAAATCTTGACTTCTCAACAGACGAGAGATTAAAAAAAAAGATAATGCTAAAAAAACACACACACACACTATCATTAACAAAAGCCGATGTTTAAAAAACGATTTTGCTTCCTAGAACTAACATTACAGCTAGTAGTTTAAGTTGCCAATCGCATAGCTCACGTTGGAAAATCTCTATGAGAAAGAGAATTTGTTATAAGAAAAAAAAAGGTGTTTTTAAAATGTAGGAGTTCTTTGCTAGCTGCTTTTAAAGAAAAAATAGAGAGAAAGATTTATTTGCAAATACATAAAGATTTAAATATTGTATAAATTCATTCCATTGCTTTAGATAAGAATAATGATGTATAAATGTTAGTTTTTTCCTCAATATAAATCAAATAATTTAGGTAATCAGAAGTTTTTGCTCAGCATAAATCAGATATATAGTTCTAGAGGAGCTAATCAAATTAACGTTGAAGGGAAAGTGTACCGTTATTGATATTTACCCCGAATTCAAAAATGACTTTAAAGAAATGGATGTTGACATGCAGAAATTTTTTTGTAACAGCCGGCCTAATCAGTAAGGTGAGAAAAACAATGATTTTATCAGAAAATCAAGCACAAATATTAGACATTCTTTGATTAGATTCCGCTATATAATACATCATCAAATTCTATGTGCGAAACAAGATTTAAAAATATTTTCCAAAATAATGTCAGTTATAATAAAAGAGGCATCAACTTTACTAACGCAAGAGGTCTTAATGAACTTGAATATGCACAATAAGAAGAAATTAAGGTATCCGACTATGTTCGGAACCGCGATTTTAAAAAAGCGCATAAATGGATAATTTTCAGGATGTTTAGTGTCACTTAGATTAGAATATATGTATAAAATTGTTTTAAGGACATTTTGACAAAAAAAAAAAATATTTAGATATAATATATTTCGGCTAAAAATTAACTTAGAATAACCTTTTTTCAAAATGTTCTCCTTTTGTGAAAAATGCTTCTATTATAATAATATTTTGCCTTTATATAGCTCAAACCTCTGTACAGAGGCACAACTATGATTTTTGAAAATTTCACATTATTTTCAGAGTTACAACCATTTCAAATAATTATCGGCGTTTTTTTCTTAAAATTTCTCCCCTCTGTTGTGTCGTAAAACATGGATAAACCAACTTCTAAGTTATATGTTTCAAAAATTCTAGTTGAGCCTCTGTTCAGAGGTCTGAGCTATATACAGGCAAAATATTATTATAATAGAAACATTTTTCACAAAAGGAGAATACTTTGAAAATGGGTCATTCTACACTCATTTTTTGTCAAAATATTGTACTTAAATAATTTATTCTAAAAACAATCTAAGTGACACTAAATGTCATAAATATTATCCATTTATATGCTTTTGCAAAATCACGGTTCCGAACGTAGTCGGATACCTTAAGGGTCTTCGACATACAACAATGTACGACGACTCATATGCGGTCCTGTTCTTAATCAATCTTTTACTTTATTAGAATGAATAAAGCTTTTTTTGAATGGGAAACAATATTAATTATGATGAATTTTCACAAATCAATTGATAGATTTGATTTATTGTTTCTATGTGACATCTCTCAGTATTTGAATGAGCATAATAAAAAACATAAGTAAATGGATTAGCTTTATTAAGGATGTATGAATTTATTAAAAAATGATCTTGACGAAACTTGACATCATCACCAAAGATGTGGAAAAGAAAAACATGAAGCAATTTCTTGGGAACTACAAAATCTTTTCAAAACACAATAATTTTGGAAAATACGCTTACAATTAAGATAATTCAATTAAAAAAATATTTAATTACTATCAGAAAACAAGACAAATTTTCCAAGAGACATTTAATAAATTTAAAAATTTGGAAAATATACATTTCACTTCATTTTATATCCACACAAAACAAAATTTGGAGCAATGACCTTATCCGAATTTATTTGTTTAGGTAAAGATGAGAGGAAGAAATAGATAAGTTTGAGTATCAAAGCAGCATAGAGGGGGAAATAAATGTTAAAGTTTGATTTTAATACTGTACGGGGAAATTTCTGAAAGTACTCGAGAAGAAAATGATCCCGACAAAAATAGAAAACATTACACTAAATGTGTGTGTGTTTGGGATTCTGTCCTAAACAATTTTTAAAGATGAAGCTTGTTAATGGTCTTTTAGCAGTGCTATTGGATTATAGCAGATTTGCGAGAAAAATTGATCTCATCAATGAATTTCCAAAAATTTACCAACAGATATTGACAACGAAATGCATTAAAATATTTAATGCTGAATATGAACATAACATTAAGAAATTATCTGAAAACGAGCAGCAAGAAATTACGTATTTAATACACTTGTATTAACTTTATCATATGCATATACATATCCAGTGGCGTAACGTACACCCCCGCCACAGGGGTGTACTTTACGCCAGGTTCTAGAGGGTCCAAAGCCTGACTCCCACCAAGTACCTACCCATTGTAACACCCAACTTGGGGCACAAAACCTGACTTTGCTGGGGGGGGAGTTGGTCCAAATGTGTACTTCCTTACCCCACTGTACATATCTGTAATTTGCTTTGATTTTTTTTATTACCGTAGAACTTTAAAGTTACACTAAGGCTATTAGCGATGAACCTCGTAATTTTGAATCTCGGTCAAGTAACGAGGGCAACACCTGAGCTGGCACATCACTCTCTACCATAAATGTAAACATACTAAGCATAGTGATATCTGATGGTCATGTTATTATTAATTAAAAATAATTTCTCGACGTTGGTCTTCATTTTCCTTTTTATTTGCAAAAACGTAAAACAAGAAGGAATGTAAAATTTTCAGAGAATTTTAAAAATTACGAGCCAAAATATTGTCACTTATATTCTTCTGCTAAGAAACATAACTACTCCTTTTACCCACCCTCCCCCCTTTTGAATGACTTAGTGACCCAAGGATTAAAAAGAATGATGATCAAAATCTGACCTAGTCCTCAAAAAGATTCACCCTCCATATTCTATAATGATACAGACAAATAATTATTCAAAATTATTTAACTTTTTCTTCATTGTATATTTTTTGTAAACATTTTTACTACATATAGTTTGTGTTTCTCTAAAGAGAACTCAGTTCAATTTCTTTTTTATTCTTTGATTGCAGAGTTAAAAGTAGTAGTTGTACGAGAGGTGAATTGAGGTGTATTGAGTTGATGTTAACCTAACTGACATATAAGGGGATGTAGATTCATCACTATTTTTTCCATCCGCATGACTCCTACAACAACTTGGCCAAGGTTATAGACATCTCGGTGAAGACTGAAACTCAATTATAGATCGTTTTTAAAATTTGTATAAATTACTTTGTGTATATCCCCATGACACATGGAATATGTTTACAAATATACGTCTAATAAATTGACGTATTATACGAGTATTTAAGAAATAAACAATTTGTTTTCAAATATAGTGGCTATAACATGGAACAAAAATATCACAATAATGAATTATAACAGCAAAATATAGTTGAAATTTACAAATTATGATGACTTATTTTAAAATAATAATATGATGTACTAAAAAAAGTGTTTGACAGGTACAAGTATTATTCAAGAGGTACTCCGAAAAAAAATTCTTGATACAAAATTTGTTTTTTTTGTCAAAAATTTTTAAATTTGTTGTAATCTTTTTTATTCCATTTGTATAAGAAAAAAATCTTGAAATGCTCTCTACATGTGCAGAAACATACTAATATAAAATTCAAAAAGGTGTTCATGTGACACTGAAAAATAGATATTTACTAAAATATAAAATCAATACACAATTTGTCTCAAATTGAAAAAAGGTACTGGTTCACATTGCAATTCATTTTGTGTCTGTGTCGTTAATTAAGCATAGATAACGAATTTCACAGCTTCTTCTTGGAGGCCTATGTTCATGATAAAACATAATTCAACAAGCATGTACAAAAACAGATGTGGGTGTTGGTTTTAGCTCATACATCCTTTCAAAAAATAATGTAAAAAGGTAAATAACAATAGTATAAACATAATTTCGATAACAGCTGTAATAAATTCATAATTGTGGGCAATTTCTAAAAAGTTAAAATTATGCAATAGCGGAAATTAAGTTTCTGTTTCTGACTTTTTTTTCAATTTATCAAGGGAATAGAAAGAAATATGGATAATTTGGGCATCTTTTTTCGTCAAACAATTTCATTTGTTAGTTTCATAAGTGACTTCAGAACATTGTTTAATTATTTCATAAGGACCAGAAAAAGGAGGGCTAACCTTCCACATATTAAGATACTAGAAATTGATCATATGTAACGTGCATCATATGTAATCTTATTCAATTCCTACTATTAGTTCACCCTTTCCCTATATTTATTTATTTATTTATTTATATATCTTGTTCAAATTTTCAATCGCTAATAAAATACTTTTTATTCATCCATTCAAGTTCAAATACATTTTTTAAACTTGTCGTGGCTAGCACTTGATGTTAATACAGTTTTTTCAAACATTTTAATTCATTCATTAAATTAAAAAATGAATAAATAGTAACAAACAAAAATAATAGTCCAACAGCATATATAAAAGGGAAACGCGTCCGATGCGTCCCCGTAGCGCAATGGATAGCGCGTTGGCCCTCTAATCCAAAGGTCGTGGGTTCTAATCCTAACCAGTATACCCTAATTTCTGAAAATGGCATTTCTTTTTTTTACTATACTATTTTATTAGAATAATTAAATTTTATGAATTAATAAATAATAACAAACAAAAAATTAGTCCAACACCCTATATAAAAAGGAAAATGGAAAAATTACAAGAGAAAAATCGCTTTCTCTATTTTGTCACTTAATACTGTTATTCGGTCATATTAGGGATGGCGATCTGAGATCGATTAATCGAATAATCGATTTCTCGGACCAAAAAAATCGATTTTTTAAATCAATAAGTAGCCCTAAATCGATATTTAATCCTAGAGAATCGACATTCAATTTTTTCGGTTTTGATAAAAACCATAAAATTATTCACAATTAGTTGTGAATGTACTATCTTGAAAGCCCGTAATATTACGGTGTTGGTGGTTAAACGGTTAATTGCTCAAGAACTCGAAAGATGCTTGGGTGCTTAGTTTCCTTCGCCTCTCTTTAATAAATAAAAAAAAAGTTACATTTGTAATCTTTGACTTTTTGTGTTTGTTGATATTGCGTCATTTGTTTAGGTCTTGATTGACTGACTGTCGTAATATACTGTTTTAGCGAAATAAATACTCTATTCATCAACACGTTCTCTCAATAGCCATGATGTATATGAGTATCGTGGGATCATCTGTTCCTTTTGAGCGCCTTTTTTCGATGATCGGCAACATCGCAAATGATGAGATGGAACAGCTTGGATCCCAGTAGACTTGAAAGAGGCAGTTGTTTTTAAAATGCTTAGATACTAAGCATGAGGAACTATAAGCTATATTATCTATATTTTAAACTTTTTATTGTAATAAATACATTAAGAAAATTAATGCCACCTTTTATACCTGATAATGATATGGTAATACAAATAATTCTACTTGTCGAATTCCTTGAACTAAAAAATTCCCTGATTTTACTGATAAGAGATCGTTTATTATGGTATCTTTTTCTTGTTTTTTATAAAAATGGATTTATATTTAAATTGTAAACACAGATTGGGGAAAAAAAATCGATTTTTTAGATCTCGATTTTTTATGAATCGATTCATCAGGTTACAATTGGAATCGATTTAAAAATCGATCTTTTTCAGAAAGAATCGCCATCCCTAGATCATATGTATATACACATTTATATTAATTTTAACTTTTTAATCAAAAAGTAAATAACACAAAATTGTTTTTTGTTGACCAATGTAAGAAGTGACTTAATTTTTTTTATTTTTATATTACTTGTTTTTAATGTAAAAATCTATTGTTATCTGCAAGGCACGTGCAACAGGTTCGAAATAACTATTCTGATCTAAAGGTGACTATATGGCAAGAGACCAAATAACAAGTATTCCGGTGGATATTTAGTTATTGAGTTCTAATAATTTAGTCCAAATAAATTGTATACCTTTTAAAGACATATTTGAAAATTACAAGTAGTAGAAGATGGCTAGAAAGTTTAATTGTAACTATGGTGTAGCCAGCTCTAAGTAGGCCCCGTATCAAAAATTCTTTGGGGCCCTTTTTTGGAAAATAAATAAAAATTATCGCAATAATAAAACTTATTTGAAAGTGTTGTTTTTGTTACATATGCCGCCTGATCGACAGCAACATCAGATCAAAGCCCACAAAATTCATCGTGGCAAGGGGCTAGTAGTACATCTGTCGTTAGCCATAACTTTGAGCACCATACAATACGATGAGCACCATACCGATACAATACACACCATACGATGTGGCTCAGTTCCACCTCAATTTAGAGGGAGAACATCCTGGGGGTGGTCAGAGGCTTCCTACCTCTAATCGCCTTTCATTATCCTCACGAGTAAGTAGAGTAAAATAAGTATACATAGACATATATATTAAGGTATCCGACTACGTTAGGAACGGTGATTTTAAAAAAGCGCATAAATGGATAATTTTCATGATATTTAGTGTCAGAATAGAATACATGTATAAAATTGTCTTAAGGACATTATGACAAAAAAAAATTATTTCAATACAATACTTTGGCAAAAAATTAACTCAGAATAACCTTTTTTTCAAAATGTTCTCCTTTTGTGAAAAATGCTTCTATTATAATAATATTTTCCCTGTATATATCTCAGACCTCTGTATAGAGGCTCAACTATGATTTTTGAAAAATTCACATTATTTTCAGAGTTACAACCCATTGAAATAATTATCGGCGTTTTTTTCTTAAAATTTCTTCCTTTTGTTGTCGTAAAACGTGGATAAACCCACTTCTAAGTTAGTTATTTCAAAAATTCTAGTTCAGCCTCTGTGCAGAGGTCTGAGCTATACACAGGCAAAATATCATTATAATAGTAGTATTTTTCATAAAAGGAGAATGTTTCGAAAATTGGTCATTCTATGTTCATTTTTTGTCAAAATATTGTACTTAATAAATAATAATTTTTTATTGTAATAATATTCTTAAAACAATTTTATATATGTTTCCTAATCTATATAAGTGACACTAAATATCATAAATACTATCCATTTATACGCTTTTGCAAAACCACGGTTCCGAACGTGGTCGGATACCTTAAAAAACGTTTTTCTTAAGAATTAGCTTCGTTGTTTAATAGCTGCTTTACTCGATTTCTTTCCGCAAACGCATTTATAATAATATCCATAGCAGATGATTTTAGTGTTTCAATTTCATCCGTTTCTGTTGAATGTATTGTTATATGTGAAAACCGATTTTGGCACATGAAAGTTCTAAGATGATTTTTAAAAATTTATAGCTTTCAAATGTTGCAGTTGTGGCAGGAAGGTAAAAAATAGTAGGCTCGCTATAACACTCCGGAGAACTGGAGGTGAGGTAACCGAAATTAACTAACTATCGTTCCGTAAAATTAATGCATTACCTTCAAATCTTGCAACATTTTTCGAGCAGTCTCCATTTTTTTTAAAAAATATTTCTCTGTCATAATGAATCGCTGCGATTTTGAAATATAACTTTTCGAAATCTGGGAAATTCTAAGAATAACCCTATTGACGAAAATTCATCATAAAAGAATATTAATTTGAGAATCTATGTTTTAATATATCTTTACCTCTTGCCATTCTAAGTTATTTAATTGAAAACTTTTAAAAACAGATTTTTGTTAGTTGATATTTTTGTGCCTTATGCTGAGCTTCTAAAATATATTTTTGCTTAGATAGTATTTTTCTCAAATATTTTTTTTGAGTTAAGATAACATAATTCGACTTCTTCTCCACTTTTTCTGATATACTCTGATTGCTAAGTTAGTTATAAATTTAAAACAGTCATGAATAATTACAGAATGATGCCATTAAGTTATAAGACCAAATACATAAAAATAAAAAATAAAAATATTGCATTCTGTTATAAAAACAAAAAGGAAAAAAACTTAAATACTACCAGAATCACATTTTTTTTTCGTTTATTTTATTCTTTCAGCTTTGTTAAAGAACACAAAAAGATTTTTTTTCTTCTATAACTTATACTTAGCTATAACCGAGTAACGATGACGATTAATTTTGTAAAAGATTTCATTATTAATTTTCAAAAGAATTCGGAGAAAAATTATGTTTAAAAAGCAAAATTTCCTTTTTTAAGTAAATTAGATTCCTTAAATAAATTTAAAAAAAAATGATTGTATGATGAAGTCTAAAATTTATATAAATAAGAGGGAGAAAAATTTTTTTTCTATACTTTGAAGGAAATGCATTACATTAATTCTTCTCTCTCTATATATAAGCTATGCCAAATTAATAATTCTGCTAATTTAAAAGGGTTTTTTCTTCTATTCAATCGTAAGATACATTATTAGGAAAAGGTTCTGTAGAATTTTTTTGTATTGCCTATGATTATATTAATGCAAATATTTTAAGCTTCCATCTTTTAAATGAAGTTTATATATTTTTTAAAAAATTCTCTAGTGTTGCATTTTAATTACTCTTTTTGCGAATAATTAAGTTCTAGAGCATACCTCTTCTGAAATATAAACATTTAAATTAATGAATGTATTTTTAAAAAAATTTGCAGAACATTATTTATAAAAAATGTGACATAAGATTTAGACAGCAAATTGTAACTATAGATACGGAATTTAAATTAACCCAAAAATACTTGAAATGATGAGTAAATGATCTTGTCATCAACAACTAAAAGAATAGAACTTTTAAAAATATGTGTTGAAAATCTTACCTTAGCATGTAGAAGAAAAAAAACGTTCTAACCTAACTCTAAAACGTTTTTTCCTTCACATACATTTTAACATCTTATCGATTCTATATTTTCTATTTTTATATGCAAGAAATAATTAGAATGGAATTGAAGAATTAATAGTAAATTAGATTATTTGCAGATTGATACTCTTCAGTATGTGTTGGATTTCTTACACCGTAAATATTAAAGGTATAGGTTAAAGGTATTTTAAAATGACATACATTTGTTTTTAAAACAAAACAATAGGCAAAAATTTAGAAAGTAATGGTCATAAAGTGTGTGTGTGTGAAGTATGTCAATCTGTGCTTGTGTTGTCTATGCAGGGACGTCTTAAAACTTCTTGAGGCCCTTGGTCAGTACGCAAAAGTAGGCCCTGGGCCCCCACACAAATGTAGACCCCCACCCAGTGGCGTAATGTTCACCCCCGCATCGTGGAGGATTACGGGCCCAAAGCCTGACTGACGCTAAGTACGTACCCATTGTAAGATTCTACTTTAGGCTCGAAACCTGACTTTGTAGGGGCGGAATAATATTCTTCGTTTCACCACTGGCTCCACCTATGCCTCTTAAAAGTAGACAGTACATAGCATACATTGACAAATACTCGCGCTTACAATAACCCGAAACAAGCAAAATGGGCATGACACAACCCGGCTCGACCGACTGCTGTATTATGACTGAATGAGTAATGATGGTGTATGATGGTAGGCCTAGTTCTATGCATGGACGAGGGTCATCACATATAGCAGTTGACATATCTTCCGAAACTCCCAGTTTTTCGAAGAATACAAGAGGAAATAACATTTCACAGTTGAAATTATTCATTTATGATCTTATTAAGTCTGAGTCGAGAACGAGACGAGGCCCCCCTTGTATCGGAGGCCCTTGGCCCGGGCCCAGTTATTATTATTTTGCTGACAGAGCTGAGCACATAAATGTAAGTAGTTCCCTATCTTACTCCTTCCCCGATATTTGGTGACTACGTACCCTTTACAATATTCAGTGTGGGGTATCACGAAGTTCGGCCCAAGGGAATTTTTCTTTGTCGGGGGTTTTGATCGCAAGGTAAATATCGCTATATATATATCGCTTTCTACATATGTCCAGGAACGTCTTAAGGCATGGGCTAACTGGGCCCAGGGCCTCGGCCACAATGGGAACCTCGTCTTACTCTCGACTCAGCTTTAATAAGATCATGATTCAAACAATTTCCTCTGTCAAATGTTATTTCTGGTTGTATTCTCAAAAAAAGTGGGAATTTTGGACAATATATCAACTAGTTACATGTGATGTCCATTGACCACGCATAGACCTAGGCCTACCACCATACACCAACATTACAAGGCTGTCTTCGGTTCAAGTTAAAGTATAGGACCCGAATTTGGATTATTTTTTGAAATATAAAGGAAATGGAAAATTACTATTATATTCTGGTTTCGCTTTCCTTTTGATAGCAGCATATTTTGTCATACTTTACGTTTTTAACTGAGCTGATTGATTTTTTGTGGTAAAAAATGTGTTTCGCATCTTTTCTCTTATACCATAATGCAAAATGAGCTCTCCTTTTACGTGTAAAAAGAAAAACAAACTCTATTTATGTAGAATATTTGAAATCTTAAAAACACTATATTATTAACAGATGTATGAGTTATATAATTTATGTGGTGTGGTAGTAAGGAGAGGGGGTGTAAGCTCAGGTGTCGTTCTCGTCACTTGACCATGGTTCAAAATGACGAGTTCCGTCGCCAAACGCCCTCGTGTAGCTGAACAGTGCGAAGTTAATATTCACTCACTCACTCATGAGTTATAATGATGCAAATTTTCATCAAGATGGAGTCATATTTCTGTCTGAAAATATGCTTCGCATTTATTTCAGGCTCTTGTTCTTTGTTCTTTCGCCAAAGACAGCCTTAAAAGGCGGCAATCGGTCGAGCCAGTTTTTGTACAATTCTAAGTCATTCACCAGGGGTGGGCGGACTTTTCCAGAGTACGGGCTATTTCTAATGTTTCTAAGGCAGTACTTCTCAAACTTTCAAAATACGCGACCCACTATTCAATCATCATTTTCATCGCACCCCCCTCCATGCAATAACAATGTATTGAATTCAATAATACTATACTTTGACACTAAAGCTACAATACGACTTAAACCTCTTATGTGCCACCGACGTATATAAACGTTTCGCTCAGCCAAAGCGTTAATTTTCTGGATGTATATATACGTCTTTCCAAAGTACGATCTTTTCTGTGCACTGATATCCATAAAATTATTCGGAGGGCTTTGGAACGCAATAAAAGGATCTTGACAGTGTTTGCGAAGGTTTTACTTATTTCAGAGGATTTTTGTTTATTTATTTCTTTCCTCCTTCTGGCCCGCAAAAAAATATATATATATTAAAATACGCTAGTCTACGTGGTAAACGGTGGCATTGGGGAGCGAATTGCGTAACTTTTAATCGGCAGTTAAAGAATTAATTATAAGCCATACAAATTATCAAGATAAGTGTTAATACAAGCCCATGGGGTCACTGATAATTATCAAGCTTGTTCTTAACTTAGTATTGTTAAATTAATAATAAAGTATACATTCTATAGTACTGATACAATTATAAGTGTATTATATCAGTGTAAATGTATATTCTATATTTTACTATAAAGTATTTTGTGTTTGTTTACTTTCAGTAAATTAATAATTTTTAAAATAATCTTTTGTTTTCGACTTTTCAATATGCTCTCGCCCCCCTTGTAGAGTTATCACGCCCCCCAAAGGGGGCGCGCCCCACAGTTTGAGAAACGCTGTTCTAAAGTGTTGTGGTTATCAGTGCGTAGGCGGGGCGCTTAACGAGATTCACACCAAATCTCGCACCTGGCTGCGTCCTTCATCGATCCGCGAGCAAAGCTAATGTCGATTTTTTTTAAAAAACAAAATTGCACGAAATAGGAGGGCTGAATATCTCAACGGTATTTTCTGGTAATGTAAGAGTAAAACGTACTAATGTCCAGTTCCTTTCGACACCTGTCAGATTCAATGATTTATGACGCGGAATTCTTAACAGGTAGTCAGTCTACCATAACCTTTTTGAGAAGAGTGCCATTGTTTGATAAAAAACAATTATTCGTGCCACTTTCAAACTTTTCCAACTAACAAAAAAAAAAAAACTAAAATAAAATAAAATAATATTTATAGGTTTATTAAGGGATTTTTACGCAACTACGAGTACCACATTTTTTAATGAAAGTCTATGCAGTCGAAATTTGAAAATCATGCATAATAAATAAAACGAAAGTATATAGTTTTAGATTTTATTGTTAATAAATTTCTTACAGATTTACAATCAGCTAGAGGTTAGGTATAAAATAAGAATAAAAGTAACTTTAATCATTTAATTGCAAGTAATTACTAGACATTCAGTACTTACTTAGTGTGGCTTTTGAATTTCTAATTTTTTTACCATGTCATCTATATAAAGATTAGTTCTTGGAAGATGCGAACAAAATTAGGTTTTTTTAAGTGCATATCACCAAGTTTTTATTTATTTTATATATATTATATTCATAACCTAAAACATTTATTCACAAACATATTTTGATCCAAATTTTGATTTTATTTGATTGAGAAATATAATGTATTTTTTATTTTTATTTTAAATATTGTAGTCTATTACTTGATTACTTTTTATTAGAGTTAATTTTAGTGATTATAAAGATTATTAATTTCTATAGAGATTATATTAATATGGAAAGTATTTTTTCTGTGGGGGAGTTGTATAAGAACATTTTTCTTAGATTAAAAATTGTGTAAGTCCATTCTATATTTGCAGTACGTTCTATGCTAGATGTATATGTGGAAGCGGTAAAAATATAAGTTAAAATGATTTCCTAATTTTGTACTGAAAAATATACTTTGTTAGGATATCCTACTCTCTATACAGCTATCAATTCTAACATATTAAACATAAATAAATACAGTGTTCAAACGAAAGCAAAATAAGGGCTTTTTATTCTTTGTTTTAAATTTACGATAAGATTTTAGAAAATCTCAAACACATTGATTTTTAATTAAAATGCGACAATTTTTGATGAATTGAAATTTTTTTTTTGTAAACTAAAACACTCTATCTCAATTATGTTCATACTTCCTTTCATGAATTTAAGTATATATTTTTAAAATATTAGAATATATTTAAACCCAGGTAGGACATGAAACTATCTGAGTACAGAATACAAAAGAAAGCGACTCGAAAAACAAATACATTAAAACAAGCTGAAAGTTTACTAAATAAGGCTACGATCTACCATCCGCTATGGAACTCTTAAGAAATTATAGATTACACTTTTAATGATCTCCGATCGGATGATGGGGCTTTACTGAAATAATCTGTGATGCAAAAGAACTGGTCTACGAGACTGATATCCTCTCACATTTGAGGTCACACCCAGCCACGTCACACAGTTCATACCGCAAAAATGTTAATTTTGTTGATTACAAGCACAGATGATCCGGTGGAAGATCTAAATTAAAATTCAGAATACAGTTTTATTTTTTACAACAATTGACCAAGCAATTAATGCTGCAGCGGAATGCAGATTTAATTTGTGAGTACCCACTTAGTAATTGTTTTTCAATTTTTTATATAATATATATGATTTAAAAGATACCCTAAACATTCCATAATTAAAAGCGCTGTAAAAATTTAGAAATGATGTTGACAGATGGAGAATTACAGTAGATATAGAAATGCGCTTGATCTAGCAGATGAGATAATGTTAGTTTTCAGCATTAGTAGACAAAAAGAAAGCCCAATAGAAGTTTTAAATTTATTCCAGTTTAGATTTTGCGCCGTCTTGCCATGCGTAAGTACACTTTCTTTGCCAATACAGTGTAGCAAACGGAGAAAGGTTTCTCAATTAAAATTTCTTACGGTCTACAATTCTTCAAGATAAATTAAATGGTTTATCTATATTGACTATCGAACTTAAAATAGCTGAACAAATTGATTTAAATAATTAATCAGAAAGTTTTCAGAGTTAAAAGTCAGAAAAAAAAGCCACTCCTATTTTTTTTTTTTATTTTGTTATTTGTTTTAATTTTTAATAAATATTTACAAGTATACTGTTATGTTGCTTTTTCTTTGCACAAGAACTATTCAAGTTTTATAGGCGTGTATTTTGAATAATTTATATATATTTTTAATAATATTTTTTATACGTTGTGGAGAGGGGCGGCATTTTTCATTTTGTCGGGGCTGAAAACTGCTAGAGCCGGCCCTGTGTTAATAACTTCTGAAATACCTAATACCTATCAACAAAATTACACTGAAAATTACAAAATTACACAATTTTAAAAAAATGTCAGGTGTCTAAATTTTTTAAGGTTATATGATACAAATTAAAATATTATCAGACATGCTTCACATTTTATTCAGATTGTGTTTTTGCGGAAGGGTAAAGAAATAAACAGAGGGTAAACTGTACTAAAACCTAAATAGATCAATTAGTTTTCATTGGAGATATGCCTAATGTTGTTTCTAAACCCCTTGGATCAATAAAAATATCAAAACTTATTCACATCTAAATAGCTAATCTATAACAATATGCTGCTTCCACAACGCATAATTTATCGATCAAAATTGTCTCTATATTTGTTCAGAAATGTGTGCAAAAAACATTCTGATTATTTTTTGTATTTAAGCTTGCTTGCAGCTGTGAAATCCCTGTTATGATATTTCATCACCCCTGGTATGGAAAATAATGCAACAGTTTACCGCCAAGATATTGATTTAATTTGGCGAGAAAACATTTCGTTGCCAAGGATGATCGGAGACCTGTTGCTTTTTCATCTCTTCCCTCCTCTAGGCACGTGTATGACCTAGAAATCCGAAAGGGGAAAATTTCTACATGTTTCTCTGTTTCACCTCAAGTTGGCAGCGTTGGGAAAGGTAGGGAATGTAACAATCCGCTTGAAAAAGTAGTTCCAACATGTTCTGGAATTTAAATCAATGCAAATGCAGAAATTATTAAAAGTATCATGTATTATATAAATTGTAGGTTTAAAAGATATATTTTAAGTTAATCACATCTTAAAGCATTTTATTCTTTTAATACCTGTGAACCTAATAGGCGCGTGTGTCTTTCATGGTCGACTTACTGGCTGTAGTAGAAACGCTAAGAAGTGGAGGAAATCTTTAAAATACTTGACCTCATTATTTCCCAATTTTTTCAATGAAAACTAATATAGCATTTTCTGAAATCTACCAATAAATTGGTCCGTTAATCCTTTTTCAATTTTGTTTATTTTGCAATTTACGCCTGCTGTCAGGAATAAAAAAAATTCAAATAATTACACCCATTAAGAGGACATATGGTATGATTTATAAAATATCATACATTTAAAGGTTTTAACAAATTTTTCGCTTGCTTGTGTGTACGTATAATGTCAAACAGCTTTTATGCTCTAAATACCACAACAAGCAAACTATTTAATGTTATAAGATAAAATTTAAAAATCCATGAGAGGATATTAAAATGCTACTTCTCGTACAATAATCGACGTCCACACATGAAATTTGTTTTACAAGTACGTCGAACTATGCATAATAAAAGTTGGTATGGGTTTTGTGATGACATAAAATTACTTTTCTTATGAATGTTTCTTTAAAATTCATGAGAAGGGAAAAATTATAATTTCAATTACGTATTTAAAAATAAATATTGTTTTGATTAAAAATGCATGCGATCTTTGTTGTGTATTATTAAGAGGACCAGGCCATGCTCGAAAGAAGTAAAATACCAAAAATAAGACTCTGTTTATGGGACATATATCTTTAAAATTTCCAATGGGAAGCTTAGATTGTTATCATTGATTTTTAAAAAGTTATTTTAATCATTCTGTAGAAATACAAAAAGTAATTTTTTTAGTTTTAAAAAAATTTTTTTTTTTTCTATTTGATTTAAGTTGGACATAATTTTTTGAGACCTCATAATACATGCTTATGCTTGAGTACCATTTTTTTAAAAAGTATCTCTTAAATATGTAAAATATTTTTTGCACGTATATAAAACAATACATAATGTATAGTGAAACTATTTTTTAAGTTAATTTTTTAGATATTTTCTTTAAAAAATTATAAAACTTTTAATTTTAAAAATTTTTTATTTTTTTTTTCCCTTTTTACTCTAAAACTATTTTTAAAAACTATGTACTACTTCGACTTAAAAAATAGGTTCACAATAATACTGGTATCCTGTATAGAAGTATAAAAACTTTAGAACCATATGTAAGTACCAATAGCCTTTTTTAAAAAGTGTACCTAAAAGCAAGAAAATAGGCTTTGGAAAAATTAGAAAAAACTAAACATTTGGAAACGTTTGTTTACATTTTTGTCAGTTTTTCATATTTTCTTTGATGAAATAACCTTAAAATATGAAAAAAATATTTTAAGGTTATTTCATCCACGATTTTTAAACTTGGTCAAACAAGAGTATAACAGGAACGGTAAACAAGTGGCGCATCAATAATTACCGCGACACAATATTTGGGAACGCCAGCGATCAAATTTTTTTTGCATTTTGTTTCAAAATAACAAAAGTTCACTATGAAGTATTATTACAACGAACAAGCAAGAATTGATCGGTCGCGGAATGGCTAGGGGAGCACACACTCGTTTGTTATTGTCTTGCCTTAGTTATACATCGTGGACCACAGTTCACAGAGGTGACTCTAGGGCAGGACAATCGGACTCCTGACCGGGGCAGCAAATTTAAGGGTGGCATTTGGATCCAGATTTGAAATATATATATATATATATATATATAAATTTATTTGCAAAATTTGATATATTTTCTGAAATATTATTGGTTGTGAATTTGGTATTGCATTCAACGGCTATCTTACTTTTTTTTTATTTTGTACTCTGTATATTTAATGACAGTTTCTTTCATGTTGAAACTTGGAAAGGGTTCAAGGCAGGAGTATATGGCTAAAGCACATGAAATTTAATGTGTTTACTCATCTTTCCTTTGTAAGGTTCACAACGGACATTCCTTTCACCCTTACGATGTCTGGTGTCAGCTATCAAAAAGGGGACAAGGGTAATAATAGGTTTTGATAGATATCTACAGGAATGTTTTATTTTAGTCCTGATTGTAGTTACGTTAAGTTATAAAACAAACGCTTGTGATTTCACCATCAGCGGGCCTTCTTCTCGAAAGAAATTGGCATGCTGAGGAAATGGGCATTCCTTTTTGTACATTTTCATTCGTTTGATATAATAACAAAAGTAATTATGTGTCACTTAATTTCGAATTATTTGAATTTTTCAGACTTAAAAAGAATGTATATATATATATATATAGAGAGAGGAAGACATTGGAAAGAAAGGCGGCATTTTTCATTTTGTCCGGGGCAGCAAAACTGCTAGAGCCGGCCCAGCCCCTGCTTTGGGATGCTCTCGGCCGTGCTATATTTCTTCCCGTTCCCCCCTCCAGCCCTCTTATTGAGCTGGAAACTTCTCTACAAGAAGAATGGTGATTTAGCAATTCTGCGGTGGTTGACCACACCCCTGAGTGAAAGCATGGTCAGAAGGTGTAAACTTTTGCATGTACAGAGGGAGGATCACATACACACCTAATGCAATGTCCTTTTTTTTCATTTTATGCTGTTTATTTTCACTTTATACATAATTCTGTTTAAGTCTCCAGTATGACATTATCTGACAACTTACAAAAATTTAATATTGTTTTAATTTCTGTATATAATTATTGATTTTGTTTTATGTATAACTATATAATACTACTTTTAAATTTTGTGTCAATCAAAGCAGTATTTGTTGATTTTTTTGCATTTTACATCTTCGTGCTTAATTTTTGGAAGTGTGTGTACTTACCGTCAACACTTCATCTATCAAAACTCTACATTGTAGAGTTAAGATTGTTGAAGTGTTGATGGGGTAAGTATACTTCCTACGGGGCCTTATAAAGAGTTAAAAGAATCTGTTTTTATTTTCGGTTACAATTTTCTTGTACTTAATTTATTTATCTATGAACTTTGATAAGGTGAATTTTTGTAAAATCAAAGTTTTGTCTCATTTGTTCTTATTGTAATTGCATCTTTATCATGAAATAAAATGTTAATTTACTTTCAAACACTACATTTTCCACCTGCCGAGACTGAAAAGTCAATATTAAAATAAAAATATGAGTGCAATGTATATTTTTCAAGGCTTCTTTTCATTAGAATTTGTATATCTGAATTCTATGGTAGCATGTTGATTTATTTTTCAGTTTAAAACCATCAGAATATTAATTAATCCATCAAAATTGCTTATTACGCAGATGGTTCAAAAGTTTTTAGACTCGCATAGAAAAATACGAGTTAAAAATTACGAGTAAAGCTGAGTTGTCATCATCATTTAAGGACTGGTTTTCCCGAATGAACAAGTGCATTGCAACTAAAAGGTTGTATTTCGAAAAGTTGAGAGCAAATTTTGTATATAAATAAATTTATTTTTTATAGTGAAGTCTAAAAACTTTTTGAGACACCCTCGGATGAACAATTTTGTGATTTTAATGTAAAAAATCACTTTACAGAAGTTCATCAATAATATAATACATTTATAAAAACTGTTTAATTAAATCCTGATTATAAATTTGTCGTAGTCAACTAACAATTATTGTATCTCATCTTCTCTGATATGCAGGTACATAATCTATGAAAGAGAGAAATATTATTTAATTAAAATTGACACTTAATAGTTAGAAAAATAAACAGAATTTAATAAACTGAATAATTTAAAATAAGATACAACAATGAAAAAAGAACTCTTCTACGCATATTAAATACTATAATTTATGAAAGAGAATCAAAAATAAAATGTAATTTTTCCCACAATGCAGCTTCTAAATACCTTTATAAAAACTATTTCCACATACTATGGTATAAATTCTAATACAAATGCTTAATGGAAGAGCTCAAAATATATCAATACTGTATAATTAATTTTCTTTTCAATGTTAATGCATGTAATTTTGTATGAATGTGTTTCGATCTAAACATCAAATAAGCATACTGCTCAAGTGAAAAAATCTTATATTAAGAGTTTTTTTTTTTTTACTGTTACATCAATTTCAATACTCAATGTATATATTACAAAAAGCATTGTGAATATTATACAAGCTTTCGTATGGAAGACCAATATAAAAACTTTTAGACTGTTTTATTTTTGGTATGACTCTTTCTACAATAGTTTGCTTATTAGATAACATGCAGCTACTAACAGCTTCAGAAGCATGAAATTGAATTTGATTTTTCAGGAAAAGAGAGCATTTTTTTTTTAACTCGTAGGTAATTTTTTTCAACTCTGCTTCAATTAAGAATACTTTATCAACCTTAACAGCATCATTTCGTGCAAGAAGGTTCATCAATTTATTTTAAAGGAGAATTTCCTTGTCGACATGTTGCCACAGTATAAAGATGATATGAAGCAGGGAGACTCTCAAAGTATAATACTTATCATATCTTCCAAGGTTTTAGAATTTTTGTTCTCACCAAATGTCATTTGCTACTGAAAAAGGATTTTTCACTTCCTGAATTGGAAATTTTATACATTCGATAATAACTCTATAATTTTTTATTTCCCAACACAAAAAGTAATTCAGCTTTTATTCTAAAGTCTCCTTTCTAGGGAAAATGCTCAATAAATTCAACTCTATGATTCTAATTTTTAATTCTATGATACGAAATTAAAAATTCTTGTGATATCATAGAATTGGAAATTTCAAATACATTTTCCTAACAATCTATATATTAGAAATTTATGTCCTTTAATTTTGCCAAAATCATCATATCATTAGGTTACAAAACAGAATTTTATGTAGACACATTAATGAGTTTCCAACATATTTAAAAGCTTATATACACTAAAAAATCTCTTGTAATGAAATCCTGCTAAGCTTTTCACATGCGAATGTCAGTTTTAATATTTTAAGAATTTATTTTTGTGGACAGTATACCTCTCCTTGTACTTTTAATTAAGCTTTGTAAAATGTGAGCTCATCCAGGGAACGAATCAAAAGTACCCCCAAAACCATGATATCACGTTCGCCTACCGTGTAAATAAAGGGTTTTTTTTTTTTTTGCATTTTACATAATTATGTACATTGCTGGCCACCGCAAATGCAACACCCTGAAGGAAGCGTGCAAATAACATGAAATTTACAACATGCATTAGTGGAGGTGAGATATGCAAATGATTAGAATTTCAGCGCAGACACATAACGCGCGCCTGTGGCACCACCTCAAAGCGCTATTTAAGGCTTGGAGATTTCGACGATTTCAAGTTCGGCATTTGTGTTTTTTTTCAAAAAAAGATCAGTTATGTCTCGTAGAAAACAGCGATCAGCTTTTGATCAAGTATCCGAGTTCGACAGAGGAAGGATAGTGGCCTACCGAGATTGTGGATTATCTTTCAGGGAAATCGGTTGTCGTGTTGGACGAAACCAAACAACTGCAATGCGGATAGGTGACCGTTGAATGCAGGAGGGTACGACGGACCGACAGGGTCGATCGCATCCACCTCAGAGTACCACTTCACGTGAGGACAGGCGAATTGTGCGCATGGCAGTGACGGATCCTCAGTCACATCACGAACCGCACTTTACACATTGAGTCTGTAACGCATTATTCAGTGTCTGCGCGTACCATTCGACGCCGTTTACAGCAGAGTGGTCTGTCCGCAAGACGTCCATTGCTTGGTCTACCCTTGACGCAGAACCACAGACGTCTCCGCCGCCAATGGTGTGATGAAAGAAGAATGTGGGTGGCAGAATGGAATGAAGTTGTCTTTACTGACGAGTCACGCATCTGTCTACAACACCACGATGGTCGGATTCGAGTCTGGAAACACCGTGGAGAGAGGATGCTGAACAGCTGCGTTATGCACCGCCACTCTCGCACTTCTTTAGTACGCATTGCCGATACTTTAAACAGCCAGCGCTACATCTCCGAGGTGTTGGAGCCAGTTGTCCTTCATTACCTTCAGGGCTTGGCCATAGCCATATTTCGACAGAATAATGCACGGCCACACGTGGCACGCATTGTCTAAAGGTTCTTCGTCAATCACCAGATAGAACTGCTTCCCTGGCCGGCTCGCTCTTCGGATCTTTCTCCGATAGAAAACATGTGGTCCATGGTTGAACGATTGACCCAGATTACACCCCCAGCTGCCACACCAGATGAACTTTGGCAATGTGTGGAAGCTGCTTGGTTTGCTGTACCCCAAGAACACATCCAAAGTCTCTTTGAATCAATGCCGAGGCGTGTGGCAGAGGTGATCTCCAACAATGGCGGCTACTCTGGCTACTGATTCTGGCAGGAACCATACTTCACAGAAGTCTATAAATTTAATCATTTGATACTTGGTCAACATGTTATCTACAAAATAAATTTTGTTATGCTATCTCTTGTCTTTCTTGGTGTTGCATTTTCGATGGCCAGCAGTGTATGAAAAACCAAAGGAAGGGACAAATTGTTGGAAATTCGGGCACATTCAGAAATTTTGCAGAGGCTCAATAAAATGCCGAATGTGCTCATTAAACCACCCTGAGTGAGTGAGTGAATATTAACGTCGCACTGTTCAGCTACACGAGGGCTTTTGGCGACGGACCACGTAATTTTGAACCATGGTCAAGTGACGAGGACGACACCTGAGCTGGCACCCCTTCTCCTGACTACCACACCACACCATCGGGAGGACGTTTGAGCTCTCGACAGATTTAACGTACATCACTGCCCTACACGGTGGGTCTTTAGTGGTACTGGGCTCGAACTCGTGACAAGGCAAGCCACAATCCAATACCTATACCATTTGGCTACCACGGCCACCAAAATGTCCTGTTGGAGGGACACCATTTTTCTGTAACATGAGTTTGTTATGTGGCATACCATTGAAGATTATAGATCTAAAGAGATGTTAGTTGCCTTAACAAAATTGAGTGAATGAGTAAGTGAATATTAACGTTGCACTGTTCAGCTACACAAGGGCTTTTGGCGACGGACCTCGCAATTTTGAACCATGATCAAGTGACGAGGACGACACCTGAGCTGGCACCCCCTCTCCTAACTACCACACCACACCAATGAGAGGACGCTTGAGCTCTAGACAGATTTAATGTGCATTGCACCCCTACACGGTGGGTCTTTAGTGGTAATGGGTTTGAACTCGTGACAAGGCCAGCCACGATCCAATACCTTGACCACTCGGCTACCATGGCCTAAACCACCACCCTGAAAACGAGTGTAAAGATACTGAAATGAAAAAATGTAGCTCTTGTGGAGAGGCACATGTGAAGCCAACTCTAAAGTATGTAAAAAATATTAAGTTGAAATCTTAAAAATTAAAGTAGAACAACAAGTCTCGAGAAATAAAGCAGTAGAAAAAGTTTCAAACTGCAAAAAAAAACCTTATACTCCGCCAAAACATTTAATAATCAAACAGAGAAAATAGAAAAAAAACCCCAAAACAGGTAAAGAAATTAGAACAGAAATTTGAAGAAAAGAATAATATATATTTGAAAAGTAATTAGAACAAATAGTACAGCGTTTTACGACAGAACTTAATACGGTGGTAGCACAAATAGATGCCAGTTTCACTCCCTTGATGAATACAATGGAATCCACTTTAAAAAAAGCTGCATCTAATTTAACAATACCAAAAAATGACATCAAACCAATAAATAGGAAACTGAATGAAAAGGCGAAAAGACTTAAAAAATTGTCAGAACAGAGAGGAAATGTATTGGAAAGTTTATTGGAACTAAATAAAAAAATATAGATATTTACAATTTTTATTTATTTTCAGTAAGAAATCAATATTAATTTGCTTCATTTTTTGGACATCTAACCCTATACGTTGTCTATACGTTTATACCCTATACGTTTATTTTACCCTTAGATCATGAATCTAATCCAATGGAATGCACGTGGAATTAAAAACAAGAGATCAGATATTCTTTTTGGGCCAATTTTTCAACAAGCAAGCATTTTAATGATTCAGGAAACATGGTTATATCCAAATGATATATTTTCACTATTCCCAGTAAGAATATTTTATCTCCAATCACGGAGAATGGTCTTATTCAACAATATAGTGAATTGTAAAAAATAGAGCACGTCCAAAAAGTAGAATTTTTAATATCAACCAATAGATTCTAAAATATCAGCCAATTGATTCTAAATATTCTATACTCATCAAATTCTGTCGAAAAATAAGGCGATGGCCAAGTCTCCAGATTTACAGTGGTATCACTGTATTGAATTGAACTGAACAGAGGTCAGGTGTCGTTCTCGTCTCATTTGTGATTGAGAATCAAGTAGTCTGCCGCCAATAGTCCGTTATGTTGTGCTAGTGCGACGTTAATACAAACAAAAAATTAAACTAGAATACATTATTATTTTCTAACAATTCTTTTATTCAAAAAAATAGTTAAAAATAAGGTATAATCGGTTAACTATAGTCTTAAGTGGGGGGATAGTACCTTACGGGGAGTTTAAAAATTGCATATTTTGATACACTTTTTCCAATTCCTTATAAAACAGCAAATTTTGCTCATTTTACTATGAATTTTGTACAGTATGTGTGTGCAGTTAAGCACAAGGTTTAAAATAACATATTAGTTTTTGTTATGGAACTATTGTACTTTTTTTTAAACAGCATAAATTATGAACACAAAAGGATTAAAAACTAATTGGCTTTCTTTGTGTTACCCACAAGATAACTTTTGAAACAATTACAGTAGATCCAACATTCTTGCATAAAATTAAAGCTAAAAGAATGTCTGTATTCTGTATACCTCAAATTTTAGATTTATTTTTTGTTTAAGTATTTTTTAAATGTAAAAATTAAAATAATTTAAAATCAATATCTTTTTCCTATTTATTATATTACAAAATCAAATGTACTGATCCCATCCACAAAAATTGAGTACATAGAAAACAGATCTACAAGCAGAATATAAGCATACACAAAATATAGCTATCATATCTCTATCATGTCGCCGCGGTAGCCTAGTGGTCAAGGCAGTGAACTCGTAGCTGGTGTGTTATGAGTTCGAGCTTAGTACCACTGAAGATTTACCGTGTAGGGCAAGGATGGCGAACCCTTTTGAGACGTGGGTCAAATTTCATTCATACTTTTTTTAGTACTAACGCGTGGGTCACTAATACCAGATTTAAGTTTAAAGTTTTTTTTTAACTGAGTATTTTTAAAACCAAACATCTCTTTAAAATTCAATTGTCTTAACGGGTAAAAAAGGGTGCTGTGGAAGTCTCTTTCTACAAACATAGCTGAACGTAACCTTACAAAAGTGCATTTTATCCAATGAAAGTGCTTTAAATATGATTATTTGCTTTGGTTTTCAATTTTCTTTCAACAAACAAAATGTGAGTAAAATTAATTATACACTTTATTTGATATTTTATAAGCAATTTTGTTTTATATTTCAAATGCTACATACTTTCGTATGCATTTATTGTCATTTGCGTAACTTTGGAACTGTAATGATCAAACTGAAGGTTATAGACAGCATTTAAATTGGTTTTGCGTCAATGCGCTTGAAAAAATTCAAGTAGAATATAAATAATCCACACAAATTTAAAAAATCTAAATAAATCTGCGTAAACAAACAAATGGTTGCTTAGTAATCGTGGGTCAGTATCTGACCCACGGGTCATAGGATCGCCATCACTGGTGCAGAGGAGCCATACACGTTAAATATGATGAGGTTCAAACGTCCTCCCATTGGTGTGGTAGTTAGGAGAGGGGGATGCCAGCTCAAGTGTCGTTTTCATCACTTGACCATAGTTCAAAATTACGAGGTCCGCCACCAAAAGCCCCCGGGTAGCTGAAACAGCGCGACGTTAATATTCACTCACTCATATTTCTATCATATATATTTTTATATATTGCAGGAAAGTGCGCAAAATTAGAAACTGAAAAATCAAGTTTAAAGATGAAATTTTAATATTTCTTTTGTATTATAAAATAATTATTTTTACACACTTAAAATATACCAATTTTGTATGTCAGGCCTTCTTTTTGTATAAATTATTCATGTAGGATTTTTTCTCATTCTCAGAGTCTTACGAGCCTCTGTGCAAGATTTAGACAGTTTCAGATCCTTTTATTTACGCATTATCAGCTTGAAAAGCATTAATGAAGGAAAAAACTTCATTTTAAAATCGAGATGAATCACAGTATATCTGAGTGCTTAGCTTTCCATCATTAAATATTGCTTTTTTTTCATTCTATACTAATATCAATCTTTCTGCACAAATACTTTTTTAATAATTTGGGTGAAAATAAATATGAAATTATCTGGTATGATTAAAGATTAAACTGCATTCATAACGACAATAGACATAATAATGCTACACTTATTGGGAAAAAAAGTTTTTGGTTTCTTTTCTGTGATTTTACACTTAAGTAAATACATTACGAAGTAGCATCAAATAGGAAGATACACACAGAGCACAGCTTCATCATTGATTGAGCGATAATAAAGTTATATAGCCTTATATTATTAAAAAAAATTAATAGTATATTCTGAACTCTAACAGAGCTTGGAGAGTCCAGTGTGAAATCAGGTTTCGTCTTCTTTATTTGACCGTAATTTAAAACTATGAGGTTCACACATCATCAATAGACCCCATGTTGCATCGAGTGAGTAAGTGAGTGAATATTAACGTCGCACTGTTCAGCTACACGAGGGCTTTTGGCGATGGACCACATAACATGAAGCGTGATGTTAGTAAAATAAATAACAATCGACTAAATCCAAATAGAATTCAACGAAAAATCTCTTTGCTTACATTTTAAAGGGCAAATTTGTATTGACATACACGTTTTTTATTTACGATACTGTAATACAGTGATTCTTAATCTTTTCTTTTTGTTGATGTTGTTGAGGTACACTTTTAACAATCTCAAAATTTGGCGGCACAGAGTAACAATAAAATAAGTTAAAAAGAATTTTGCTTATCTATAATACACTATGTAAAAGTATTTTATGATAGTAATTTTCAATGTTAAATAATATATGTACGACAAAGACAGCAAAATGTTCATTGAGTAATTAATTACAAATTAATTGTAAGAATACATTTAATGCGAAATTTGAGCTTCATGATTTTTGGTAATTTCGATTATACTTGGTCGTAAAACTGATAATGCAACCCTCATTTAGTTATCTATTTTAAGAGTCTCGATCTTTTTTATTTATATAGTTGTTAATGCTGAAAATTTACGCAAATAAGATGCAAAAAACTGCAACAATATTTTTAAAACTTTTTTTGGCTATTATGAGATGATCGCCTCTAATTTTATAATCCAAAATGAATTAATTGATTTTTTCGAGTGTTTTGAAATTAAATCTTGTGATTATTACTGGGCGAAATTAGTTTTTCCCTTCATTCAAAGTAAATTCATATACAAATGTATCCGTTATTACAAATGGATTACGAACCCAAATCAAGTTTTTTTTTTATATCCATCTATCTATGAAAGGTTAAGTTGAATATACCATGAATACTCTTCGTTTATTTCTATAAAACGAACGATCGGTTCCCGATTTTAATTTTTTCTCAGTGTAATTAGTAATTAAAAAAAAATTTGGCGGCACACTCCAAGAATTTAGCGGCACATAAAGTGAGTGAATATTAACGTCGCATTGTTGAGCTACACGAGGGCTTTTGGCGACGGTCCACGTAATTTTGAACCATGGTCAAGTGACGTGGACGACACCTGAGCTGGCACCCCCCTCTCCTAACTACCACACCACACCAACGGGGGCGGCACTTAAAAGTGCCGCTTCACAGTGGTTGAGAATCAATCGTGTAATAACTGTTGGATTTCGGTGTGGTTGGTTTTTAAAACGTTCCTAACATACTATATAAAATTTTAAAAAATGTTTTCGAAAAACTGATTTTTTTGAACGCGTTCACAAAGCTACTATCCCCTCCTTAAAATCTTTCTGGAAGCGATGTTCCGGGATTGCTTCAAAAAAAAAACTGACGGCACACTTTAAGAATTTGGTGACACATAAAAGTGTCGCTTCGTAGTGGTTGAGAATCAATCGTGTAATAACAGTTGGATTTCGGCGTGGTTTGCTTTTTAAAACGTTCCTAACATACTATATAAAATTTTAAAAAATATTTTCGAAACATTAATTTTTTGAACGCTTCCAAAGTTACTATTCCCCCTTAAAAGTTTTCTGGAATATAAGTTGAATGGTAGATGGAGTGCCTGCTTCCCGCAGGAAAGCTTAAAATCCTGTCGTGGAAGAATTGGGAATGAACATTGGTTCGGCTTTACGTTAGCCCCTTGCTGCTTTAAAATAATTATAGTTAGAAATTAAATTAAAAGTTAAAATTAAGAATTTACATGATGATAATAAAATTACGTGAAAATTTAAGAATCCTTAGGGTGTGAAAAAATGGTATTGAAAGTGAGTGAAGATTACTTTTAATTATTTAGTGTATTTGCTTGTGAGCTTGTTTATGTGCAGGAAAAATAACTGTGCCGAACGCTGACTATCCCGGAGACCCGAGCTAGGGCGGTCGGCTTGAAAATCCAGAATGGGAAGGGAGAAAAACGAGCGACGCGGAGAAGACACTTCATCGAAATCAGCCCTCGGTCTGAAGAGTCGCCCATTGGAAGATGGCGAGTTGGGATAATTTGAAGATTGCAGTGGAAACAAATTAGAAAAGATGAATTTAGATAAGAATATTTCGGAGGATGATTAAAAAGTGGATTTAAATTATATTTTTCAATTCTGGCTATTGCTCTATTATCATACGAGTCTATTTTTTCAAAAAATTTAATGGCTATTTTCTTGAATACTTCTTTAAGAGTTTGAGCTTTAGGGCAGATCTGAGATAATCATTTCTCATGAACCAGTCTGCATTTGTGATAATTCTAATTGTTTTATTTTGAGCAGTTTTAAAATTTTTATGTTAGAATAGGCTGCTTGCCCTGAGATTGGACATTCATAAGTGAGAACAGGTCGGAGGATCCTTTTATAAATAAGCATTTTGTTTTTAATAAATAAACATGAATTCCGGGAAATTAAGGAGCTTTCCGGAAGCGATGGGATTTTTTCCCCTGTTATATTTATAAAGATTCACTGCGCAATTTCTACGGAACAAAACAAGGATAGAGGTGTGGGTATGGCAACCTGAGGATGGAGGTCTGATCGATTTTCTGCTTCCCACGTGCCTCTTCGGGGAACTTGGAATTGCAAAATATTACTCAGAAACGCGATTTCGGAAAGAGATTCCCCGAAGGAACTAGAATAGAAAGCACGCATGGCAACAAGAACCGAATAGATAATCGATTCAAATTTTTAAAGATGTTTCTTAAAATGTTTAAAAACATTAAAAACTGACCGAAAAAGGTTTAAAATTACTAAAATGTATCCTCCATAGTTTAAGAGATTAACGAATTAATAGTAGTAGTTCTAGATTAAGTTATTGATTTCTCTCCGCGTACCAATAGATCAAAGTATATATTCGCGGAATTCTTTTTAAAATGCGAAAAATCTATTAATAGGAAGAAATCTGAACTAACTTTAGAAGCTCTTAATTCGCTTTAGAAGCTCTAATTCGCCTTAGAAGCTCTAAAAAAGCAGAAAATAAATAAAAATTTTCTTATAAATTCAAAAAAAAAATTATTCAAAAGTATCATGAATTTTACGAAAAAATAAACATTTAATTTGGATAAAAATGGCAAAAAATTATTAAGAGAAATAAGTTATAATTAAATCATACAGCACCTGTATGATTTCTTGAGGTATTTAATCACGTTTTTAAATCGAAGTATTAAACTCATTTGTGTAACAATTCTGAACATTCCGAGATTAATTATTGTAACTTGTATTATTTCCTGCGGTATTTTTCTAGATTTGCTTATAGGTCTGTGGCGTAATGTACACCCCCGCAGCGAGGGGCAAAGCCTGATACTATGGTTTTGAATTCTTTTTTATGATACAGCTTGGGGCCCAGAATCTGATTTTGCAGAGGAACCCTAAAATTCTCCGTTACGCCACTGACTTTAGTCCACTCTCATTTTAAAGTTAATTTTACTTTAATTATTAACTTCTTTCACATAATTATGAAATAGATATCAAGTCATTTTATAGCTATAATAGCATATAAAAAATTGCTACATTTGTCTCTACTGACAACTTTTTCTTTTATCTAACCATAGAATTGGCATCAGGGAAAATATTCTCTCTGTATTTGCAATTTGGACTAAAACGAAAAATACATGTTCGAATAGTTTTATTGGACTTGACTTCTATCATCTCTTTTCTACACTTAAATTCAGAGTTGCCAATATCGATGTTTATCGGACTATTTTTTATTTGAATTAAGACAATAACTAAATAAAAAAATAATTCTGAACAAGAACGTAACGTATCGCTTGACAATAATCTGTTAGTAAATATAAAGAATATAGATCGTTCGTTATATTTAATGAATAACTGCAGAAAAATACATTTTCTCTATTATCTAATACTGCATGAAAAAAAATTGCCCTAATTATACCTTTTTTATAAATTTTTATTTCTTTCGATTAAACAACATGCATCAAGTATAAACCGATATTTTTAAACAGTTATAACATGCCTGTAATCATAAATTTGAGATGTGTTTCTTTTATAAACATTTTCAACGGCCTGATAATAATTGTTTGTGATGAATCCTAACCTTATTTAAATGTCACGCGCGTAATTAATGAAAATATAAAATAAATTATTGGAAAAAAATTATTTAATACACACACACACACCTTCTCTCTTTCTGCTTACTATTTCAATATACAAAATTAACAAGCAAAAGTTTTTAGAGTCTGATTGGTAAATCTGTAATTGATAATTGAAATGAATTATTAAAATATTATTAAATAACTGATTTTCCGAATTCTGCCTATTCACATAATATATAAGTAGGAAGTGCATTTTTGTGTATCATACCTAAAAAAAAAAAGTAACATATGCTTGCTTTTACTTAATTTTCATTAGATTTAAAATATTAACAGTCCTTCCATTTACATAAACCAAACATGCTTTAATTTTATTCCATTTTCCATTATGTTTTAAGAGTAGTCGAAATGATAGATAAAGACAGTACAGAGCAATAAATATTCCCTTTTAGATGGGAACACAGTCCCCCCACCAGCGATCGAGTCAATCTTTTTCCACTCCATTTCAACTTTTATTCAAAGCAAGACATAACAACGAGACAGTTTTACTTTGCTACTTTCCCATACTCTATTTTTTTTAGGAGGGGTGGGGTATTTTTTTCGTGTGTGGTCAGCTGTTTAGTGTACAATCGCTTTATACTGCACTCCTCGTTACACTTGTATGACGAACCAAGATCATTCTTCAAGGATGGATGAACCGATTGTCAGACTATATGATTTCCAATTGTGTAGGGTAACATCGTCCTTTTATATAGTTCAAGATTTTGAAAACAACCCATCATACAAATTTTATCAACCATCTGCTTTCTCTCGTTGCAACGCTATGCATTTTTCTGATCTCGAAAATTCTGTTTTGAGTATTTCATATTTGCTTACCCAATACCTTATGAAGTATCTACTGTGTTAATTGAATATTTTCAACGAAAAAGGAATTGGAAATGTTTACAATTTTGTGCAGAAATTAATTCAATAAAAATATAAATTTTAATAAAGGTTGAAACCTTTTCAGAATATATAGCTGTGTTCAGTGACGCACACAAGGGGGAGGGTCCTGGGGTCCGCCCCCAAAGCCCTTGATTTTTTCCGATTGATTATTATTATAAATATATAGTACGTAAAATTTAATTAAGTCTTCTATTAATGATTAATTTTATTAATTAATGCTAATTATTTATTCAATAATTAGTTTTTTACTGTGTTTAGTTTCCGAAAATCGACAAAATCAAAGGAGCATGATACAAGAATGGTGAACTTTCGACCCCGGACCCCCCCCCTTGAAAAATTCCTGTGCGCGCTACTGGCTGTGTTGAATGCCAGTATACGGTTGCAACAATTGCATTGATTATTGTTGTAAAAACTCTTTTCACACTTTCTTTATTATGACAAAAGTTTTTATTGGGAGTCAAATTTTTATAACTATTTTTTACTGGAAAATAATGCTTATTCCTTTGATTGACCGTTAATTTTTAAGAATCCCTTCTCATTGCTTATTTGCTAGATTATTTTATTTGGATAATTTATTTTTTTTAAAAAAAAGTTTAAAATCAAAAACATTTCAAGTTTTATTTACCAAACCATTACATATAATAACCATTGGATTAAATTCTTTATAATAATTTAATCCAAAATAAGTTTTTTACAGCAGTCATAAATCATAGTATTATTACAATCATATATGCATGCAGTGGCATAACGTACACCTTTGTAACCCCTGCGGTGCGGGGGGGGGCAGGATTCTAGGAGGCCTAAAGCCTATGTCATGTTATGGTTTTGCAATCTTTGTAAGATCCGGCTTGGGCCCAAAGCCTGACTTTGAAGGGGGCCCCTAATATTCTCCGTTATAGGTGATGCCATGTCTGAAGTCTTTCTTTTAGGTCGTGGCCGAGGTAGCTTAGTGGTCAAGGTATCGGATCGTGGCTAGCATGTCACGAATTCGAGCCCAGTACCACTAAAGACCCACCGTGCAGGGAAGCGATGCAAGTTAAATCTGTCGAGATCTCAAACGTTCTCCTATTGGTGTGGTGTGGTAGTTAGGAGAGGGAGTGCCAGGGCTCAGGTGTCGTCTCGTCACTTGACCATCGTTCAAAATTACGAGGTCCTTCGCTAAAAAACCCTTGTGTAGCTGAACAGTGCAACGTTAATATTCACTCATTCATTCATTCAATTCTGTTAAGGCAACTAACATCTCTAGATCTATAATCTTCATTGTGGTATGCCACATAACAAACACATGTTTACAGAAAAATGATGCCCCTCCAACAGGACATTTATACTTTGCATTATTACCTGAAAGAAAAAGTATTGAAACAATTTGATATGAACGTTTTAAAGAATGGGAAGAAAAAAAAATTGAAATTATGTAACTCCAGAGAAATACAAAACATATCTCGTAAAAATATTTACAAAATATATACATTGAAAAAAAATTATTTTGCGTATTTAGAGAACTATGTCTTTATCAATTTTGAAGAGGGATGATGAACTTCTTTGAGAGGATTGGGTCAAATTTGGATTATCATTTTTATTCTTACTAGCCCTTGGGTTACAAAGTGTTCCGGAAAGTGCGAATAGAAAAAGTAGTTGGATTTGTTAGAAGAAAACATTATAGGTGACTGTTTTTTTGTGACTTTCATTATTTAAATTAAGCTTGAACCACTGTGATTTCCAATATGAACTTCTTCAACTTTTTAGTATCCTCATGACAACAATCACCATCACACACTTCTCTCGTCACTTGAAATAGTAAATTTCATTAACATTTTTCGCTGTTTCTTTACAGAACGAAGTTTTATATTCATATAACGTAATCGAAAGTTCATTTTCTAGACGATTAATAAGAATCTTTAACGGGACCTGTTACAGCTTTCTTTTGTTAGTATATGTTTTAAACTTCGCAATTAATTTGGAAGCATTGTATCTGGATGACTAACAATAACAAGTTATTTTAATGCATTGCATTTTGCCTACGAATTTATCAACAGAATTTCTTCTTTTAATTTAATTTTTATATTTGCAATTTCATGTTATTGTTTTTTCAAATGAATTTTAATACTTATATTAAAATAGTTATTGTCGCCCAACCGGTATAGTAGTTAGGGACGCTGACTGCTGCGCCGTTGGGCCTGGGTTCAAATACCAGAGAAGACATGGATGTTTGTAAATGTATATTGCCTTCACGACATGGGGGTACTTTAAATAGTCGTCGAAACGCAAGTCTTCTTGTGAGGTTGGTGGAAGGGAAAGAGAAGTGAGACGCCCCTAACCACCCCCAGGGTGTTCTTCCTCAAAATTGGCGTGAAACCGAGCTAAAATCTTTCTGTCACCTGTATGGTGCTTAAAGCTACGGCTAACGACAGGCGTCACTTAACCCTTTACCATGATGAATTTCGTGGGCCTTAATCTGGTCTTTACCGATCTGGTGTGGCCTTTGTAACAACAACAAGAAAGTTGTTTTTGCATTATAACTATAATTACTCTATATGTTGTAATAAATCTAATTAAAAAGCTAAATTTGATAAAGAGCGATTATTTGAAATTTTTTTACTAAGTTTTCTATGCTTATGTAAGTAAAAATCTGTTTATATATAATTATATATTTCAGGACTTTTCAATTTTGAAATTGTTATCGTTAAAATCGTGGTATTTTATAGACCATACATTTTGAAACAAATTCTATTATTGAAACACTTATTATGTTGTATTAAAAACACAAGTGTGAAAAAAATATAAATCGCGTTTGTACGATGTATTCTACTTTAGAGCACATAGGAATTTCTCCCAAATTTTGCTAGAGTTAATGACTGGTTTCAATAAAAATTTGGAAAATAAACTACCTAAATCATTCTATACCTAATTGCGACGAAATTGGATTCCATTATAAAAAAATTCTTTTAAAAATTAATCAATCCATTCACAGCACAAAATTTATTTCCCTTTTAGCTTTCGATGCTGATGTCAACCTTGTCTACATTATTTAGCAATAATTGTGGCTAGAACTTTTTTTTACGATTGTTCAATGGAAAAAAAATGTAACATCTAGATTAAATCAATATATTATAAATCGTTTTTGTGAAGTGAAATTCAATACTTTGCACAAAACAATTTTTTCCAAATTTCGCCAGAATTAAAGATTGTATTCAAAGAAAATTTAGAATATTAACTAGATTACTCTATACCTAAGTATGCATAAATTGATTCTATATAATAAGGAATTACATTTGATGCTGATACAAATTTTGTCTAGATATAATATAAATCACAAAATTATTAAGGGTATTCCTGTTTTTGGTGATATTCAGTGGCGCACACAAGGGGGGTCCTGGGGTCCGGACTCCCCCAAAGCCCTTGATTTTTTTCCGATTGGTTATAATTCTAAGTATATAACACGTAAAATTTAGTTAAATATTTGTTATTAATGATTAATTTTATTAATTGATGCTAATTATTATTCAATAATTAATTTTTTACTGTGTTTTGTTACTGAAAATCGACAAAATCAAAAGGAGCATGATACAAAAATGGTGAACTTTCAACCCCGGACCCTCCCTTGAAAAATTCCTGTGTGCGCTACTGGTGATATTGTATTAAAAAAAAGTACAACATGCAGATTAAATAGATGATGCTAACAGAGAGAGAGAGTATGATTTCATGTAGAAATAAAATTACCTAAATAATGCTCTTTTAATGAAAAGGATGTGAAATTCTTCATAAAGTATTTACACCTAATTTCATGCAAGCTCATTAAAGGAAAATAAACGGTAATTTATATGAATTTTATTGAATTTTTACTGATGCTGTAATTATTGATGATAGTCGGTGTTTTGATCCTTCGATAGCACTGATTAAGTAAAGAATTCATATTCATGAAATAACTCAGTGGACTGTAGATTTTTAAACTCTGTTTTTTTTTTCCGAAGGCCCAAAACCATCTGGTTACACTCTCTAGCCCTTCGAGTGGGAAAGCCCCCACGCTGATCCCCTACCCTTCGCAATGAAAACACGAACAAATGGCGAGGCACACAACAGTCGGGTAATATGAAACACCCAAGTTTGGGCTCTGTATGCGAGGGAAAACCTTGAAGTACTAAAGAAAGACTCCTATGATGCATTGCAGTAAGAGTTGATTACTTGTGGTTGTCATACTGCACGCTACATATCAAAGTGTGCTTTGAGCTTTTCAAAATTTTTGCAGATAAATATTTTCAAGCATTTTAACTTACTAGTACACATGTGACATGAAAATTAAAGTTTGCATAATGTACGATAAAAGAATTGTAGTTTGTAATACTGTGGTCATTTCTTAGCTGGCAATGTTTTGTCCTTTAATTTGAGATTTTAAGATTAAGATTTTTCCAAGATGACGCGTCGGGTATTATGGAATACTAGATATTCTATAATACCCAACACATTCCATTATGATGTACCATCTTTACGAATTTCATACCGTCAATTATAAAGGACCAGTAAATAAAGAAGCTGAATGTATCTCCTGTGATGGAAAATTCTCCGAAGGTCAATAAGATAAAATTTGGATTCAATGCTTCAGCTGTTTTCTGCGGGCTCACCTTGACTGTACTGGACTGTAACATTTGTTAATAAATTCGAAACATAAATTCATGTATCCTTAAAAATATTGTTTTTATAGTTAAAAATAATTCCATTGTATGAAGTCTTAAGGTATCCGAATACTAGCAACAACTTTTTCTTTAGAAATGGAGATATGGAGATTTTTTTGTGGTTTTTAGATTTATTTAGAACATTTTACGAAAAAAAAGGCTAAAATTTAGAAGAGAAAAAACAAATTATTACTACTAAAATGGGAAAAAATGGCTAACAATTGACAAAAAATTACGTAAACGGCGCCTCTTTACAAATATTAAATGAATAAATTCTCAATTTTGATTTATTATTTTGCTATTCCTTTTTGAAATGACCTTCAGGATAAGAGATATTTAAAGGTATCCGGACTACTTTCGGAACCGTGATTTTAAAAAAGTGCATAAATGGATAATTTTCATGATATTTAGTGTCACTTAGATTATAATACATGTATAAAATTGTTTTAAGGATATTTTGACAAAAGAAATTATTTAAATACAATATTTTGGCAAAAAATTAACTTAGAATAATCTTTTTTTCAAAATGTTCTCCTTTTGTGAAAAATGCTTCTATTATAATTATATTTTGCCTGTATATAGCTTAGACCTCTGTACAGAGGCTCAACTATGATTTTTGAAAAACTCACATTATTTTCAGAGTTACCACCAATTGAAATAATTATCGGCGATTTTTTCTTAAAATTACTCCTCTTTGTTGTCGTAAAATATGGATAAACCCACTTCTAAGTTATATATTTCAAAAATTCTAGTTGAGCCTCTGTAGAGAGGTCTGAGCTATATACAGGCAAAATATAAATAGAATAGAAGCATTTTTCAGAAAAGGAGAATATTTTGAAAATTGGTCATTCTATGTTCCTTTTTTGTCAAAATATTGTACTCAAATAATTTTTTATTGTAATAATATTTTTAAAACAATTTTATATACATTTTCTAATTTAATTGACACTAAATATCACAAATATTATCCATTTATACACTTTTGCAAAATCACTGTTCCTAACGTAGTTGGGTACCTTAATTTTTACAAAAACTAGAGCACTTTATCTTAGTTATTATATGAAATTGTTTAAAAAAAAACAGTGATTATATTCACATAAAGAAATGTTAATTTTGTATTAAAACAGTGATTGATACATCTGAAGGTTAAAACAGCTCAACTGTTATACAGAACATACACAAAAAATTTCAGCCAATAATTTTAAAAATTGTTTGAGCAATCGCTGTCCCCGTCCTCACACACACTTCGAGTAAAAAGCATTTTTAAAGTTTGACATCTTATGTGTAGTTATGGCATCTGCTTTTACTAAAACACTTGTAGTTTTTGTTCTAATGAATGGAGAATAAAGAACTTGGTATTTTTATAAAGCTAATAAGATGGCCTATAAAATAAAATCCTAAGAAAGTGTGTCATTTTTTAAAAAAAAATCTTGATTTCAGGAGAGTCGGATACCTTAATTAGTTTTTCCAATGATTTAAATCCCCCTTACCATATAAACAGACTATTCCATACCTTCCATTAACATTTTTTTAAAAGTAATTTTTTTTATGAAAGCAAAATATATATTATTTTTTTGACAATTCCTTACAATCCTTTATAGTATATCTCCGCAATGATTCTGGAGATTTTTCTCAAAAACTAATAAAGTTATTTTTAGAAATGTGTATATATCAGTGGCGCACACAAGGGGGGTGTTCTAGGGGTCCGCCCCCAAAGCCCTTGATTTTTTTCCCGATTGATTGTAATTCTAAGTATATAGTACGTAAAATTTAATTAAGTATTTGTAATTAACCTTTAATTTTATTAATTAATGCTAATTATTTATTCAATAATTAGTTTTTATTGTTTTTTGTTCCCGAAAATCCACAAAATCAAAAGGAGCATGATACAAGAATGGTGGACTTTCAACCCTGGACACCCCCCTTGAAAAATTCCTGTGTTCGCTACTGGTATATATATAAATATATAAAATTTATTAAAAATATGATTTTCCCTAATACTCGACTCTCGTGTGTGTGTGTGTGTGTGTATTGAATGACTAATTAATTAAAATGGCTCCATTGTTTTGAAAAGGTATGAAGATTGGTTTGATAAATGTTCAAAAAGGTCATCTAGTCTCATCAGTATAAACAAAATTTGCTTAAAAACAAGTGGTAGGGATAATGCTTTTCCTAGGTAAAATGGAAGTTTACTTATAGCTTTCACTTTTAGAAACCCCAGCTCTAACTTCTTTTTAGATGAGTATACCTACATTTTCTCTCCATAAAAATATGGATCCCAAGTTGAAAATTTCCTGTTTGGCATAAAGCGCTATTATTTCTACTTATCCATATATATAGCCATATCATTTTTTTTCGTGGCATTTAAAGCATTAATTATCTTAGTAATTTCAAATGAATTATTATATTATAAATATTCAGAATTTTTTTTGTTTGTGTAACTACGAGTACAATATTATATAACTTGTTTCTTCAGTTCTTCATTGTAGAACTAAGCATTCATTGTTGTTGAACTCCTTCATTGTTGTGTGCGTTACTTTCCAAAAAATGTGCACTTGCGTGAGATTTTGGAATTTGAAAGAGTGTGTTTTAAATTATCTGGAAGAAAACAATGAACCACCCACTTAAAAATGGATGTAGAATTTAGCTTTTATTACCGATATTATGGGACATTTAACAAATTTAAATGTACGATTACATGGAAAGATTGTATTTTGATTCACCTTAATTGGTCGTATATCTTCTTTTGTCAATAAACTTTTGCCTTTTTGTCAAGGCCGATCCTAGAGTGTCGGCCGCCCGCGTGCAAAGACCTAATGTGCCGCTCCTCTAAAGAATTTTTCACATTTTGACTAATACTTCGCGTTGACGCTATAAACTCATCTACCTGTATTAAAATAAAAAGTAAAAAATTAATAAAACGTAAATACAATTCTAAGTGCAGAGCCTTTTTTGACCAGCTAATATGTCATAATAGCGAGAAAATACTTTAATTAAACAATAAAAACACAAAAATACTACCTTTGAAATAAAAATAGATACTTTATAATTAGAAATACAAAATAGCTGTATTTACTCAGAAAATATAACTCAATCAAAAAAAGTACTAAAGCATAAATCTCCTGAAACGAAAAGCATATAAATCTCTCTCTCAGTCCTTCTACAAAGACTACTTAATAACTTTTACTAACTAAATAAAATAACTTTTCTGGCTTTCTGAAAAGCAAAATTGTCAATAGTTTTGGGGAAATTCATTTTTTCTGAGATTTCGGATTCAATAGAGATGATGGCTAAATCTGAAAGCCTCTCTTTCTTTGTCATATTATTTCTCGAGTAATTTTTAATAATTTTTCATTTACTGAAACTTCTTTCCCTTGAAGCTACAGAAACAGATAAGATTAAAAAAAAATCTTACTGCCTGAGCAAAATTTGCTGATCATTCTTGACTATAATTTCCAAGACCTCAATTGGCTGTTTTTACCTGGAACAATATCTTCGAATGAAGTCGTTTCATTAAAGGGTTGTATACCGTCTATATCTTTCATACTTTCCTCCTGTACCTGTAACTTAATATTCAAGTCCATTTCAGGCTTTTATGATATCACCATCAGAAATATTGTGAAACTCATACAGAAAGCAGAATATCGAATAGCACTCAGATAATAAAGTAAATCATCCATTAACTGAAGAGATCGCGAATTGCTGGAAGGAATTTGAAGCTGGTTCATCTCTTTCACTGCATTCATAAACAAATAAATATACCTTTTTCCTGAGCTTCGAGATGAGAAATTCGGGATCAATACTTAAATCTCCAGCAAGTGTTGTTACTGAATCGACAGATATCTTAAAAAGTTATCATCAGATCTTCGGGGGAAACTAAATACTTTTTTTTAAGATTATCTAAGCCTTCAATGCATTCCCCGGTGTTTAATTTACAATTTTGGAACAAATTTTTACTCAATACATATTATAGTTCTTGATATAATAAATCATACCAAATTAAAACTGAACACAAATTTAAATGTTTAAAGTTTTTTTCTTGTCTCTAATGGTATCTTCAATTAAGACATTTAATGCGAGGTAATAATTTTTTAGGTCTTGTTTATATATATATATAAGAGGTCTAATAGCATTGATATGACCTTCATGGGTTTTTTTTGGTAAATATCATCGATATGGGGACGCAGAAAAGTAATTACATATCTCCTTGTACCATATAAAAACCCCCCAGAAATTTCACCAATGGAGCTGGTAGCGTAATTAACAATGAGATTTATAATGCATGAGCTGCACACAACACGTACATACAATATAAAGTGAGGTTTTTCTTTTATCAATGCAACATAGGAGCTGATGTAGTTGTTGCTGTTACTTATGCCACCTGATCGACAGAAACATCAGATCAAGGTCCACGAAATTCCGCGCGGCTAAGGGCTAGATTTTTACGCCTATCGTTAGCGTTGGCTTTGAGCACCATGCAGGTAACAGTACGGTTTTAATCGGTTCCACCCAAATTTTGAGGGAGAACACACTGGGGTGATCAGAGACCACCCACCTCTCTTCCCCTTCCACCAACCTCACGAGAGGACTAGCGGCTCGGTGGCTATTTAGAGTACCCCCATGAAGTAAAAGGCACTATATGTTTACAAACATCCGTGACTTCTCCAGGATTCGAACCCAGAGCCCTACGACATTGTAGTCAGCGTCGCTAACCACTATACCGGATGAGTGACGCTGATATGTTAAATATTTATCTTGTGTTAAATATATTTATCTCGTGTTAATGACTTAATATTTGCTGGCAAATATTTAAATTGATTATAGATCGTAATATTAAGAGTGCCTTTGTGTGATATTTAGATTATAAAAATCTTTAATAAAAAAATCTATTTGAAATTCACACACACACACAAATTGTTTTCTTCTCTCCTCTACGTTAATTTAAAGTGATTTTTCATAGTTTGATAAACATCACTTTATTTTTAATACATAAGTAAGGGTAAAAATGATAAAACCTAGAAAATAATTTTAAGTAATTTTTCATTAAAAATTAGTTTTTTGTTGCAAATTACCGTTAAATCTGGAAAGCAAACTTTTAAACCTGAACACCAAATAGTATATCTAAAATATGTTGATTTGATTTTAAAAAAATGTTGACTGTATAAACAGATTACATATATATATATATATTTCCTACATATTTACAGCCATTCTCTAAATCAGCCGCCCTCGTGCGGTGCACACCTGCTAGAGTCCGCCCTGCTTTTTGCCTGGATTTTGGTGTGTGAAAAAAGATTAAAACATTTAAATTAATGTAGGAAGTATGTACCAAAGTTAATATTTCTTCAAGATATATATATATATATCATTGATTTTTAAATTTATTATCTTTTTACCAGGATTCATTCAGTGTTAGGTTTGAGGAATTTTAAGATATAAAAAAGTGCTGATCTCTTTTCAAAAATCCTTTTTGAATATTTCTGAAAGGCCTTAATTGTTACCCACCTGAAATCCAAATCAAAATTATTGACCTACAGCACCATATTAAACTGAAAAGTATAAATATAACAAACATTCCAATTGCCAGTAATACGTTACACACACACATTAATTTTTAGAAATTTGTACCAACAAGCAATTCTGTACATTTGTACTATTTGATTTTCAGGTATTATTGCAAGTCTGGATCAACATACGTTTGTGAACAAATGTTTTCTATTATGAACATAATGAAATGAAAAAATATCACTCAAAATTAACTGATATATACTTAAAAGCATTTAATTTTGTTAGGATCTTCAAGGACTAGTTCTAATACAGATGACTTGGTAAAAAAGATACAAATTCAAAAGCCACACTTAGCATATACTAACAGCTTAATATAATATAATTTAGAATTATAAATATTTCAAGTTACTCCATTTTATTTTATATCTAACCTAACTGATTGAACACGTAAAAATTGTACTAGCAATAAAAGCTAAGTTTTTACTTTTGACTGATTTGTCGTATTATTTTTAAATTTCAATTGCATAGACGCATCAAAAATGCTTTATTCAAGCAAAAATCCCAAAATAAGCTTTAAATTAACCTTTCTTTTAAATTTTCATATTTTTTGTTTGTTGGAGAATATGGAAGTGGCACGCGTAATTTTTTTTTATCAGGTAGTAGCACTCTTCTGAAAAAGTTTGATCACCCCTGCCCTAAAGATTATCCTCCTTAAACTTCACGTCGACGCGAACTAGAGAGAACCCTAAAACGCGCATACTCAATTTTTACTCAATGAACTAGTCTCCAGATAAGTCAAAGGGCTGCGGTAGCCCAGTGGTCAAGGTCTCTCATGTAGCCGAACAGTGCAACGTTAATATTCACTCACTCTGACTCCAGATAAGTCATATTCAAACTGCGGCCCGGTGACCTTATCTAAGTAACTCGGTTATGGCCCATTGCACTAAAAATTTAATTATTTATGAAGAGTGTACTAAAAATTAAGAGGGAAATTCTATCAATAAAGTAATGAAATCTATCAATTTTTCTATAAAAAGAGAGAGAGAAAATTATCAATTTTTCTTTATATATATAGAGAGAGAAAAAATTATCAATTTTTCTATATATATAGAAAATTATCAGTTTATATATATATATATAGAAAATTATCAATTTTTCTATATATATATCTTTAACTCTATTAATATTGATGATTTGATTAATATACTTGTAAATTTACATAAAGATAATTTATTTAATAATGTTGATTATGATAGATTTGGTTCACTACTTAGGTTTGTACTTAAAGAGAACTATATATATCATAAAGGTAACTATTATCTGCAGATTAAAGGTTTTCCACAAGGTGGCCCTGCGAGCAACTGTCTTGCCAATTTATACTTACATTATTTTGAAAGTAGTTACATTAATAATTCTAAATATTATATTTATCGTTATATAGATGACATAATTATTTTTGGCAAACAAGCCAGTTTTATACCTAACGATAATTTTTATCCACATTATCTTAATTTAATACAGACAAATAGTAACAACAATGAAGCAAATTTTCTTGATATACATGTTAAATTAAATGATAATGTAATAGTTTCTAATATTTATGATAAAAGAGAAGAATTTAATTTCAATATTATAAAAGTTCCTCATTGGAAGAGTAATGTAGATGTTTCTATATTCAGAAATATTGTTATTAATTATATACAACGTAACAAGTTTCTGGTGTCAAAAAAATCAGACATAATAAATAATTATAAACATTTAACTAAATATTGCTTAATTCAGAAATACCCAATTAATTTTATTAATAGTTATATGAATAAAGCTATTCAAAACAGGATTAAAAATTCTGAGATTGAAAATAGTTTATTACTATAAACTTAAATATTTCTTAGTTATAGTTATTTCCATAATCATATTAAGTAAAATTACTTATATTTTTATTATTTTATTCATATTTACTCTAGTGTTATTAAAGTTATGCTATAATATGAAACTCTTATTAATTTTTATTTCCATTCTTTTTATACTTTTGTTAAGTGCTACATTTCAGTCCTTTCACATGATTTAATTCCCGCATTAGGCCCGAATCTGGCAAAATCTATTTATTGCACCTCAGATTTAGCGCGGGCTTTGCATTTGTAAGTGCAATTTTTGGTAAGTTACCTCTATCTTGTAATGGATTTAGATATTCCTATCCATTATTTTCTATTGGTTTTTGTTCAGTGTTATTTACATAAAGGGGGAAGGTTGGTTGGCCAAAAAACATGTTCAACCCCACTTTTATATAAATTATTTTATATATTAGCCGTCCTGTCAGCAAAGCTTATAACACTGCAGCATCCATTTTATAATTTTTAATCTCGGTTACTCATATATCCTTCATTGTGTGATTTACCTACTGTCTATATGTGTTTTTCGAATGTGATTGTTGGATGTTATCTCTTGTTTGTAGAGAATAAGCCTATATATATATATATATATATATATATATAGTTCAAATTTTCAGTCGTTTATAAAATACTTTTTATTCATCCATTAAAGCTCAAATACATTTTTCTTAAACTTGTAGTGGATGACTCTTCATGTAATACATTTTTTCAAATATTAATTCATTAATTCTATTTAATTAATAAATAAATAGTAACAAACAAAAATAAAAGTCCAACATCATATATAAAAATTAAAATCGCTCGTTGTGTCTCTTTAGCGCAATGGAATGCACTTTGAACTTCTAATCCAAAGGTTGTGGATTCGAATCTTATCTGGGATGACCTAGTTTCTGAGAAAGTGTTTTATGAATGAATAAATAGCAACAAACAAAAATTATTATCCAACACCATATATATAATAGAAAATCGCTTTCTGTTTTGCCACTTAATATTGTGACTTTGTGTGTCATATGTATATATATATTTATATTAATTGTAATTATTTAATAAAAAAGTAACTAAAATAAAAAAAAGTTTTTCTTTGTTGTAGTAAGTAGGAATTGATTAATTTTTTTTATATTACTCGTTTGAGAGAGAAAGAGAGAGAGTAGACTCTAAACAACAGGCTTGGTCATGGATGAAAAGAAATCGAAACTAACAAATAACTTAGTAAAAATGCTTAAAAGTAAATATTTTGTGTGTGTTTGATAGAAGGGTTAATAAAGTATTAAAATAAACATTGAAAATTAGAGTTTTAATATTTAGATCAATTTTGTTTTGTCTAATGCCGTTTTAGCCTTATAGTGTTTTTCCCATTATACTTATGTTGTAGCCCATGTGAAATACCTTTCATATGTATGTGGTCCAGTGGTAAGAAGTGGCCGCGGTAGCGGAGTGGTATAGGTATCGGATCGTGGCTTGCATTGTCACGAGTTCGAGCCCAGTACCACTAAAGACCCGCCGTGTAGGGCAGCGATGCACGTTAAATCTGTCGAGAGTTGAAACGTCCTAGCGTTGGTGTGGTGTTGGAGTTAGGAGAGGGGGAGGTGCCAGCTCACAGGTGTCGTCCACGTCACTTGACCATGGTTCAAAATTACGTGGTCCGTCGCCAAAAGCCCTCGTGTAGCTGAACAGTGCGACGTTAATATTCAATCAATCAATCAACCAGTGGTAAAAAAGGTTGTATACCCCTGCTCCAGATCATTTCCTAGAGTTTCTTTTCAATTTCGGTACATATTTGCCATTGACCTGGTTTAAAACAACTAATATAGAAAAAACTAAGTCAATTCCTACATAGATCAACAAGGAAAAATTTTATATTTTAGTTATGTTTTATTAAATAGTTACAATTATATATATATAATATAAATATGTATATACATATGACAGAAACACAATATTAAGTAGCAAAATTGAAAGCGATTTTCCATTTTCCTTTCTATATATAGTGTTGGACTATTATTTTTTTGTTACTATTTATTCATTAATTAAATTTAATTATTCCAATAAAATAGAATAGTAAAAATAAATCACATTCTCCGCAATTAGGCCATTCCAGGTGGGATTCGAACCCACGACGTTTGGTTTGATTCGATTTGATTTGATTGAATATTAACGTCGCACTGTTTAGCTACACGAGGGCTTTTGGTAACGGGCGACATAATTTTCCCACGACGTTTGGATTAGAAGTCCAATGCGCTATCCATTGCGCTACAGGGATACAAAAAACGATTATCCTTTCTATATATGCTGTTGGACTGTAATTTTTGTTTGTTACTATTTATTGATTTTATAATTTAATTAATGAAGTAATATTTGAAAAAACTGTATTAATATCAAGTGTCATCGACTACACATTTAAAAAATTTATTTGAACTTGAATGGATGAATAGAAAGTATTTTATTAAATATTGAAATTTTGAACAATATATATATATATATATAAAGAGAGAGAGAGTGAACTAAAAAAAAATAGTAGGAATTTAAAAAGAGCTCGAAATTCGATCTGTGTGTGTGACTCGCATACTACATTTTGTAAATAAAATTTTATTAACTGTGAAGTTTTTGAATAATCTTTCTTTTTAATTGAACTTCAAAACAGTTATTTTCTATTCCAGCTCATAAAAGTGCTTGATAATGCAAAATGTATATTTATGAATGCATGATTTTAAGGTGAACTCTTATCTGCACGAGCTATTTAAAAAAAATAAAAAATAAAAATTGCTTTAAAAAATAAATAGTAAATATTTCAAATTAATCATATTTTTTTATGATAAATAACATTGGTTCGAACCGGATTTGTTGACATATTCTACATCTTCCACCATCCTCGATATAAGATAGGGTTTATATACCCTGACTTTATTTTTTGGAATGCTCGGATTGTACTGGATCAGTTGGTATCCAGATCATTTTTCGTCTTCTCTTCCATTTGGGTACAGATCGTTCTATTTAACTGATTTCAGAAAGAATTCGAAATCTCGACCAGCGACTATTCTAACAAATTTCGTAAGTAATTTTTTTCTCAGTACATTCTCCCCTTCCTAATTTAAAAGCTGACTTGATGGGAAAAAAAATCTCTGCATTGAAAAGTGGGAAAGATAAACCTTGAAAAAAAAAAAAATGGCGTTAAGATTCGTCATTGTCTGTACCGGCATACGTCTTATAGATTCTTTCTCGTGTTCAGCCATCCGATTCAATTATTTTCCCATCAACCACCTACCGTAAATTTGGCATACAACGTGCACCTATACTTTCAAACTGTAATTTTAAGATATATTCGCCGTAAGACACGCCCCCTCTTTTTTATGAAGAAACCTAAAATGTACGTATGCTGCAATATTCTTATGCTTTGAAGTCTTTTATTCGAGGAATTATCCCAAGCTTTTGAAAATAAAATAGTACACTTCCAGAACTACAATTCTTTAAGTTCATAAAGTGTGTCGTTTCTTTTAAATAAACAGTATTTCGATATATGTAGAAGTGTAACTTTTTTTTTCAATGATCGTTCCTTTTTGTTTTTTTAAGGCTATCAATTTTAATTTTCCATGAAGAATAACACTTGTTTGATTTTGATTCGTTGAGCTTCCCAACAACCCCGACAGAGCTCGGGACGCATGCTCTTGTGCGAAAGTGTGAAAATTAGAAACTGAAAAATTCAAGTTTAAAAATAAAATTTTAATATTTTTTGTACCATAAAATAATTATATTTTCACAATTAAAATGTACCCATTTTATATGTTGGGCCTTCTTTTTCCATAAAGTGTTCATATAGGTTTTTTTCTCATTCTCAGAGTTTTACGAGCCTTTTTTGTGGAAGATTTAGAATACTTCAGATCCCTTTATTTACGCATTGTCAGCTTGAAAGGCATTAATAGACAGAAAAATACTTTATTTTAAAATCCAGATTTTTCCCAATATATCTAAGCGCTTAGCTTTCCATCATTAAATTGTGATATTGCCCCCCTAGGGTGCCCTTCTCTGATTATCAGCGTGAGTTAGAGGTGTAGGATTAACGAAAGAACTAGAAGATTCCATGATCTTAATTTGACTTTATTAAGATCTTAAAACTTAAACCTCTAACAAATTAGATAATAATAATATATGTGAGAGAATCCACGATGACAAAACACACAATACCGAAATAACTTAACCCGGACCAATATCAATAACTAACTCGCCTAAACTCAATTCCAATACTATCAATGATCCTAATATTAAATAGTCAATCCTACCTTAATCTCGATCTACGATTCAGTCTTACTGGAAGTTGCGTATTTACTGGAGTGCAATGGTATGCACCTTAACCTAACGGCTCTATGTCCGGGATAACTTCTGTTGGCTGTCACTTCACAATTGAATCACGAACTATCATAACATTCCCCAAATTGCCACACCGCTTACTCTAACTTCTGATATTTAAAAGCTTTCTAATTTGCATCTTTCATTCACGCTTCACTTCTTGGGTTTTGGTTGGAAAAGAGTTGCCATTAATTCTGGTCCCAAAGAACCCAAAGGATATGTTAATGAAAAGACGCATGAGCCCGTCAAAAAATATCACTTTTGTTTCATTTTACACTAATATCAATTGTTATTTTGGAGTTCCTGGTATCTTTCGTTTAGTACTTCCTAACAAGTAACATTAAAAGATTCTTTTTAGTTTTGAGAATTTCTGCCCAAATACTTTTTTAATATATATAGTTTGGGTAAAGATAATTACCAAATTATATCTGATATGATTTAAGATTAAACTGCATTCATAACAACAATAGGGATAATAATGCTGCGCTTATTGGAAAAAGTGTTTGGTTTCTTGTCCGGGATTTTGCACTTACATTGCACTAAATACATTATGCAGTAGCATCAGATAGGAAGATACAAAGCATACAAAGTCATAATTGATTGAAAGATAATAAAGTTATATAGTCTTATATCATTAAAAAAAATTAATAGTATAATCGGAATTCGAACAGAACCTCGAGAGTAAAGTGTCAAATCAGGCTTCGTCTTCATCCTTTGACCATGATTTTACACTACGCCGTTCATCGTCAATAGACCTCATGTTGCATCGAAAATTGCTAATCGATGTTGATAAAATAAATAACAATCGACGAAATCTAAACAAAAATCAACGAAAAATCTTTTTGTTCGCATTTTTTAAGGGACAAATTTGTATTGACATGCGCGTATTTTTTTACCAATAGTGTAATACAGTAATTCTCAACTTTTTTTTCAATTCCTACTATTAGCTCACAATCTCTCTCTCTATATATATTTATCTTGGTGGAATTTTCAATCGTTAATAAAATACATTTTAAAGTGCTCAATTCAGCTGAAATTTTATATATAGGTTTATTTTGGATGACAATACAATAATATAATAATAATTAATAAAAATTAATTGATTAAAACTAATTATTTAAAGAATTACAAATACAACCACGTTGGCATCATTTTTGACTTAGCGACCCTTTTGGCGACTTGTGTCAAAGCTTGAAAAGGTTTCTTTTTCACGTGTTAAAGTATTCAGTTGAACTTAAATTTATATATACGACTGTTTTGGATGAAAATACGATACTTTAATGATAATGAATAAAAATTAATTACCACTTAATGTTGTGATTCTGTCCTATGTATACACATATTTATAGTAATTGTAACTCTATTTAATAAAAAGTAGCTAAAATTAAATTTTTCTTTGCTTGATCTAAGTAGAAATTGACTTAAAATTTTTTTATATATATTACTTGTTTGTTGCGATTTCCTTTTAACAATATCAAAATTTGGTGGTACACTAACAATTAAATAAGTCTAAAAGAATTTTACTAATCATAATAGACTATGTAAAATAGTTTATGATAATAGTTTTCAATGTTAAATAAAATGATACGTACGACAAAGACAACACAATGTTTATTGAGTAATTAATTAGAAATTAATTATAAGAATATATTTAATGCAAAATTTGAGCTTCATGATTTTTGGTAATTTCGAATATATTTGGTCGTACCTATATTTAAAATTTTCGATCTTTTTTTTTATTTTTATAGTTGTTAATGCTGGAATTTTAAATTGACGAAAACAAAAGATGTAGAAAATTGTAACAATATTTATTTATATTTTTTGGCTATTATGATATGATCGCCTCTAATTTTAATTCAAAATAAATTAATTGATTCTTCCAAATTTTTTGAAATTAATTCTTGTGATTATTACCGGACGAAATTAGTTTTTCCTTTTCATTCAAAGTAAATTCATATACAGATGTATCTGTTATTACAAATGGATTACGAACCCAACCAAGTTATTTTTATATCCTTTTATCCATGAAATGATAAGTTGAATAAACCACGAATGACCTTAGTTTATTTCTTTAAAACGACCGAATGTGATTCGGTTCCGGATTTTAATTTTTTTCTCGAAGTGTAATTGTAATTAAAAAAAAAAGATTGGCGGCACAAAAAAGTGGCACACGTCACAGTGGTTGAGAATCACTCGTGTAATAACTGTCAGATTTCGACATGGTTTGCTTTTTAAAACGTTCCTAATATTCTATATTAAATTTTAAAAAATGTTTTCAAAAAATTGATTTTTTGAAAGTGTCCAAAGCTACTATTCCCTCCTTAAAAGCTTTCTAGAAGCGATGTCCCGGGATTGTTTTTCTCTGTTTGTATGTAAAGGTCTCCTGCGCATTTTCTACGGCGCAGAACAAAAGAGAGGTGTTGGCATGACAACCTGAGAATGGAGATCTGATCGATTTTCGTCTTTCCACGTGCCATTTCTAGGAATTCGGAATTCAAAACAATACTCAGAAAGGATTTCAGAAAGAGAGGAGCTAAAATAGAAAGCACGCATGGCAACAAGAGCCCAATATATAATTGATTTAAATTTTTAAAGATGTTGCTTAAAATGTCTTTAAAAATGACTGAAATAGCTTTAAAATTACTAAAATGTATAAAAAATTTAAGGAATTAATGAATTAATAGTAGCAGTTCCAGATTAAATTATTGATTTCTCTCAGCGTATTAACAGATCAAAGTATTCGTGGAATCCTTTTTGAAATGCGAAAAATCGATCAATATGAAGAAATCTGAACTATCTTTAGAATTTCTGAATTCCCTTTAGAAGCTCTAAAAGTAACAGAAATTACGTAATTTTTTTTTAAATTTCAAAAATAATTTTTAAAAATATCATGAATTTTAGGAAAAAATTTGAATATAATTCGGCTCAAAATCACAAAACAATACCGGGGAATAAGTTGTAATTAAATCATACAGCACCTGTATGGATTTTTGAAGCTCTCTTAATCATATTTTTAAATAAAAGTATTAAACTCATTTGTACAATTTTTGAACATTTCGAAATTATTTATTGCATCTTGAATTGTTTCTTGCAGTATTTTTCTAGATTTGCTTAAATAAGTATTAAAACCTCTTTGTAAATATTTTAAACTTAATTGGGCTTTTATGAAAGTTAAGAGTAAGTAAAATATGCGGATATTTAAAATTAGTAATAATGAATATTCTACTAATATCTTACAAAATGCAGGAATACGGTTACTTATTTCTGGCACTAAAAGGAAATTTAATAAGGGCTATATTACTTTTGAATCACACACACACTCCTCCAGAAATATACTATATGTGATAGTTGAATGGGTGAGTGAGTGAATATTAACGTCGTACATTGGATAATTTTCCCAATCTGGAGCTCGGAAAGTCCAAAAATGAAATTGCACGAAATAAAAAAAAAAAACCCCACTATTTATGGTCCTCATAGGTTTCCTAGCCATGTGGTAAACAGTTTTCGTCAGTACGTGAATGGGAATATTCTCAATCAGCGGTTTAGATACGGTTTCTTTTGCTACAAGAAACACTTACGAGCGTCATTTTCTACTAAGTAGTTCAATCGTTTCGTCTGCAAAATATTTTGCAGATGTAAACGGGTTTTTTTTAATACATGCCATGAGTAAGTAATTTCTTGATTTGACTGACAAATTAGGTTCAAGTTTGATTAAAAATTGTAAAAACATAACATTTAGCACAGCATGTAATTCCTACTGACATATGTCGGGTTTTTGTTTTTATTGGAGTAGAACTTTTGGGATTGACATGGATTGATCACAGAAACACTTAAGTCACATAGAGTAGATATAGACTTTTAATTTAATACCAAATTTAGCTGCTACTTCCTGCTACTCCCAAAGTTATGATTTTTTTTCAGAGTTGGCTGATGGTATTACTCGGCGTGCCTTATTCAATGTATGGAAGGAAGAGCAAGACTAATGTTGTTTTGAGTTTAGTTAGGACAACAACGGACTTTGATAAATATGAGGACCAGCAGCAATTAAAATTTAGAAAAATTGTTAAAAATTTCTGCTCGTTTGTAGGGAAAAATGGATGAGGTGCCATAGAATTGAAAAGTTCTCCAAGTCGAATGATGCGTGGTTCTTGCTGGAGTAAGATTTATATTATGTTTTATTATTTTTAAGGAAAATATATAGCTAATATTTTAGTGTGGTATTTTATGTTTATTTAAGCTTATAATAATTATTTTGTCAGAATTATGAACTTTAAAATGGTTTTTCTCGGTTTGTGTTTTTTCACATTCAGAATACCACTTCTTCCAGAATTATTTACCTATCACTTCCATTTTTCCTCTGTGTCTTATATGTAATGCATGTAACAAAATTAGGGATCCATTTTGCTGGAAATTGAATACTTTTTTTTAAAAAATTAAATGTGGGAAATATTAGGCTTTTGGATGAATTTTAGCATATATATATATATATATATATATATATATATAAAATCAACATTTTATTATTTTTCTCCTAAACTAATTAAGGTATTGTAAAATCGAACCCTAATGGTGTTTAAAATATCATCAGAAATATTACAAAAATTTCATGTCAAGAAATTAATTAACACAAAAAGAGTAGAATTTTAAAAATTTCCAAAATTTTTTAAAAGGAATTAAATTTGTAAAATTATGGGAATAATATGTGATAAATTTTATCTGGTATCATTTTCTTAAATAAACATTATATGAAATGCTAAAATGTAATTTTTAAATACATAAATAAAAAAAAAAGATGCTCAAAGGGGCCGAGTCCTTTTAATCATTACCTATTATCCTTTGTTGTTTTTGTACAATGTTATGTTCGATTGTATTTGTTTAATCTTTAACAATTATTAAATTTAATTTTTTTAACTTGCCACACTATTTCTTGTATATGCTCTCCCACGTGTAAATTACTGCTTCTGTTAATATCCTTAGATCCTTGTTCAAAAACTAGTTCCACTTAGCAATCATTTATTCTTGATCAAATTCAAACTTGACATAAATTAGTTAAGACCTTATTAACCTTATTTTCTAGTAAAAAACAGAAAAGAATATCCAATTCATATTAATTACTATGACTTTAGATCATATGAAGACTTTAAAGCCATAAAATAATTTTCGTGCGCCAGATTGGGAAAACTGCCCACTGTGCGTCGCACTGTTCAGCTACACGAGGGCTTTTGGCGACGGAATTCTTTCCCGTTTTATAAGTATATTATAATAAAATATTGATCTGCCCCTTTTTTTACTGTATTTAAAAGCTTTTTTGATAATGATATTTTTAACTGGGACTATAGAAAAAAAGTGTGTTTTCAATATATTGGAAAAATTAATTGTCATGATTTATTCATATCTAATATTGAACAATATTATGTTTGATAATTTTTATCTCTTTTGACATTTATTTTCTGTTTATTTTCTAAGTAATTGTAAAGATTTTTTTAATAATATGTAATGCATGGCAATCTTTAAAGTTATCTTCATTTAGTGATTCAGCGATTTTTTTTAAAGGTATCGGAACACGTTCGGAGTACTTTATAACAAAATAACATATTTAAACATTATAAATGCTTTTTTTAAGACTCAATAACAATAAATACTACTATTTAACTAACAATATTTAAAATAGGTTACCTGAATTTTACAAAAATCACAATTCTAAGGGAAATTTTAGCAATGTTTTTGAAAAACTTCAAAGCAGTTAAAGAAAAAAGTAATAAACATATATAAGTAAAAGTATTACTAAAACAAATTAGATGCATTTATCTAGAAAATGTACTAAAATTTGAATGTTTTATTAAAATTTGAAAAGTTTAGAGCTAATTCAGTAAACACACATTATTAGAAATATTACATTCTTTAAGAGACCCTTATTTAAATAAGCCATAACTCAAAAATATTATTCACACAATAAGAAATATTTTAGTACATTCTCTAGAAAACAACAAAAATATCATGTTTAAAAAGTGTTACACAGAAATACATTCGTAATATTTTGAGTTATCAGACTCGCCATGATAGATTTTGAGCAATTTAAATGCCCACTTCTGGTAGATCAAAAAACCCACTCTTTCGGTTTTTCTAACTTTATAAAATTGATTGTGTAACTTGGCCTCTAGGTAGCGTAGAAACAAGACAAAGTATATTTCGTAAAGCCAAAAGATATCTTTATTCAATCAAATAAAAAGCAAATATATATTTGTCTTGACCCAATTTAGTCATTTTCAACATGTTCGGATAGACCGAATATGAAAAAAAAAAAATTTATTTGCTTGATATTTAAGTTATTGTCTAAAGCTTGGTGGATATCAACAATATTATTTCAATAGCAATATTATTTCTGCATTTTCTTTTAGCTCTAGTCATTCTAGTGTCTTTTTTATTAGTTTTATTTACCTCATCATTCAAATAGAAATCTTGAATACTATTTGTTTCATTGCTTGTAGAATATTTCTTTTTTTGGTAAAATATATTTAGTGCATAAGGATAAATATCATTGTAATATTTAATAAAGTTACTTCCCCACAATAATCTTTTTAATACACTATAGGAACTACAGTCGGATCTCTATATATCTAAATCCTGAGAAAAAATTCGTTATATAGAGGTTCATCTTTCAATATACTTTATGAACCACATAAGACAAATTTTAAATTCATAAACACTATATAGTATTATAAAAAGTAATTATTCACACCTTTTGTAAATTAATATCTATTTATTTTATGTATCTCCCTCATCAAAAAAAAAAAGAAAGAAAGAAAAACTACAAGGAAAACAAGAAAAAATAATGTCGAGGAATACAATGTATTTTCAGGATTAAGAAAATAATTTTATATTAAAATTAATGAATCTTAAGGACATTTTTTAATTAAAAGCCAACAAGTAATTTTAAACATACATTTTCTTGTAACTTTAAGCATATATTAGCAGATGTATCATTTAATTACTGGTAAAGTCTATTAATTTTGTTGAATTTTCTGTGTCAAAGAATGTTTTCTCTCCTAATACGCCTCGCATCTTCGCAATGCCCCAAGCACCCCTTAAGGCGTATTTCCTTCACACTGTAATCTACGTTAAATTATATATATATATTTCAAGTAATTTTACCACTTCATCATACGAAGGTTCAGAAATACTTTAAAAATAGGGAGAAAAAAAATTGAACCACAAGAAAAAAAGTTCGTTATATAGAAAATGCACTTCACTATAGGGAGGTTATTTTATGAAGAAAATCGTGAAATGTTCTTAGTTCCAGAAAAAAGTTCGTTATATAGAAAAATTCGCAGTATAGAGGTTCGACTGTATTTTAATAATCATATATATATATATATATATATATATATATATATATAGCGTGTTATTTCACATTATTCATTTATTTGTGGATTGATTTATGAAAAGACACGGACATTTTATTCAAATATTTTTAACGATTTCTTTTGATATTATATTTGTTCTCTTATGGAGCAGGGCTTACATTCTGAAAAACACGCAGATGCAAGCACAAAGGGGTGATCACTTAAGTGAAAACTAATATTTTTATAGATACAAAATACTATTTAACACAAAAAATCTGTTTATAATCTCTTAGGAGTGATTTTTTACGGAGTTAAGATGTTCTAAGATTTATTTATATATATAAAAATGTTATGTTGGTTTGTGTACGCTTCCATAACTCAAAAAGTTCTGCATCGATTTATCTGAAATTTTGACATAACGTTGCATTTGAATCCGGGCGGGTTCTTATGTACTTTGCACATTTCGCCCTCTAAATTTTTTAAAATTGAATTTTTAAGTGATTTTTCGGTGTTATGGCGTCACATGATGTCACGATTCTCTCTGAATACGAAACTTTAAACTTTACACATAGTTTTTTCCGGATTATTACATATTTTCACTATAGTTATGTTTATTGGTTGTCATATTTATCTATTTTTTGTTCTTTGATATGTAATTGGGATCATTTTTCGAATAAATCAATTTTTAAAAATTATTCTTTCAACAACTCAAACTTTGTTTTGTAGTTTTGGCAACAATCGGATAGCATTATCGCGAGATGTTTAAGATTTTGCTTATATTGTACATCGTGTTTTCTTCTGTAATTTTATGCTAAATTTATTTCTCTTTATTAAGAGAAGATGAAAATTATATAATTGACTTCTCTCTCTCTGTACGCTACTTATTTTTCTGCCAAATAGTTTCCGTTAACCATTTACCTCAAATAAAAAGACGTCACCAAATGCCGCGATATAACATTCAATGTTTGGAAACAATATTTTTTTCTCACTTGGCGACATTTTAATTTGACGAAATTAATCGACGGGGGTTTTTAATAAGAATGGTTTTTTTCAGTTTTAGACAACGCTTAAAATTTCATTTGATTCTTACGTATTATCGCAACAATCGCCAACTTTCAAGATAACTCGCAAAGTTTGCAATTCCATTTTCTCAGATGTTGTACGCGCGGAATTGGCAATCATATACTTCGTTTTATACAATGTCGCGTCAATAAATAGGTTGCGGTAATATGTAAGTACTATTGAAATACAAATGGCAAAAATAGGATTTTTTGATTTTGAGTTATCAAAATATTGCACCTTATTTTGTTTTTGATTGCTTTATAAGATTTAAGTTTGTTATAAATTTCTTAAACAGATTCCATTAGTAATTTGTTAAAAAAACACTTAAAGTTATGGTTTGCTTTTGTCAGGGACGAATAGCTACCGCTGTATCAGCCGTATCAAGGATGCAGGGCCCTCAAGCTACAGGGGCCCCAAGGAGTATTATTACAGTTCCACTAACATGGTGCTCATATCTGAAAAAGGGCCCCAAAGGAATATGAATACAAGGCCCACTCAGAGCTGTTTTGTAATTTCATATGTTTTTATTTAAACCTTCATTTTAACTGCAGTCAATCGGCTTCAGTACATAAAATTGCATTGCAAATCGTACTGGCCAAGCAAACGCAGTGCGAGGGGTAGTTGATCATCAAATTGGAGTAGGCATCAGTGAATGAGCAAAACAGACAGATGGTTCAAATACGTGTTGAGGAAGCAGGTGGTCGTAAGATTGTAAAATTTTTATCAAATTATACTTTCGCGTTGATAAAGATGGTTCAGTTCTTTTTATGTCAATTAGCGTTACTATTGTAAATCATTTTTCAATTCATTTTTAAGCTCAGGATATTTACTTTGGATAATTTTTATATATAAAATACTAATTTTAATTCTGTACTCTATGGATCTGTTTGGCGTGATTTCAAAACCTCTCCACAAACAAGTAGCGTACCGATTAAAATCTTCCAATTATTTTATCTTTCTCCAATGGTTCTAAAAAAAAATTAAATTAATATATAATTTTTATTTTTTGGTACTTATGTTTTTTTTAGTTGGCCATTTACCTACAATCAAAAGACATCGTCAAATGCTGCAATATGCATTCAATAAGGAAAAACCATTCTATGCACAGTAATAATACTTTTTCGCACTTGGCAGTGAATTTTTCTACGAAATAGCTATAGAGAACTTTCTAAAAGTTGGGGCAATAACATTAGACTGACAAAACACCTATTTTGTGTAATTTCAAAATTTTATTTGGTGTTACAAAATACAAATGGGAAAATAAGGATTTTCTGATGTATAATTTGTGTTTGTTTTGATATTTATGTATTATTGCACCCATATTGGCAACATGAGCACTTGGTTGCAAATCACCGTGTATGACGCATACAAAATCGGGATTGACATAGTTACAATAGTACCTAAGCACCTTTGTAACTTTTTTTGGTGATTTCATCAAAATTTTGATAATTTATTAATAATTTGCTTTTGATAGCTTTTTATCATTTAAGTTTGTTATAGCTAGCTTACCCAACCACATTTTCCTGTGGCTCAGTCTGGTTAAAAAGAAATAAAACAGAAAGCACACATTTCTAATATCTTTAACCGCTTGCACTTGAGGTATGATTTTTTTTTAAAAAATGTGTTAATATACATAAACAAAACTTTTCTAAACAGATTTCATTTGTAATTTGTTAACAGAATACTCCCAAGTTATTATGGTTTTTTTGTCATGTTATGAATCTAAAATTATTTACATTGTCTCCACAGGGGAGTCGCCAAGTTTGAAAATAAATTTAAAATGACTCTTCTTGTGGTCAAACGGTTAGTTTTACAATGCTTATGGGTAGACATTTTGTGTTGCTTGATTGTCTGTGTAGATACATAAATTGTCTGCTGTGCTTACATTACAGCAGTAGTTGACACCTTTCAACACTTCATGAACCCCACTTAATGTATAACTTTATAATTTGTGGACCACTAATAGGATTGACCTCTATGTGGCGGACCACTATAGCTATATTTACGTCTTTATTTAATCTTCCATACCCCTGAAAATAACTTTCATGAAAAGCAATAACAATCAACAGACTGAAGTATTTTGCCACCAATTTTCCAAAGATTGGTTGAGTTTACCAAAAATCGCTAACTTCAGGAATTTTGTTCGTTTGTTTTTTCATTTAGTTATTTCGGTAACTAAAAGCTTTTAGAGTAAAGTATAATCCATGTTCATAATATGTTGTTTTGTTGTTCATATTTTTTTTTAAACTGAACCTTCTTAAAAGTATAAATAATGTCCCATTTTCTCGTGGATCACCAATTGGTAACTGCTGCTCTGTAACACGCAACAGTAATTATGTATTAGCATCACAGTAACAAAATTGGTGCCACGTGTATATATATTGCATCTTAACTTATGGTGTGATTTTCATGGAGGTAATTTGGCTGCAGTGATGCTAATATTTAAGTACCCAGATAACAAACAATTGCCCATGTGAGAAGCAGTCTGTGTCTAGATATAAGCCACTCAGTTTTAAAGATAGGTTCTTAAGTTTTTTGATAACAATTGCTAATTCTAATTAAACTGTGAGTTGCAAAAATCCTCCATCATTATCAACACCTTGTCATATATTTCTGCTGCGAAGTCCATGTTTATATTTGAATTTTCTTGGCGTATTCGATTGAAAATATCTTCAGTCTCTCATTGCGGTGGATTTGAGCTGTGTCAATTGATGCACGTTCGAAGTTAAATATTTCATTAGCATTTTTTATTTTTTCCCTTTCTTTTTGTTTCTGAGTTTTCTTTTCTTTTCTTTTTTTAATGTTTTGAAATTTTATGTTTTTGTTTTAATTTTCTTTTCTTTTTAAGTGCAGTCAATTGGCTTCACTACATAAAAATAATGCCTTACGGGAAATCAAACTTAGGTCGTCATACTTGCAAGGCAAAAGTACTACAACGAGTGTAATTGCACATCAAACCGAAAAAGAATGGATATCAGCAAACGAGAAAAACTGACAAAGAAGTAGATTCTATTTCTATAAATTCTATTTAATGATGCAAAAATGCTTATTTATTGCTAAATTAAAAATCTTCTAACATTAATACTTACTATTCTAAGATAATGAATACTCATTTTTAAAAATGTATGTGTGCTCTGCTTACTAAGCGCAAAAATCTTGCAAATAATAAATTTTTTTCTTATTCAAAGTGTTCCAGTGCCAAAAGAGAATTTTAGATTTTTTTTTAATTTTAAATTTAAACTTCTTTTATAATTATTAATTAGCAGAAGAATATTTCGAGCTAATGAGAAAAGTATAAATTTTTATCCCTATGTTTTTTTAAACCTATTATAAGGAATACAAATTTAAGAAAAACCCTTTTTTAAACGAGTAAAAAAGGTTTTTACTTAAGAAGTTTCATATTTAAATCTTATTTGATATAAAATGATTTCAATTAGAATTTAGTATATTAGCACAATTAAAAACAATCCTATTTAAGTTTTGAATTAAACTATGTATTTCTTTAATAATAAATGCTTCTTATCTTCTTATAACATCTTTGAGACAATTTATCAAACCTCAACCACATAATGGCGACGCTTGTGAAGTCGAAAAGATGCGATGAAAAATCAATAACGTACATTTATTGGGGGAAATGTATTTTGCAATTGACAAAACTGCTAAAATTAGCCAACACGTTTCCATGGACACGAGCGCCTGGGAGAAATCACCATAGAGACGATGACGTTTTTAGGGGATTAGCTATTGTGGTGTTCTGAGAAAACATGGCGAAACAGCTCCGAATGTTCCAGAAAATCGCAGACGATGCTTTTATTAAGAATTCTGGGAATTCAGTCCATGAAATATGCTTGCGACAGGAACAAGCATAAAATTTAAAAAATGTTTGGCAAAAGAATTCGGGCTTTTATTTAAAATTTAACAAAGTTTTTTATTTTTTTATTAAGCTTTTGAAAAACATGATGCTTATAACATAATAAGAAAAATCCACATTTCCTTTTTTTTCACATTGTGCTAGTTTACTTCAATATGATTTAAGGTAACCATAAGGCGTGATTTAAGACTGTTACGCGAAAAGAAAAGGAAAAAATCATCAATTAACTGCTAGTTTTTTATTGGGGGCCTTAAACTTGGTGCCAGCTAATAAATTATTTTTTAGTCACTAAGCACCCCCGGTGAAAAATGCTCTAAAATTCTAACGATATCGAAAAATTTACTTAGATGGGGTCATGAATTATATAAAAACCTTTGAAAACCAAGACAGCAAAATAAATAAATAACACCATTTCCTAATAAAAATTGCCTCGTTAATACTAAATATATAAAAAAGATTAAAAAACCTTTCTGTGGGAAAACAGTATAAATACATATTTGGAATGAAACAATCTTGCGCTTTAACTTCCGAAAAATTTTCATAATTGCAAAATCCATCGCCATTACAAAATTCTATAGTTTTTGGAGAGACATTTGTATAACTGAATTAACACTATTTCAGCGTTTGATCATATTTCAAAAATGAGAAATTAGTTGCCAAGCTTTCAATATAACGTAATAATTTCTTTTTCGTATTCCATGGTTTATTTCGAGGTTTTTTTTTTTTTTTTCGTTATATTTTTAGCAAAATACTTTCAAAAATGTGTGTAAATACATTATCTCTATACATTTTCCTTTTTTAAGTTATTTCATTTTAAGAGTATACTTTTAAAAATAATTGAGAAACATCGCTTAAGCTGTTGATATTTTTTTCACTAGTACCACTTGTTTGATCTGATTTCGTCCCCCGCTTCCATCGACTCCGAGAACTTGCTCGGGGAGACGCTATCTCGCGCATGCGTAAATCGCACTGGATTGGCTTGCTCCGTGGTTAGGTAGCTTCAGATATCGCTTTGTTACCGGATTCGCAGTTCGTCATCTGAGAGATACCAGCTACTTTCAGCAGATTTTCAACTCCTGCAAATCAGAGAGATACCCCAGCTGTGCTTTCAACAGAATTTTAGTAAGTAGTTTTTCCCTCATCGCATTTCTGTGATTTCCATAGCTGCCCTCGAGAGATGTTACGTGCGAGTTAACAGTTGGGCAAAAAGATGCTTGATTGAAAATGGCTCTTGAATATGTCATTTATCCCCAATATCCAACTACGTCATACTTGTTTTACATTGATGTGTCCGTCTTCGTCAAATCAATCTAAATTTTTCTCAATAGTCATTGTCATTTAATTTTATTTAATTATAGGAATTTTTTAAAACTCCTGAATGAGTTTTTATATAACTGATATATTTTTAATACCGAATGTGTGAAAAATCTCTTTGATTATAGCAAGATTATTTTAACATAAATAGTCGATGGACATAAAAAGTATTTCGTATATCAATTACAAGGTTGATTTAATTATGATAATTTTTATCTTTAAGAAAATTATTCATTTAGGAGATGACTATTATATATAATATTTAAAATATCTTCTGTGCTTATAAAGAATCTTTGTATAGATCCCCATATGATGACCATATTTTAATTTTTATTTCACAATACTTGTTGATTTAGAAGGGGATTTAAGTGATTTTCTTTCAAAAAGAAATTTTTATTAACATGTTTTAAAAGACTTTTTATTTATTATTTTTGTAAATTAATTTTATAAATACTTTAAAATTATTGATTTATTATTAATTTTAAAAATAAAAATTATTTTACTATAAACTATTATTATACTTTATTTTTTATCTTATCGTAGACATGTACATAAAAAGTCATTAATTAAATTAAATTTAAAAGTATAGCTTGTAGAGAATATATATTTTAAATTAATTAAATAATGCGATGAATATCACTAACAAATATATTTCAAATAAGTCAGTGAACGTGAGCTTTTTCATGGATTTTTGGACTAATTATATCTAAACTGGTAAGGAATAATTTCAGTAAAATAAAACTTAATAATAATCACTCAATAATAATAATCAAGGGTAATCACAGTAATAATCAGTCAAAAATTATTTCAGTTATTAACTGATAGTATTCGCATATTTCTGCATCACATGACACCGATTAGTACTAAAATATTTAATAATATTTCTTTTTTTATTACTGTCATAAATTTCTTGAATTAGTGTCACAAATTTTAATTGAAATTCGAAGCACTTATACTGAATCAAAGTTTATTAAAACAAGTCACTTCTGCCCTGTTCAAGAGTTTTTCAAATATTTTTCTTTCTTCTACTTGTTTTTCTTTTGAAACATTTTTTATCGGAAGTATGAATACTTAATTATATTTAAGAAAGAATTTATTATTATCGACAGTTTTGAGGAGCACGTGTGTAAAATGTAAAGCTAAAAAAAATAGCTTTTAAATTCTGTAAATTAACTGAGACACAGTTTTTGGTAGATTTTTAATCGTGTAGGACTTCGACATAGGAAAATAATTAAACATGATATATTTAAATGAAAAAGGCGAAACAAGGTAGCTACTGGTAGTTTCTGAGATACAGTGGCTTAAAAATGGGTCTGCTGATCTTGAATGATATTAAATTAGAGATATTAAATATCATTCAATGAATATAGATTAAAGTTATTAAATACCGATACACACACAAAAGAAGTATATTTTAACGTTTCAAAATTTTTAAAAAATATGATTTTTCTTGACATGAAGCTCATAAATAAATCTTTCATGCAATTCCTTCCAGTATAATCCAAGAGTTATTAAATATAATTCAGTGAATATAAATTAGAACTATTAAAAACCGATACAGAAGAATATTTTAAAATTTCAAAATTTTTATATAATAGGATTTTTCTTGCGATGAAGCTCATAAAGAAATCTTTCATTAAATTCCCCGTCCAGTAATTCAAGAAATAGTAAATATAATTCAGTCAATATAAATTAAAGCTATATTAGATACCGTTACAGAAGTATATATAACCATTTCAAAATTATAAAATAGAATTTTTCTATGAAATAAAGCGGATAAATAAAACTTGAATTAAATTCCTTCTAGTAATTCAAGAGTTATTAAATATAATTCAGTGAATATAAATTAGAGCTATTAAATACCGTTACAGAAGAAGTATATTTTAACATTTCAAAATTTTCTTAAAATAGAATTTTTCTTGTGATGAAGAAAATAAATAAATCTTTCATTAAATTCTTTCCAGTAATTCAAGAGTTATTAAATACCATTGAATGAATATATATATCAGAATTATTAAATACCGTTGCAGAAGAAGTATGTTTTAATATTTAAAAAATTTTCTAAAATAGGATTTTTCTTGTGATGAAACTCATAAATAAATCTTTCATGCAATTCCTTCCAGTAATTAGATTTATTAAGTACCATTGAATGAATATAAATCAGTTATAAAATACCTTTACAGAAGAAGAATATTTTAATATTTCAAAATTTTTAGAAAATAGTATTTTTCTTGTGATGAAGCGCATCAATAAATCTTTTATTAAATTGCTTCCAGTAATACAAGAGTTATTAAATATAATTCAGTGAATGTAAATTAGAGCTATTAAATACCGTTACAGAAGAAGTATATTTTAATATTTCAAAATTTTTATAAAATAGGATTTTTCTTGTGATGAAGTGCATAGTTAAATCTTTCATTAAATTCCTTCCAGTAATTCAAAAGTTATTCAATATATCTTAGTGAATACAAATTATTGCTATTAAATGCCGTTACAAAAGAAGTATATTATAATATTTCAAAATTTTTATAAGATAGAATTTTATTTGTGATGAAGCGCATTAATAAATTTCTCAATAAATTCCTTCTAGAAATTCAAGAGTTATTAAAAATAATTCAGTGAATGTAAATTAGAGCTATTAAATACCGTTACAGAATAAGTATATTTTAACATTTCAAAATTTTTATAAAATAAGAATTTCTTGTGATGAAGAGCATAGTTAAATCTTTCATTATATAAATTCCTTCCAAAAATTCAAGAGTTATTAAATATAATTCAGTGAATGTAAATTAGAGCTATATTAAATACCGTTACAGAAGAAGTATGTTTTAACATTTCAAAATTTTTTTAAAGTAGGATTTTTCTTGTGATGAAGCCCGTATTTAAATTTTTCAAGCAATTCCTTCAATAATTCACGATTTATTAAGTACCATTGAATGAATATAAATCAGAGTTATAAAATACCATTGCAGAAGAAGTATATTGTAACATTTCAAAATTTTTATAAAGTAGCATTTTTCTTGTGATGAAGTGCATATATATATATAGTTATATCTTTCATTAAATTCCTTCCAGTACTTCAAGAGTTATTAAGGTATCCGAGTACGTTCGGAACCGTAATTTTGCAAAAGCATGTAAATGGATAATATTTACGATATTTACTGTCACTTAGATTAGAAAATGTATATAAAATTGATTTAAGAATAGTATTACAATAAAGAATTATTTATGTACAATATTTTGACAAAAAATGAACATAGAGTGAACAATTTTCAAAATATTCTCCTTTTGTAAAAAATGCTTCTATATTAATAATAGTTTGCCTATATATAGCTCACAACTCTGGACAGAGGTTTAACTAGAATTTTTGAAATATATAACTTAGAAGGGGTTTTATCCATGTTTTAAAACAACAAAGTGGAGAAATTTTAAGAAATAAAAAAGCCGATAATTATTTCAAATGTGTTGTAACTCAGAAAATAATGTGAAATTTTTAAAATTCATAGTTGATCCTCTGTACAGAGGTCTGAGCTATATACAGGCAAAATATCATTATAATAAAGGTATACTTCATAAAAAGAGAACAATTTGAAAAAAGGTTCTTCTAAGTTAATTTTTAGCTGAAATATTATATTTAAATAATTGTTTTTGTCAAAATGTCCTTCAAACTATTTTATACAAATATTCTAATCTAAGTGACACTAAATATCATAAAAATTATCCATTTATGTAATTATTTCAAAACACGGCACCGAACACGTTGACGGATACCTTAAATTTATTTCAGTGAATATAAATTAGAGCCTTTAAATACCGTTAAAGAATAACTATATTTTAACATTTCAAAATTTTTATAAAATAGGATTTTTTTTGTGATGAAGCGCATAAATAAATCTTTCATCAAATCCCTTCAGTAAATCAAGAAATATTAAATATAATGCACTGAATATAAATTAGAGCTATTAAAAACCTTTACAGAAGAAGTATATTTTAACATTTCAAAATTTTTATAAGGTAGAATTTTCCTTGTAATGAAGCGGAAAAATAACTCTTTCATTAAATTCCTCCCAGTAATTCTCAAGAGTTATTAAATATAATTCAGTGAATATAAATTAGAGTTATATATATGAAATACCGTTAAAGAAGAACTATATTTTAACATTTCAAAATTTTTATAAAATAGGAATTTCTTTTGATAAAAGGAGCATAGTTAAATCTTTCATTAAATTCCTTCCAATATTTCAAAAGTTATTAAATATAATTCAGTGAATATAAATTAGATCTCTTACATACCGTTACAGAAGAAATATATTGTAACATTTGAAATTTTTTATGAATTAGGATTTTTTTTTTTTTATGATGAAGCTCATAAATAAATTTTTCATGCAATTTCTTCCAGTGATTTAAGGTATCCGACTACTTTCAGAACTGTGATTTTAAAAAAGCGCATAAATGGATAATTTTCAAAATATTTAGTGTCACTTAGATTAGAATACATGTATAAAATTCTTTTAAGGGCATTTTGACAAAAAAAAAATTATTTAAATACAATATTTCGGCAAAAAATTAACTTAAATATTTTTCCAAATTTTCTCCTTTAAAAATTGTTGTATTATAATAATATTTTGCCTGTATATAACTCAAGACCTCTGTACAAGAGCTCAACTATAATTTTGAAATATATAACTTAGAAGCGGGTTTATCCATATTTTACGACAACGTAGCGGAGCAATTTTAAGAAAAGAACGCCAATAATTATTTAAATTGGTGGTAACTGTGAAAATAATGCGAATTTTTCAAAAATTCTAGTTGAGCCTCTGTAGAGAGGTCTGAGCAAAATAGTATTATAATAGAAGCATATTTCACTGGAGAACATTTTGAAAAAAGATTATTCTAAGTTTATTTTTTGCCAAAATATTGTGTTTAAATAATTTTTTTTGTCAAAATGTCCTTAAAATAATTTTATACATGTATTCTAATCTAAGTGACACTAAATATCATGACAATTATCCATTTATGCGCTTATTTAAAATCACGGTTCCGAACGTAGTCGGATACCTTAAGAGTTTTTAAATATAATTTAATGAAAATGAATTAGAGTTATTAAATAATGTCATAGAAGAAGTATATTGTAACATTTCAAAATTTTTATAAAATAATATTTTTCTTGTGACGAAGCACGTTTATAAAAGCTTTCATACTATTCTATCCAGTAGTTCATTAAATGCTTAGTTCTTAATTTTTATAGTTAAAATTGCGGTACCTTATATTTTTTTCTTCAATTTTTATTATTAATGCACTTATTTTGTGGAGTAAAAACTGTTGGGAAATATATCATAAATCGTTTTTGAGAAGTATAATTCAATATTTACTGGAACGTAAACATTTTAGACCTTTCTATACTTAATTGTGTGTAATAAGATTCCATAATAAAGAGAGAATTACTTTTAAGCATTAATTAACCCAGTAATAGCATAATTTAATTCTCTTTGACCTTTTGATGTTGATATTAGTCTTGTTTACATGCAATGAAAAGTTCAAAATTTTTGAATGTAGTCCTTTTTCACGATTATACATTGAAAAAAAGATATAACATCTAGATCACATAGTGGATAATTTCAGTATGATTCTGTAGAAATAAAAATCACCTAAATAATGTTTTTTTTAACCAAAGGGGGGGGGGGTGCATAATTCTTCACAAAGTATTTACACTTAGTTTCCTGCAAGCTCTTTAATGGTATATAAACTGTAATTTATGAATATTGTCAAATTTTTTATTGCTAATGTAATAATATTAAATGAATAATTAATTATAAAGTAATACACGGTTTCTCTGAAAAGATACGGAACTCGGTTTGAGAAAAGTTCAAATTTTCTTCTTGATCTCAGCAGTAAAAACAAAATTTGCTATGAAACAGGCTGCGATTAATAATGCTTCATCTGCTCGGTAAAAGGGGAATTTTCTTGTAACTTTACCTTTTAAAATTCCCAACTAACCTTTTTTTAAGCAAGTACACCCCCTGAATTTCGTCTATACAAATATGTATCTTTAATGTAAAATTTCATGACTGGCACAAAGCACTACTACTTCCAAAATTCCTTGTCTTACTTTTGACCCGTCATTTTTTCCCGGAATTTTGTATTTTAATAATTTCAAATTAATTACTCCGTCAATTATGTTTCAAAAGTTGCGATTGCTTTTTTATGTGAATTATTTCTTCAGTCCTTAATTGTAGAATTTTTTTCATTAGATCTTAATAACTGATTTGAAATAATTGACTTTTTTTAGTGTCATAGAATTTTGATCTTTTCTCTTTCCGTCCTTAAGGTGCTACAGAGTGAATTATTTATCTAGGTCAGTGATGGCAAACCTATGACCCGTGGGTCAGACACTGACCCACGATTGCTAGGCAATTACTTGTTTGTTTACGTGGGTTTATTTAGATTTTCTAATTTGTGTGGATTATTTATATTCAACTTTTATTTTTTTAATCACTGGATTGACACAAAAGCAATTTAAATGCTGTCTATAACCTTCAGTTTGATCATTACAGTTCCAAAGTTACGCAAATGACATTAAATGTATATGAAAGTATGAAATAAAAGTATTTGAAAGTATGAATGTATTTGAAATAAAGCTAAAGTGTTAACAAATTATCAAATAAAGTGTACAATTTTGCTCAGATTTTGTTTGTGGAAAAAAAAAATCGACAAACCAAAGCAAATAACCATATTTAAAGCACTTTCTTCACGTTTTTAGAATGTAGCCCTACACCAGCCATACTCACCCAGCGGCCCACTGGGCCGTTTTAAGTGGCCCGGTCATGGACCATTCATGACCCATTGCTCTAAAAAATTCACTTATTTATAAAAAAATTTGGTGGGAAATTCTTTGTAAAGAAATTAAATATATGCATTTTGATTTTTGCTGTTGATGTCGTAAGGGTGCGAATTGATATTTTTTTTTCTGATTAGTGATAATAGACAACAGTGGAGTAGCGACCATTTTATGAGTGGAACTAATTTTGAACTATCTTTCATATCTTGCAAGCGAAAAATATTCGAAGCAAATAGGTTGTTTCAAGATGATTAGGAAGACTATTTTGTAGTGAAAAATAAGCATATTATACACATGGATCACAGTAATTGTTTGATTTGTCACGAAAGTGTTGTATTTAAAAAAAATACCAATAAACAGGAATTGTTCATCGACACTTTTCTTTGAAGAATTTTTTCAAGAGGTGATAAATAGGCTTTCTTGAATTATCTTTACAACAAAAAAGTGTTTTGTCAGTGGTAACAAAGGCACCGTATGAAATTTGTTACATTATTGGTAATCATATTAAACCGTTTACTGATGCAGAAATTGTGAAGGAATGATTCTTAAATGCTTCCAATTTAGAAAAATTCAGTGTCAAAAATAAAAAAAATATATAAAAAATAATAATTAAAAAAGCAAACTAGGAGTTTTAATATTTTGATGAGTTTTCCTCATTTTAAATACTCTATGTTATCGTTTTCTTAAAGCATTTCTCTCTCTCCCCTCCCCTCGTTCATTTATCCTCATGTTGCGGCCCGCGAGAAAAAGCTAAAATATGTATATGGCCCGGCAGAAAATATGTATATGGCCCCTGGTTCTCCAGCCCTACACTGTTTGCTGATTTTAAATAAAAAGACTTGATTATAAAACGTATTAATGAGTTATCTATTAGTCGCAATATAATTAAAGATCGAGTAATAGAATTAGAATAAAATATTTTTTCGCAAATACATAACGACTTAAATTATGAAGAAATGTATTCAGTTGCTTTAGATGAGAGTAATGATATAAATGATCATGCACACTTAGCAGTTTTTGCTCGGTATTAGTATGAAAATATTATGAAAGAAGAGTTAATAAAGCTTATAATGTTGAAAGGGAAGTGTACCGGTCTTGATATTTTTAAGGAATTTATGTTGCATTTAAAGAAATAGCTATTGACCTTCAGAAAATAACTTCTGTAACAACAGAAGGTTCACCTTGTATGGTAGGGAAAACATTGGATTTATTCAGTATTTTAAGCAAAATACTTCACATTCTCTGAATGAATTTCATTGTATAATAAACCAGCAAGTTTTATGTGCGAAGCATGGTTTAAAAAACATTTTCCAGTGTAATGTCATTGTAATAAAAATAATCAAATTTACAAACGCAAGAGCTCTTTATAAACGGAAATTTGTACAATTTTTAGAAAAAATTGAATGCCAATATTCAGAGATTTTGACATTCAACAACGTGCAATGATTTACTTTAGGTTGTCCTTAATCGCTTTGTAATGTTATTAGAAGTAAAGCTCTTTTTTAATTGAAAAAGACAATAGTTTCAATGAATTATCCAATATACATCGGTTAAATGATTTACTGTTTTTATGCGACGTCACTCAGCAATTTAATGAACTGAATAAAACACTTCAAGGATATGAACCAATTGCTTTAACGATGTTTGAAAATATTAAAACATTTATGACGAAACTTGACATCTTTACTTAAGATTTGGAAATCATGAAATATTTTCCTCAATTACAAAATAATTTTCAAAGCACAATAATTTTTGAAAACTCCGTTGACATTCAAGAAAATGCAATTCAAAAAATATTTAATGATTATGCAGGAAAATAAAACAAGATTTTGTGTAGAGATTAAATCAATTTAAAAGTTTGGAAAATACATTGCACTTTATTTCATATCCATACAAAACAAGATTTGAAACAATGGAGTTCACTGACTTTATGTGGTTAGGTATCGATAATTTAAAAATGTAATTAGTTGAATTTCGAAGCAACGTAGGGGTGGAAAACAAAATTTGAAAACTTGATTTCTCATGTAGAAGGAAAACTGTGAAAGTAGAGCAGATAATATTGGTATCACAGTAAAAATAAATGTATGAGATTCTTTACTAAATAACTTTATATCAATAAGAAACCAGCTAATGCACTTTTAATGGTGTTTGGGTCCACATATTCGTGAAAAATTGTTTTCTCCAATGAACTTTGTAAAACTTTCTAATAGAAATAGACTTGACAGGGAATTAACTGCGAAATGCCTTAAACTTAATGAATGTGAAATATGAACCTATATAATTTTAAAAAACTATCTGAAAATAAACAGCAGCAGATTTCTCATTAAATACTTTGTAATCAATTTTGTTATACATATATACATGTATATATACTAATAAATAATATTTCATTATATATATTGTATGTAATTTTCGTTACTCCTTGTTCATTCAAACAGTTATTGCAATTTGCACGATACACTTAAGAATTTTTAACCCCACTAAAAATTTTTAAATCATCAAATCACGCCCATTTTTACCCGTTAAGCCAATTGAATTTTAAAGATATTTAGTTTTAAAAATACTCAGTTAAAAATTTTTAAACTTAACTCTGGTGCAAATAGGCATTAGTGTAGTGACCCACGAGCTAGTACTAAAAAGAACTATGAACACAATTTGACCCACGTCTCAAAAAGGTTCGCCGTCCCTGATCTAGATTAAGAAGTCACAGGAGTGTTAATTTTGTCTCGAGGGCTGAAAATATAAACAATTTTCAAGTAGATATAATTCTTTGAAATTAAAATTAAATAATTCGAATCTTTTACGCATTGTTTATAAGGGAATGAGATTTCAAAAAATTACAAAATGTTTAAAATTTAATCATAATTTTAAAAAAATATAAACATATGAAAATAAGAAACGTTTATGTGTGTAGTGAAATAAATATTAACTAATTTTTACGTTGCGCATGCTGTTTTCTAAAATAGTAGCCTTTGATGTTTAAAACTTTAGAGAATTATAAAATGAATCATACTCTTGAAACCCTACCTGATTTTAGTATTAAACATCATTTATATTTCAAATATTTGAAAAATATTGAAATTTTTAAAAAATTTAAAATGTATTTTTTTTATTTTTAAAAAATATAATTTATTATATTCTATTTATATAAAAATAGCTACAATGTAATAAGGATACATTTAACTTTATAAACCAACTTATACTGGTAATTAGAGTTACTATTTTAAAAAAAACATCATGCTCAACGTAAAACTTAATATTTCAGACAGAAATGTTTCTTATTTTCATATGCTTATAATTTTTAAATTTATGATTACATTTTAAACATTTTATACTTTTTTGAAGCCTCATCTCCTTATACATAATGTGCAAAAGATTCGAATTATTTAATTTTAATTTCAAAGAATTTATTTATTTGTTTTTGTTTTTAGTTCTCGAGACAAAGTTAACACCTCTGGCAACTTACTCTAAAGAGGCCCAATTTGGCATTTCTTCGCTGGTAATCTTTTACCGTTAGGGCCTTTATGTCGGTCTCATTTTTCACATGCTGTGAGGGGACTGATTTTAAGTTTTTATCTTATATTTGGAATAAAAACCATAGGCAATAAATGCAGTATAAAACCCCCAAACATTGAATATAAAAATGTTAATACAGAAAATCAAGTGGAAATGGATTAAAATTTAAGTCTTTAGAAAAACGTGAGTTTCTTTTACTTTTTAAAGATTTAAATGCGTATTTAGGCACTTATTAAAAAATATAAATTTTTGTATTGAAATATGGAAGATAAAGTACATTTTTTTTGAAAATTCTTGTAAATTTAGAGCAATTCTATTGAGAATTTTTCTTTCTGAATTGGTTAATTTTTGGCTTTATTTTGAGTTTTAAATCAAATGTCCAATAGAAAAATCGAAATTTATAAAGAAATAAAAATTATCAACGACGTTTGTTTTACTGAATAATATGTAATTTGAGTTAGTTTTCTGCCTTAAAGAGAGTTGCTCGGTGAGTTCGACAGAAAAACCTTAATATCAAATGTTCTAAATGTTTTTTAAGAGCAGTTTTAAGAAAGAAATCGAACACTTTTATCATTTAACACAAGCAAAGAATATAGTTTGAGCTATCGAGTTTAAAAAAACTTTGTCATTATTTATGTTATTAGGAATAGTAGCACTGCAAGGTGCTTACAAGTTGTAAGCACTTGTTTCTTCGGCTTTAGTTATTGATTCATAATTTATTATTTTTTCTCATTAAAGGACATTAAGATGCGCAAATTAAGAAAAGAACACAATACATTACCCTACAATTTATGTGTGTAGGGTTTATTACATTTCTACAAATACATTTTATTTATTATATATTTTCAAGAAATTATTTATTATTATTATTATTATTTACTTTCTCTTGAATTTATGACCCTCCACATTGACAACCATAAAAATAAATAAAAACAACCCAACGTGAGGGGGGCGAGCACATCAAAAAGTCGAAAAAATAGAAGGTTATTTAAAAAATTATCAATTTACTCAAAAGAAGCAAAACAAAATACATTCTGACACATTTATATTGATATAATATACTTATAAAAATGTACCAGTACTGCGCAATGCATTTGATAATAATTTTATCAATAATAAGTTAAGAACAGGTTTTAAAACTTACTAGTGACTTCGATGGGTTGGACAAAACTATATACAAAGTTTAGTACTTTCTTGTTAATTCGTGCGGTTTATAATTAGAGTCGTATTGTAGCCTTACGTCATAATACATAATTATTACATTCTATATATTGTTTTTGTACGGAGGGGGAGGGCACGATGAAAATTATGATCGAAAATTGGGTCGCAAGCATTGAGAGTTTGAGAAGCACTGTTATAGACTCTATTGCATTAGAAATTATTGATTGAATAATTATCTGTTCTTTGTTACATTTCTTATACGTAAGTAAATCCAAAAAAATTAATCATCATGAAATGCATAAATTTAATTTTCGATGTAGTTATTTAAAACAAGTAATATAAAAAAAATAATAAGTCAATTCCTTCTTAGGTCAAGTGTGAAAAATTTTCTTTTTTAGTTACTTTTTATTAAATAGTTAGAATTAATATAAATATGTATATACATATGGCAGAATCACAATATTAAATGAAAAAGTACAAAGCGATTTTCCTTGCAACTCTCCATTTTCCTTTCTATATGTGATGTTGGACTATCTTCTCTGTTTTGTATTTTACTATTTATTCATTAATTAAATTCAATTATTCCAATAAAATAGTATAGTAAAAAAGAAACCACATTCTCATAAATTCGAACCCACGACCTTTGGATTAGAAGCCCAACGTGCTATCCATTGCACTACAGGGACACAGAGAACGATTTTCCTTTCTTTACACCATTTTTCCTTTCTGTTGAACCATTATTTTTGTTTGTCACGATTTATTCATTTTTTTAATGTAATTAATGAATTAAAATTTAAAAAAACTGTATTAATATCAAGTGTCCTCCACTCATGTTTAAACAAATATATTAGAACACTTGAATGGATGAATAGAAAGTATTTTATTAACGAATGAAAATTTGTGAGCAAGATAAATATATATATATATATACGGGGAGAGAGTGAACTAATAGTAGGAATTGAAAAAGGTAAAATCTTGTAGACTCTATTGCATTAGAAAATCTTGGTTAAATAATTATCTATTTTTTGTTACATTTGTTATACGTAAGGAAAAAAAAATAAAAAAATTAATCATCATGAAATATATAAATTTAATTTTGGATGTATTTATTTAAAAAGATACATTTCCTTTTCAGGTTGCAGGATCATGGATGAGGAAATGCGAAAAGGTGAAGAAATTTGCAAGGAGTTGCTGGAGGCTTATTTTGTAAGTATTTAGACTTTTTTTTTCCTTACAAGGGGAGGGCACGACTAAGGAAATTCATTTGGGGTCGAGACTTGGGGTAATAGTAGTATTCTTTTAGGGTGTTCAACCCTCAATGTGTAATTCAGCCGAATGGCCAGTCAAATCGGAGAAAAAAAGCCTTCGAAATTCATGCTTAGCTTTTATACAATTAAATTTCAACTTCCTCCAACGAGTTCGTAACCTGGTTGGAAGATCGTCTGCTTATTATGCCGGAGGTCAGGTCGATGCACTTTTTTTTTCAATTAATTTAATTATTTTTTTAAAATTAAATAAATTTATTTATGAAAGGTTTATTAAATATTAAATTTGTATTTTATGTAATTATTTTTTGTATTTTATAAAGCTAAAAAAATTAATAAATTTATATATTACTTGAATTATTCATTATTAAAATTATTATTAATAAAAATATTTGAAATAATTATTAATAAAATATTTGAAATAATTATTAATAAAATATTTGAAGTAATTATTAATTAAAATTATTTAAAATAATTAATAGTTGAAATTAATTAATTTAAATTAATTATTATTATTAATTAAGATTAATTAATTAATAATTATTTTACTATGATTACTAAGAGTTATTATTAATAAGAACTATTATTAATTTATTATTAAAATTATTTCAATAAATTTATTAAAATTATTTAAATAAACTTATTAAATTAAATAAATTTATTTAAAAAGGATTTATTAAATATTTTATAAAATTATAAAATAATTAAATTAATAATATCAGAAAGGGGATTTTTTATTTTCTTAATTATAAAATATTTAATTTAATAATAATAATGCATTTTATAAATTATTTTATATTATATATAATATTTTATTTATAGTATATTGTATTTCACATTATAAAACTATTTAACTAATTTTTATGTAAAATATCATTTAATATTTATTATATATTTTACGATAAAAATTATTTATTAATATAAAATTATATTTATAAAATTTAATATAAATACTTATATGATTACAGTAATTTCTTAACTTTATAAAATAATTACATAAAATATCATTTCATATTTAATAAACCTTTTATAAATAAATTTATTTAATTTTAAAAAATAATTAAATGAATTGAAAAAAAAAACTTCATCTAAGGAATCGAATCCTGCCCTCCGGCATAGTAAGCAGACGATCTTCCAACCAGGCTACGAAATCGTTGGAGGAAACTGAAATTTAATTGTATAAAAGCTAAGCATGAATTTCGAACTTTTCCGAATTGACTGCCATTCGCGAAAAATTGAGGTGTTGTACATCGTAAAGGAATACTACTATTACACCAAGTTTCGATCCCAAATGAGTTTCCTTAGTCTTCCCTCCCCTTGTTAAATTAATTTTCATTTGAGATTCATTAGAAACTTTTTATCAATAGTATTAAATTACTCAAAATATTAATGAGCATTTTAATTGCATTCGACTGAAATTTTGTGTATAAAAATGAAAGTCCATAACAGAAAGTTAACAATATTGTTTTGAACTTTTCTCAGCAATAACAATCAAATTTATGCATATTACTTACAGATTCATAATTCTCTTCGAGATGTTAGAAAAATGTCTTTCTTAAAGATGAAACACGATTATAATTACTTCGGAAGCGATCACTATGAAATAAAAGTATAATTTTTTCGAATGTATTAATAAAATGTATAAAAATTTTCCTTTTGTTTTACTAGTAAGGCTGTAGCACGTTTAGGAGTGGATTTGAAAGACTTCCTGTAATTTTTACTCTCTCAGGCACTAAAGCATCTGAAAGAGTAGAACCTGTTTTTGTGTGTGGTCTTTTTTTATGCGATTTTCTTTTTGTGCGATTTTTTATGTGCGATATTTTTTTCATGCGGTGTATGAGTTTCAACGGCTTTGGCGCCACTGTAATGTTTTCTATCTATTTTCTAGTGGCGTAACGAAGAATGTTAGGATCCCCTCGCCCCCAAAAGTCAGGTTTCGCCTTTAATGTTTTATAAATTGGGTAAATACGTATATAGCGTTAGTCAAGCCTTGGGCTCCTTGAGTCCTGCCCCCCTCCCCCCCGTGACAGGACTAAATGGCTTTGGCTCCACTGTAATGTTTTCTATCTATTTACCAGTGGTGTAACGGAGAATGTTAGGACCCCCTTCGCCCCTGAAAAAAAAGTAAGGTTTTTTTGCCTTTAATATTTTATAAATTGGGTAAATATGTATTTAGAGTAAGTCAAGCCTTGGGCCCCTAGGTCCCTCCCGTGATGCGGCGTTGTACGTTACGCCACTGAAATGTAGACACTTCAAGACGCTCTGTTCATTTGTTATAAACAGTCTCCCGACAATGCGCATTCAGTTGCTATCTCTCAACGCTCCAGAAGCCAGCGCTTGATTGAAGACGAAACTTTCAATGGCAGTGACATTATCAATAATTCTATAAATTATGAAGACGGACAAGAAGCCGGATTCTTTAAGAGTGGATAAAAATAGACAGGGATCCAGCTTTCCATCAAATTGGAAAAGCATTTTCTTAAATTAAATACCAGTTAAGAAAGGAGTATAAAATTCCAAAAAGTGCTTCAATCATGTATAACTGGTTATCGTGACATTTACAAGCAACTGACCACTTGTCTTTCGTCACAAAAACTTATCTCTTACTTTATGTTGCCAAAAAATAAATCAATTGAAATTGCATCTTCAAGTGACGCGAAAGCGATTTTGAACTTATTCATTGCAGGACTTTGGATTACGATGAGTATGTGCATTTTACAGACTTATCCGTATATACAATGAGAAACTATATGTTTTTGAAATGTTTCCATGTGTAATATTTAATTATTTATTTTGTTACGGAAGTACTCTTACATAAATTTCGTAAATAACTGGCATATTTTATAAATGCGACTTTTTTTATGAGGTTCCTATTGACCTCATAAAAAAAGTTTTTTGTCGTATTTCCACGAATTAATTTGTTTTATTTAAGAATTTATGAAAATTTTGAATATTTTTTGTGCGTTTATTTTTATGTGGTCCCTATCTACTGCACAAAAGCACAGATTCAACCGTACATATATGCACTTAAAATCTCCTCAAAGTTCTTACTTTTTCAAACTTATTAATCTATAACGGAGTCGATTATCATCATCCGCACATTTCTGTGTCTTTTCGTTAGCTTAAGTTTATTTACTGTAAATGAATAGGATTAGTAAAAAAAAGTCTCTGATATATGTTGTTGTTTCATATGGTATAACTGGAAATCTCTCAATTAATTTACAATAGACTACTAGTCAAAGAACAATATTTCATCGAAATCAAAAATTTAAAGTTAAAACACATGAAAGACCCAAAGCATAAAAGTAACCAAAAAATTACACAATTTAAACCATACAAATCGAAAACGCTTAAGTCTAGAAGAAAATAATTCTTGCGATTAGGAGGTATGAGTCTCCTGGCCATCCAAAACAACAGACGAACATTACTTCTACATAGAAACTTAGGGTCAAGAACTGGGCAGATGAGCAAGTTCTGTTTATTCAGGGTATCTGTTTCAAACAAATGGAATTGGCTGCTTGTCAGTATGTCTATTCTGCTGAGGGTTCAGATAAGCAGACATGAATTGTTTTTAATCTGAAATTACCTTAAGCCTATTTAAGCAGTCTAAAATTAAAAAAGCGTTTCTCAAACTGTGGGGCGCACCCCCCCCCTAAGGGGGTGTGATAACTCTACGAGGAGGGTGCGAGCATATTCTAAAGTCGATAACAAAAGATTATTTTAAAAAAATTATTAATTTACTGAAAGTAAGCAAACAAAGCACATTCTGACATAATAAAAAATAAAATACACACATTTACACCGATATGCTAAGCTTATAAATGTATCAGTACTGCACAATGTATTTCGTAATTAATTTAACAATATTAAGTTAAGAACAAATTTAATAATTACCAGTGACCCCATTGGCTTGTGATATATAAAATTATATACAAAAGTTAACACTTGTCTTGATAATTTTTGTACGGTTTATAATTAATCCCTTAACTGCCGATTAAAAGCTACGTGATTCGCCATCGTTTTCCACTTAAGCTTGCGAATGTGATATATTGGGGGATGAAAGGAATAAATAAGTAAAACCTTCTCTAAAATAAGTAAATCCTTTGCAAACACTGTCAAGGTCCTTTGATTGCATTTCAAAGCTATCGGAATAATTTTATGGAAAGCATATTGCACAGAAAAGATCGTACTTCGGAAGATGTATGTATACGTCCGAGAGCCAATCAATACTTTGGCCAGTGGCACTTAAATTGTAGAAGTCGGATTGTGTGAAAGTATAGTATTATTGAATGCAATACATTGTTACTGTATGGAAGGGGGGGTGCGATGGAAATTTTGATTAAATATTGGGTCGGAAATATTGAAAGTTTGAGAAGCGCTGGATTAAACTCATTCGAATCATAGTCTACTATTCAGTTTAATTGATAATTCTATAATTCTATGTTGTATGCCAACATAATGTTTTTTCATTAATTTCTAATGGAATTCTATGGAATGGATCTTGTGTAACAACAACAACAAATTTTTTTTTACGAATTTTGCTTTTTTCATCATCTTTAATGTCTACATGGGACGGTATCCACTGGAATTCTATGATTTCACCGTTCATATTCAGTTCTTTGACATCTTGTTTTTTGTCTCAAGAAAGGTTCAGAGTATTGTTGAACAGCTGTTTTCTCTATGGCCTATCTAGAATCAATAAAAATGACAGCCTTTCTAAAAGACCCAGTTCTAGATTTCAAATTAGACGCCGCGCCCTAATGACTCCATGTGCTTCCGCATTAAAGTTTGAAAAATGTTATCCTGCTACAGAATATTGTGAAAAGTTCCTGATACATAAAGTAATTTACCGTAAAATCCGGCGTATAACGCGCACTTTGAACACAAAAAATAAGACCGAAACTTAAGGATGCGCGTTATACGCCGGGTATAAAAATGATAGCTTTAAAAATAGCAAAAGATATGAACACAAAAAAATTTTTTTTCTTCTACATGTATCGAAACACTGTTTATTTAAAAGAAACGACTTGCCTTACGAACTAAAAGAGTTGTAGTTCTAGAAGCATTCTATTTTTTCAAAAGTTTGGGATAATACCTCGAATAAATGATTTCAAAACATAAAAACAATGTATACTAATATTTTAGATTTCTTCGTTAAAAAGGGATGCGCGTTATACGGCGAATATACCTAAAAATTAAAAAAATCAGCTTTAAAGTACAGGTGCGCGTTATACGCCGGATTTTACGGTAATTGCCAGTTTATAACATTCTTTTTGTAGTTGATATTTGATTAAGGTGTCACTACTACGTTCGAAACCATGATTTTAAAAAAGCACATAAATGGATAATTCTCATGATAGTGTCACTTATATTAGAATGCATGCATAAGATTGCTTTAAGAACATTATGACAAAAAAATTATTTAAATGCAATATTTTGGCAAAAAATTAACTTAGAATAACCTATTTTCAAAACGTTCTCGTTTTATAAAAAATGCTTCTATAATAATAATATTTTGCTTTTATAAAATAAAGACTTCTCCATTGGGCTTGAAGTAGTAGGACTTTTGACAAATACGCATTATTTTCAGAGTTACAACCAATTGAAATAATTATCGGTGTTTTTTTCTTAAAATGTTAGCCCTCTGTTGTACTAAAATATGGAACAATTCATTTCTAAGTTATACATTTCAAAAATCCTAGTTCAAGCTTTGTACAGAGGTCTGAGCTACATACAGACAAAATATTAGTATTATAGAAGCATTTTTCATAAATGGAGAATGTTTTGAAAATTGGTCATTCAATGTTAATTTTTTTGTCAAAATATTGTATTTAAATAATTTTTTACTGTAATAATATTCTTAAAATAATTTTATACACGTATTCTCTAATCTAAGTGACTCTAAATATCATAAATATTATCCATTTAAATGCTTTTCCAAAATCACGGTTCTGAACATAGTCGGATACGACCGATTGAAATGGAGTTAATATTGAATCAAAATTAAAACGTTTTACTCAGTTTTATGATAAAGTTATTTCATTTTTAAAAAGGACAATAATGATTTTATAATTCTCAAATGTATTTTATAGTCCTTCATTCAGCTATTTTGCAAATATATATATTTTTTAATTAATCCTTATGGAAGACTCATATTTTCAACATATTACCACGTTTTCGTGTACTCCTCTTAAGTAAAAATTTGATTTATTTTTTTTCTTTCATAATTTATATCTTAAATGCACTATCAACCATAATTGATACAAATTTGAAAACATTTTAACACTTAAAAAATTAAAAAATTTCTATTTAAGGGATCTTAGGAGCAGAACGTGTTTTTATATTCTGGTTGTCATATTTGCACACAGTTTTCTGAAATGTCTTAGCATTTTTGCTGAAAATGTAATTTTTTGTTTACATATCACAAAGAAATTTCTATTCTTCTAGTATATATGATCAAAATATGGAGGGAAAATTTGTGCCAAACCATTTGATGTTGAATCATCTTTTTTTTATGTCTTAAAATTTTAATCTTTTCTAAATTTATTTGTAATAATTGCTGATTTATTTTATTTTAATAGAGAAGAATAAGAGAAGATATGCAGAGAGTAAGATGGGCGAACCCTTTTCCGGTTGGTCCTGCCCCGGCAAGTAAGAATATTGATATTTCTTAAAACCTGTGTCTTTTTCATATTTACTCTGCATGATAAATTTAGGATTAACTTATTGGTAATACCCCTTCCTTCCTCATTGGCCCAGCGTGGGGCTTTTCCAGCCCAGGCCTCTTCCTGCTAGTATTTTCCAATTCCTAGTTCTCAAAACTAGGAGATCTTTTTCTAGGCCTTTAATCCATATAAGATTTGGTCTGCCCTTTCTCCGTGTGCCAGTTGGTTGAGCATGGAAGAATTTCTTAGTGAGGCATTTATCCTTTATTCTGACAACTTGACCTGACTTTTTAATTTGTTGTATATTAATGAATTTTACAAGCTCAGATTCCTTAAATGATTGATAGAGATGTAAATTTGATCTCCATTGGGCGAAAGATGAATTTCATCAACACTTTGACTGACTCAGTGATAAAAAAAAGAATCTGACGCCCATAGCCATTCATGAATTAATTGCTTCTTCAGTTTCGCTATGACTTCGAATTTATTCTTTTTTACACTAAACTAATTATATTTAAAATGACAATGGATAATTTAGTAAAAATATTTTATATTTTCTGAAAATTGTTTACGCTATTGTTTGACAGCATTTTTATTTATTACGTTATTTGACATCAAAATTTAAGTAAATCTTTATCGTCTACTTAAGTATGAAATAAACTTTCTTTTTGAATAAGCTTCCAGAATTTCGTGAACACTTTTCACATTTTTAAGGGGAGAATTTTCGTATTGCCATTACTTATTTTACTGGAAAGGAGCAATAATATTTTTCTTTTTTTCTATGTTTAATCTTTTTTGAAAACCAGTTTTACATGAAAAATAAGAAAAGTCTTTTTAATATTTTAATATTAATGTATTATTAATTTTGTTAATAATAATGATTTCATAAGAAATTACATATATATTTATACGGGTGT
>BMAV01025085.1:0-12443 GCA_019973955.1 Trichonephila inaurata madagascariensis | reverse complement strand
ATTCAAAACTGTGTTTTCCCTTTCTAACAGACAAAAATTTAAAAAGTTTCTCAAAGGTGTATTAAAAATCTGTATTGTTAATACAATATTAAGAATTTTTGAAAAGTGAATAATGAATAACTTATGAAAATTGTGAAATAGCAGTATATGAAGGTGCAGTAATTGAATGGAAAAAAAAATATATAAGTATATATTTAAGTGTTAATATATTTGATTTGGCGTAATATTTAATTTCGCTGATTCAAAGAAATATTTATTTCTTTTGAGTTTTGTTAAAAAAAAATGTTAACTCTCATTTCGTTCCAGAAGTTCTCAAGGTTAAATGTATAAATTATTTAGCTGTTCGGATCACATATATGAATTTGTTTTTTATATATATTTGTTCAGTAAAATTTATGTTTTGTAGATTCAGAATACTAGTGGAATTATTTTACTTCATTATTGCTTTGTAACATTTTTTTTTTTTTTTTTTTTTTGCGATTAGAAACGTGTTTTATTCTGGGGGGGGAATCTATAGATTTTATTTGAAAGGTCTTCTTTTGAGTTAAAACTCGTACATTACATTGAAACATTTTGAATGATTTGTTTGTTTTTACAAATATAAACAACTATTATTATTATTTTCGAGTTATGTGTGAAGCTGCAGAATTTATATATATATAATTTTTAACATATTTGCTCGCATTTGTTTATTTTAAATTGAAAATAAATGACAATTAATGAATGACAAATTAAATTTTGAAGACACATTATGAATTCTTATTTTAATTGTCTTTTTTGGAAAGCATTCTGATCTTGTCAGTTCCTAAATCATGGTATATTTAGCTAAAGGTAATAAACCTGATCTTTTGGCAGTATGTGAGGAAATGGGGGTTGAAATAGATCAGTCCAGAAATGTGGTAGTTATTGAGAAATTGATTCTAAATAGCTGATTTTATGTAAAAGAGGAAGTGAAGATAATTCTCGACAGAAAGGAAAGAAAAGAAAAGAATGAAAGGAAAGAAAGCCAAAAAGACAAGGATGAGCGGATGACTCGAGAGGCTAGACAACACGAATTAGAATTGCGAAAATTAGAACTATCACAGCAGAATCAACCATAAATGATGAATCTAAAAGTAGACGTGAAATTGGACCTAAGATTGAATTAACTCAAATCACAACTAAATTTGATGAAAAACATGATGAGATTAGTTTATATTTGATTAATTTTGGAAGGAAAGCAAAATCAGCTCAAGTACCAAAGATGGATTGGGTGGCCTACCTGTTGGTGGTTTTACCAGCTGAACTCTCTAATACACCGTATCTCAAACTTTGAAGCGCTCCCCCTAGGAGATCGTGATAACTCTACGAAGGAAGCTCGATTATATTAAAAAGTCCAAAACAAAAGAACATTTAAAAAAAATTATGAGTTTACTGAAAGTACACAAACAAAATACATTCTGACATAATACAAAATAAAATAACACTACACTGATAAAATACGCTTATAAATGCATCAGGACTGCACAAGGTATTTTATAATTTATTTACCAATAAAAAAACAAGTTTAACAATTACCAGTGACCCCCTTGGGATTGTGATGTATAAAATTACATACAAAAACTAACACTTTTCTAGATAATTTGTATTGCATATAATTAATCCCTTCACTACCGATTAAAAGTTACGTGATTCACTCCCCAGTGACACCGTTTTCCACGTAGGCGCAAGTATGTGATGTATTGAGGGGAGAATAAATAAGCAATTCCTTTGAAAACTCTGTCAAGGTCCTTTAAGTGCATTCTAAGGCCTTCGGAATCTTCTTATAGATAGCAGTGCAGAGAAAAGATCGTACTTAGGAAAGACGTATGCATACGTCCGGGACAGTTGACGCTTCGAATGAGCGAATCGTTTATATACACTTAAGGTATACGAATACGTTCGGAACCGTGATTTTAAAAAAGCGCATAAATGGATAATTTTCATAATATTTAGTGTCACTTAGATTAGAATACATACATAAAATTGTTTTAAGGACATTTTGACAAAAACAAATTATTTAAATACAATATTTCGGCAAAGAATTAACTTAAAATAACCTTTTTTCAAAATGTTCTCCTTTTGTGAAAAATGCGTCTATTATAATAATATTTTGCCTGTACATAGCTCAGACCATTGTACAGAGGCTCAACTATGACTTTTGAAAAATTCACATTATTTGCAGAGTTATAATCAATTGAAATAATTATCGGTGTTTTTTTTTCTTAAAATTTATCCCTTCTGTTGTCGTAAAACATGGATAAACCCACTTCTAAGTTATATATTTCAAAAATTCTAGTTGAGCCTCTGTACAGTGGTCAGAGCTATATACAGGCAAAATATTATTATAATAGAAGCATTTTTCAAAAAAAAAAGAATATTTTGAAAATGGGTCATTCTATGTTTTTTGTCAAAATAATGTACTTAAATAATTTTCTATTTTAATACTATTCTTAAAACAATTTTACATACATTTTCTAATCTAAGTAAGTAACGCTAAATATAAATATTATCCATTTATACGCTTTTGCAAAATCACGGTTCCGAACGTATTCGGATACCTTAAGAGGTTAAAGATCGTATTGTAGTTTTAGCATCACAGTATTATTGAATCCAATACATTGTTATTGTATGGAGGGGGGGGTGATAAAAATTATAGTTAATTGGGTCTCAAATATTGTAAGTGTGAGAAGCACTGCTCTAATTTGCTAGCTAGAGAACTTACCGAAAAGGGAAATAATTATGATTTTGTAAAAGATCTTGTATTGAAATGTACAGTTTGAACAGCGAAAAGTTGAAACAAGATTTTTACAGACATCAAAAATCAGCAGAAAAGTCATTTAGGAATTATGCTCACGAGCTGAATAGTTATTTCCCAGAATGGATAGCTGATTTGTAGATTATAACTTTCGAGCAACTGAAAAATCTATTATTTACTGAACAAAATTGTAGTACCGTGTTCCAGCTGAAGTAAGAAAGCATTTTCTTGATGACTGGATCAAGTTAAAAGCTCCCTATGAACTTGCAGAAAAATTAGACGAATATGAAAGCATCAAACAGAGTTTTCGAAGAGAAATCCCTAAGAAAAATAATTACAAATTCCATGGTGGCGTAAATTACAGTAGTTGTAGACCAAAAGAAACCCCTAAAGATTTCAAGTCCGAATTTCAAATAAAAAGGGAACCCGCCCATGATAAAAATCACGATAAAGTCTTTGAGAAGGAAGACAGCTTCGATGTTATGAATGCGGGTGTTATTCAGATCTTAGACCTCAGTGTGACAAGTTAAAAAAAAACTCCAGTCGAAAGAAGTTTTGATGAAATTATGGCACGTTATACTAGCCTAAGGAAAGTAAATGGAGTAGTAAGTGGAGTATTAAGTAGTAATGGAGTGACACACTGGTGCAACTCGTGACTCGATTTCCAAGAAGTGTTGAAACCACACATGTATACGAATGAGAAGGTGTGGCAACACCATTAGAAGAATCTTTGATATGTTTGTCCCTTGCAGAAGTTGTGCTGGATTGCGAAATAACAAAGGCTTCTGTCCTAGGAGATTCCCTAGATCAAGACATATATTTGCTGGGAAACAAGACTGCTGCGTTGCTTGAAGATTACAAAACAAAAGAAGATGTGCAAATGGATATGATAAATGCCGTGCAAACTAGAGCTCAGATGAAACTTTTGGAAGTGGAAAATGAGGCTCAAGGCCAATCCCTTGAACAGTTTGACGAAGAATTGAATGACAACGTATCTGAAGATGAAAAGAAAAAATATTGAAGAAGTTTTCCCTGTGGTAAAAGAACTCAGTGCAAGATATAATAAAAACGTCTTCAAAGGTCTTTGTGGAAGAACGGCGCAAAAGTGAACAATTGAAACCCCTTCTCGCAGACGCAAAAATAAATGTTTCTAGAGAAAACAAATGTGTTTTAGAAAAAAATATGATATTCTTCAAGAAAAGAGACAAAAATGGAACTGAGAGAAAACTTTTAGTTGTCCCAGAAAAGTTTCGTGAGCAGCTGAAGACAATTTGCCATGAAGGTACAGTAGCACATTTAGGTGCAAGAAAAATTGAAGATGCTTTACTCGAAACTTTTTTTCTGACCTAATTGCTATAGTAATGTAGAAAAGTTTGTAAAAACTTGTGACTATTGTCAACGAGTCGGGAAACCACAAGATAAGAAAAAAAGCCCATTTGAAAATTGTTCCGGTTATCTCTGAATTATTCATTAAATTGAATGTTGATGCTTGCGATCCTTTACCTGTCAGCACTTCAGGGAACAAATATATTGTAACAGTTATTTGCACGTCATCTAAATATCCTGACGCTATTCCCACCCCTAATTTGTGTTCTAAAACCGTCATAGATGCATTGGCACAAATTTTCAGTCGCCTTGGATTTCCTAGAGAATTGCAAACTGACCAGAGAACATCGTTCATGAGTGTGTTTACAACAGAATTTTCTACAAGTTCGGAATTCGAGTTATTTGAAGTTTTGCACGACATCCCAAAGTAATCCTATAGAACCGGATGTTTTGGGACTTTGAAACGAATACCCCGGGAGTTTTTTGGGTTTAGAAGTTGGAGCGGTTTGGGGGGAATTTTACCCAATGCTCTGTTTGTTTTGGGAAAGAGTTTTTTGATGATTGTAAAATTTCAGTCCAGCTGAACTAGTTCATGGTCGAAATTTGAGAATTCCAATGATGTTTTTTTTTATGAAAACCTTTACCGACAATGTGTAAAAAGAAAAAAAAGCGTAGTCACAAAAAGTTTTAAATTAATGAATAGGATGAAACAATCCGAAAAATTTTCGCTGAGAGAAAAATCGAAAGCTAACGAAAGCCAAAATTGTGGTATGAAGTTAACGCCGAAAAGCGGGAATTTAAAAAAGGCGATCTTGTTCAAATAGTGGTTTCGTCTAAACCCAATAAACTGTAAAAGTAAATTTGGGGATAGGACGGGAAAAGATTGTAAAACAACTTTCGAGACCAACTATGTTTTCATTTTCCAAACAGTGAAAAAACCCAGATATACCATGTGAAAATGATGAAACCTTTTTTCCCAGAGGGGAAAAAAACTTAATTTTCTTGGTCGGGAATATAGTTTGGGTTAAAAGAAGGGGGATGAAAAAATCCCCAAACGAGTTGGGAAATTTAAAAAGCCCACGGAATTATCAGATTTTTGGGGATGAATATTCAGTCAAACACTGACTGACTGCAGATCAGAAAAAAAAAACTTAATCAACTGATAAAAAATTTTTCCCCCTTTTTTTTACAGTACCTGGGTTTCACAAATTTGGGCCCACATGGCATCGAACTAGGTTCCCCATAGACCTATTTATGCTAGATCTTATAGACTTTTTCCCCGACAATCAGAAATCCTGGGGGGCAAGGGAAAAAAAAAAAAGCTGAGGCTGAACGCTTGAAAAAAAAAAAATCCCGATTTTACTTCTCCCCCTAATATTGGTGGGAAACCCAGGAAAAAAAGTAAGAAACCCCGTATTGAAATTTTCAGCGGCTAAACAAAGTTACCCGAACAATGTTCTTTCTTTTGTCAAAAAATAAAAAGGAATTTAAAAAAAAAGGTGTCGCTGCAAAATATGTAACATTTTTTTTATCTGACCAGAGGTTACTGGCAGAACCCTTTGGGAAAAATCCCAACGGTATGCTGCTTTTTGTAACCAATTTCGGGACGTTCAAGACATTTAACTTCCTTTTTTTTGGGAAAAAAACCCCATCCATCAGTAGACTCATGGATAGCGTATTAAAAAAATTTTGAAAAAGTATGCTGTTGCGTATTTAGATGATTTTGGCTATTTTTTTTAAACCTGAGAGGATCATTTAAAAAACCTTTTTTGATGACATTTTCCTCGTTTATTTAAAGCAAAATTGCACATAAAACCTTCAAAATGCCAATTTGCACAAGTTTATGTTAAATTTTTTTGGAATTTTTGGAGGGGCCCAAAGGGTTTTAAAATTACCTGGAGAATTAAAAGGGTTTATCATCAAAGATTTCCCAATCCCCCCCAACAAGACTGAAGTTAGGGGCCTTTTTTTGGATTAGCTGGCTATTGTCGAAGATATATTCCCGAATTTTCTTTTAATCGCAGCCCCTACTGACAATTTACTTAAAAACCGAAATCGAAAAACAACCGTTGACTGGGTAGGTCTTGCCCGAATGCATTTGGGAGCTCCCAAAACAAGATTTTCTAAAATCCCTTTTTCCCTACCTGACTTCACAAAAACCCTTTTATCATTCTTTTGTGATGCCTCCAATCTTGGAATAGGTGTTGGGTTGCTTCAATTTGTAAAAACGAAATCTCATCATGTTCCCTTTGCAAAACTACTTCCCTTTCGGAAAAAAATTTTTAGCACTACGGAAAAAAAATGTTTCTCCATTTTTGGGCCGGGAAAGTTGAAATTTTACCTGGATGGAAAACCAAAAAATTTTTCCTTTCAAACCAACCATAATCTCGGGGGGTTGGAGAAAAACACTGGGGTCCCAATCCCAAAACTTTTAAAAATGGGGTTTAATTTTGCAATCATTTAATGAGGGTTGGAAAGGAAAGGAAAACAAAATCAGAATGCGGATAGTTTGAGCCGTATCCCCCTTTAAAACTAAAAAAGTTACACTTGTAAAAAATGGATGGAAAATAAAATTTTTTTTTATAAATTTTTGTTTGAATGATAGGTATTTGTATGTTAATATTTGGTATTAGTATTTTTTAAATTTTTTAAATTTTGTATTTGTATTTTGTCCGTAACCCCAAGATTCTATGGGGCCGAAGGCATGGCTGACGCCTTGTACGTATTTATCTAATTTATAAAATATTAAAGGCAAAACCAGACTTTTTTCAAGGGGAGGGGGTTAACATTCTCTGTAATGCGAATGGTACATTGATCGAAAGCATTACTGTTGCCCCAAAGCCGTCGAAATTCATATGCTGCATAAAAAGATTGCACAGAAAATATTGGTCAAAAATAAAATCACACAAAAATAAAATCGCATAAAAAAGGACCGCATGAAAAGCATATATTTTTGTTTTTGTATTGTGTTATTTGTAGATTGTTGTGTGTTAATGTGTCATTCCAACCGGGGCTGTGGATGTTTAGTGTTGAACAATTAATTCTTGTGTGTGTCTGAGGCACACAATAAAAAGAGAATATTTGTCGCGAGAGCGCAATAGTGGGTGTAGGGTTCCGTGTATGTGTAAGCTTTCAGCAAGTACGAGCATATGGAGAGCACTGATTTTTGTAAATGGAACTTGGATCGCATAGCGATTCTCCGTCCCGTAACTAAAAAGGGAAGGTGGCCTGAAGAATGTGGATGTTCTTGACTGGGGAGAAGAAACCTCCTGATTGACTGAGTGGAGAATTGGTGTAATCATATTAGAGGTAGGGAGCAGGTTAAAATTCATTTTCTATGATAATCTGCCAATTAATTTGTGGTGTGAATTAATAGTGTGAAATATGTTGATTGAATCAGTCAGTAAACATATATTGAATGCTTTAAGAACTTCTCTCATATGAAAACCCTCCACTAAGAACAGGATTTTAGTTTGTAAGACGAATGTTGATATAAATAATCTGTACTTAATATATCATATACGATAATAATTAACTTTTATTATGAATAGGTATTAATATTATCTCTTGGTTTCTTCCACTGGTTTATTTCGCAAAAAGTAAATTTTCAATAAAATATATAGTATTATGTTGTTGTCAACTCGTAGAAAGTAAGCTCAACGGAAAAAAGAAATCTATCACTGTGACCCAAATCATGTTCTCAAGACAAATAAAGTTGCTGAAACTGTAGAAGTAATCAGATTTTATGCCTCATACCGTAGCCAGTGGCGTAGCTACTAATGGGATAAGTGGTGCCATGCACCGGGGCCCTCAAGCTCAGGGGAGAGGAGGGCTCGGACACTGATCATCGAGCAAGCCGAACTTGGAATAATTTCTCCCTCATTTAAAAAATAGTGTTAAAATTATGGATTAAACAGAAAAAGAAACGCAGTGGTATGTTTAAGCTCAAACAACCTCCAAAAAGGAAATATTGTAAAAAAAAAATTACCCCAAATTGTCGAATTTCTTAGTCAGCCTTCTACGATTCCGTGGTCTATGAGTTTTTATGCGAGTGTCATGGTCTCAAATCAAACCCGGGCAATCACTGAAGCTCATGCAAGAAAACTCATACACATACATGTAGGTAGTATGTAGCTTTTTGTTTACTATATTTTACACAATGGACGATAAAGACTTGATGTTATAAAGTAACTTTGTATATTTAAAACATTGATATATTTTTACTTTTTTTATGGATGAAACCCAACCAAAATAGAACCCTAATTTTTTTTTTTTTTGCTTTTGCACCAGGGAGTTCGGATACCTAGCTACACCACAGACCGTCACCGATTCCTCGAATGAAAAGATACTGCTAAATACTACGATATTCAGCTAAGAATGGAAACCATTGTCGCGTATGTTCGAATATTGCTCATGGATTCTTTCATCATTTGCAATTTGCAGTACGGAAGTAAATAGGGAAGAAAATCTATTGCTTGCACAATTAAGGTGCCTGACTAGTTGCGAAGACATTTTTTTTAAATTTTGCTAAAAATTTATTTTTAAACTCATTTTTTGTTTAATTATAACTGAAAACTAATAAAAGAAGCAAAAAAAAAATTTTTTCAATGTAATTTTTTTAAATATGGCCAATTTTAGGTTTAAATTAGACGTTATTTGCACGTTACGTTAAACATAGTAAAATAAATTCTAATGCATAAAATTTTAAAAACCCATATAATTTTACTCAGAAACAGTTACTGATGAATTGACTAATATCTTTGAGAAATTTTAATTTATTACTGAACTAAAGGTCAAAAAGTGCACGCAATGCAAATTTTTCAAATATTTCACATTTATCACACAGGAAAAATCATAAAAAGATAATCATGCTGTTTTTCTTAATCCCTACGTCACAGCATACATACTATAATAATGCACAATTATACAAAATTTCAGACAATTATCTGCAGAACTTTTTGAGATATCATGCTTACCGTGTTGTAAAATATCAAAAAATCTGTTTCAGAGAAAAATGCATTTAAAGATTTAAAATTCAAAATTTAAAAAACTATACTGCTAAAAAACCCTAAAACCTCTATATATCAAAAGAACAAATCTTTTCAAAGCAATTATGAATATTATATACTTTCTTCAAACTTTTATCTTTTAATATCTTTAACAACTTTATAGTGTCAAAAAGCTTTTTCTTAAAGTCTAAGTACATAGTTTACGAAATACAGATTAGACATATAAAAAGCACTTTAAAAAATCTTATTGCATTAAAAAACAAAAACATTTTACATAGAAAAACAAATATATATTCTTCCATATTATTTTAGAAGTTAAGAAATATTAAATACAAAATATATTTGTGTTGTTTTAGCGGTAAACATTCACGAAAAAGCTCTTAAAAAATATTGTTTATCACAAAGGTTATCATAAATTAGAATAAAAAAATCATGCAAAGAAGTACTTTAAAACCCTCCATATGAATATACTAAGCCTTCTGTTTTTTCATCCTTAGTTATTTTGGTTTTTCTTGCTGCTTTTCTTTTTTTTCGAGACAATTTTGCAATCGGTAAAGAGTGTCGTAAAGATGTTGAAATCCGTTGTTTATCAAATTTAAGTAATTCTTGAGCAACACTTTCAGGAAGGGAACCATTTACATTTCGAATTACTGATAATATACCAGCATAACCAGAATTAAAAAGTATTAGAGCTAATAATGCACCCAAACGAAATGTTTCCAATCCAATAAATATATTTTTGGGAACAATATTCCACAAAATGTTGTTATAACTTTCGTTGCAATTCTGTGTCTTACCATGAAGACATTTTTTCAACAAATTTTCATTACACAGTTTTAGATATGTAGGCTTTATTTGGTTTATAATTTTATTAGGAAGTCCTAGCTGAATTTCTTTGAGAGGACTCCCTGCTGCTTTTGCCCTTTGGTAACGACACCAACTCTCAGATCCTTCAGGACACTGTCCATGCAATGGATTATTTTTTCCAGATACACAGTGGAAAAATGCAGCTATTACACTACTCATCATCTTTTGTAGATTACCTACATTGCTTCTAATAGCTATTCCATAATAGTTCTGAATTCTGTCAATTAATTTATCAGTTAATTTATTTTTCCCTCCCAAACCTTTCATCGTTTTTTTTAATTGACGCAACCTCCCCCAACACGTTTCTGTACATGGCCTATACACTCGAGTTTGGTTACTGTATTAATTCCATAAAAGTTTTTAACAGATTCATATCCTTTCGAGTCCCCATCTCCGTAGTATTCATTGTACTGCACATCCCTTACATTTGATCTCTCAAATATACGGTAGGCTCCAACAACTTCCATGTTCCCCGCAGAACCTTTATAGTTCGAACATAAATGTTTTGATGATTGGCTATTGCCTTTCGCGCATATGTGGCAATATTGCGTCATAACTTCAATGTCTAAAATTTTACCGGTGTCAACTGATATGGCACTTACACACCCATTCAAAGATGAGTAGCCTCTGCGTTGCCAAGTACCATCAATAGATATTCCACATTTAGTGAAACTATTTGAGCCTTTGATTTCACTCAATGCAGCGTTGATGTTTTCTTGAGCAACACGTTCAGTTGCTTTCAACAGTTTCCTTTCTTGATTGCGGAAAGCAAGTTTTGACAGGAAAGGTAAACCGAGGAAAGTACATAACTTTTACCTGCAGAAAATCCTTTCCCGATTATCCTAGCCCAAAACAATTGAAGAGTTTATAAGACAAGAACCTTTCATCTTCTGTCGTAGGGAAACCTTTAAAGAAGGAGCAGTTTTTGCACTTTAGGTTCATATGTGAGCATAATCCACTGACAGAGTCTTCTATAAGTTCCAAGCCCTGAGAATAACAGTCAGGGCAACAAACTATGGCAAAAATTGAAATTAAAGTTGTCAAGCTGACAATTCTATTGTCTTCATAATTTTCAAACAATCTTTCTGAGAAAATATCCAAACTTGTATGGCTTGATTCCAATTTTTTGGCACTAGCGGATTCAGTAGAATTGGGCTCAGATGTTTCATAATTCTCATTAATAGCAGCGCGAATGGTATAACGATTTCCAGTAAATCGGCGCTTCTTAGACCTCCCAGATCTTGATTTAGCCATAATTAATCAATATTTTGTCTTAAAAAAGACAGTTCTTTTATAAAATATATCAAAATAATAAGTTAAATGAGGAGCGAAGAATCGAGTAGCTAGAACATAAGCAAATCGAAAAATGACAACAAACCTGTAAAGTTGTTGCCAAATTTTACTAAAAACTATTAAATAATTTTATAAAAAATATCACCATATTCAGTTTTAATATTACCAAAATTAATATTTTATTAATAAATTCAATAAAACTCCAAAAAAAGAGTAAAAATCTTTCAAATTCAAAGCACTTCCGGTTTCGATTTCTAACTTCCGGTTCGTTTTTGTTGTTCTCACTTGACATAAAAACTGCTATAACTTCGTAAATAATTGGAGTACAAGCAAAAGTAAGGTATTTTTAGAAAGAAAAAAATTCAAATATTAAAAATATCAAATAAAATTTTTTTTGACAATTCCATCAAAATTGATGATTTTGCACTAGTCAGGCACCTTAAAAATGTTATTCTCCCTATATTGACCAGAAACAACATTAGAACATGTTATGGAAGGAGTAAAAGTGAGACTGTTCTTTCTTGAAATGAGCATGTTTGGTTTAATTTTGAATATTATTGTTACGAGAGCCAGTATTTCCCTTTTTTATTAGTTTTGATTACATTATTTTGATTCTTACCAGAATTCTTCATATTTTTTTATTTGGTTGCCCTTCTGGGACCCATTTTTATTGATTTTTGACTTAAGATAGCGGAAACAACCGCGCCAATTCACCGTATGATCCTTACCGCAGTTGGCACACATCAGTGGATCTTCGAAGGCTCTATTGAACAATTTTCAGCTTCATAAGGTCTTTCACACTTTAGGCATTTAATGGAGAATCTTTTATCTTATCTTATATCTGTGAAAAAGTTCAACTATGAACCGTAAGCCGCATTGACACCAAAGCAGTCAGCAGCGAGCTTTGGAAATCTAGCCAATCAGAGACTTCATAGCGGGCAGAAGTTACATAGCGACTATTTTATCTTAAAAATAAGTTAACTTCAGGCACTTGAGCGTGTGTAGTTTAGTCACATGTCGCATACTCAACCAATCACGGATGAAAATGCTCAATGTAACAGATTTTGAATTTCTGGAGTCACGTTTCGGGCAATGCTTTCGAATAAATTGTTTAGTTTATAATTTTACAACTTCTTACAAAAATGGTAATCAATGAACTATAAAGAAGAAAA
>BMAV01025084.1:601577-632359 GCA_019973955.1 Trichonephila inaurata madagascariensis | reverse complement strand
ACGTAGTGTCGCTGACGTTTCTTTCGAACATTTACCCCATATGATGCTGTGAAGGCTCTCGTTTGCATTTTGTGCCGCACATCTTATGCATCTTTGAAGGAGTTCATTTGAAGCTAATCTTTGATATATTGGCATAATTTTGGCTAAATGAGCTTTCTTCAAGGGTGTCTTCACATGCTTTACGTGAGGACCTGGTACTTCACCACGAGCAAGAGCAGCCTGGAAAAAGCACCAAGAATCTTTTCCAGTTGGACATTTAAAATGTTGAGGTTTTTGGTCCGTTGATATACTATGAAACAATGTTGCATAAATTGCAGTTTTCATTGCTTCTACGTCACCTTTGTTCGAGCGAATGGCATTTTGATAGTAACATGACAATTTTTTAATTGTCTCTTCCTTTAAACTGCCACGGGATTTCTCTCCCAAGGAAACACTTCTTGCCAGCCATTCCTTAACAGCTTTTCGTAAAGATGTACCTAGCCTCTGGCTAACATGGCTTATGCACTCTTTTTTCTTTATTTTTATCTCAGGACCATAAACTTCCTTAGTATTTAAATACTGATATGTTTTTGCATCACCATCTGGCAATAGTGTCGTGTATCAAAAACCATTATCCTCAGATCTTCGCCGTAATTTAAGAGCTGCCTCTTGTTCCATGGCACAAGATGATCCTATGTGATTGATTGCACATGAAGATATATGGCATTCATACCACACATGAAATTCTGCTGTATTTTCTCCCAAACCAGATTTTGCGTGTTCACATTCAATACAGCGTTTCGACATAATTTCAAAATCCATGACAAATCCAGTAAGGTCAATCACGCAACCTACACCTATTTGTGATGAATGTCCCCGAGTCAACCAAGTACCATCAAAAGTAACATCTGTATCAGTAATGACACTATTACTTTGATAAGCGCTTTTCACCTGACTTCGAACATCATTCAAGCTTTTTTCTGTAGATCTAACCACATATTTACATAACTTTTTTTTTATATGTATTGAATGTTCTGCCTGAGGGTAAATCCATATTCATTAACATGCAAAATTTTCCATAGCTAAATAGCCTTTCCCAACACTTAAAAATGATTGTACCATGCGCATGTTTATGTCAAATTATTGGCTTCCATTACCTTCACTCTCAGAAATTCGTCTGGATGTAAAGCTACTTGATTTAATTATATCGCAAGAAGTGCAAAATACAGAGATTTTTCTAGAAAATCCAAGCTTTTCACCAATGTCAATTTTTAGTGAATACGATTTGCAAACATCACACAATAAGTTTTTTAAAAGTCCTTTTAAAAACTGTACATCCATTATCACATAATGAGGGGCTTCAGAATTTTCATTACAATTTAAATTGTTCAAGCAGCTGTCTTCTAAAGTTTGGTATCTCATATTTCTTTCTGGCAATGCTGAGAAAATAGAAGTTTTACCTTTGCTGTGAAAACATCAGTTTCATGACTGTAGTGTTCACTGCACCATCTCTTGTTATAGATTTTTGTTTACTAATAAGACTTGATCGCTTTCGTCTAGGCATGATGAATTAAAGTTTACTTATTAATAAAAATATATTCAAACGAATATTTAAAATTATAAAGAAATGAATTGATTATATAATTGGCTTTGAAAAAAGCCTTTTGTTTTGATACTAATGGTTTTAGAATATAAGAAAAAATAATGCAAAGCAAAATGGAATAACGTTTCTCCCTTGCATAAAAACAAACGAATTAATTCAATTCTCTTCTAATTAAAGTATAAAGCTTTAGATATCGCGTGTATAAGTAAATCAATCGAAATTGTTTAGGCTAGGATGATAGTGTCTGTAAAAGAAGCAGATGTCACGTCTTTTAGTTTCGGTTTCGCTTCGACATACTGTCTAAAAAAGTTAAATAACTCGCAAAATAATGCAGCTAGAGCTACCAAATTTTATACACATATTTAAAAAAGTCACACAACTAAAATAAGGCAATAAAAAAAAATTCGTTAAAATCGTCATTTTTAGGGTAATGTGTCCCCTTAAATCCTTTTTCTTAGACATGATCCATAAAAAGATAATTACATACTTATCAAAAAAATTAAACCTTTATCACAGATCATCTAACCATGAATTGTGCAGTACTAATAGCGTCAAAGTGATGTATGGCAATTAGACTTATTCTATGCTGCATATGTAAAGTAAAATTCAAGTTTTGATTCATACAGTTATTGATTTTAGTAACAACAATAATAATGATTTATTATTAATACCATTACATTGCAGTCAGAGATTAGCTCCTATATGATATAATTATAGGTTAAAACGATTTTTGTCTCATAGAAAATTACAAGCTATTTTACAACCTTCTTCAGTTGGAAAAAAACGCATTAAAAAATTAGAGATTTAGACATTATTAGTTTCTGTTTTATGCCTTTACAAATTTTATGTGTTTTTCTCAGATTTTCATTTTGGAAGATATGAAAGGGTTTTCTATTCAATAAATTTTTTTTTCTGTTCAAGATAATTTTGAAATTTTTTGAAGATACTTATAGCAAATATATCTGTTCTATAAAAGTTTTATATAAATTTAGATCTGAGAACTCTAGCTAGTTTTTTAAAACATTTTAGTTTATATTTTAAAAATGTTCATATTTCTTCCAGGTTTCCAAATTTAACAATATTCATGCTTTTTCTCGGATTATCTATAAGAACATTTATTAAAATTCAACAAGGAAACAGGTTTTCAATTCCATACCAATTTAAAGAAGTGTAATAAAAAGGAAGCTTAATTTGGAAATTAATTCGATGAATATAATATAGTCGGCCCTCTATTTTGCAAACCTCTATCTTGCGAATTTCTCTATTTCGTGAACTTTTACCTAGAACCAAGAACATTTTATGATTTTCTTCGTCAAATAACCTCCACACAAATAGCTAAGTGAATTTTCCATTTATCGAACTTTCTCTCTTGGGATTCGATTTTTTTTCTCTGTTTTTGAAATATTTCTGGACCTACATGTGATGTAATGAGCAAGTAAAATCATTTGAAACCATTAGACTTGAATTGTGTGGGGAAAAAAATACGCCTGATGAGGTATTTCGTGCACCGCAAAGATGCGCGGAATGAGAGAAAACATTTTTTTTAAAACAAACGAAAAAACTCAAAACAAAATTAATAGACTTAACCAGTTGTTAAATTGAAGGACACGCATTCTTAAAATTACTGGTCATAAAATATGCATGTTTAAAATTACTTGTAGGCTTAAAATTGGAAAATGTTATCTAAATTTTCGTTAATCATAATACAAAAGTAATTTTTTAAAGTTGGAAATATATATACACTGAGTATATTTCTTGACAAAGTTGTTTTTTTCCCCTGTTTTCCTAGCCGAATTCTTTTTGATAGGTAAGATATGTAAAATAAATAGATATTAACTTACAAAAAAGGTGTGTGAACAATTAATTTTATTATAATGTATAGTTATGTGAATTCAAAATTTGTTTTAAGTGGTTTTTAAACTATATTGAAAGATAAATCATTTCACGAAATTTTCCAAATAACGAACTTTTTTTCAGGTTTAGTGACGACTGTAATTTAGTGAAATTTTTGTCATATTTTCAGGCGTATCGGAAATAATAACATTAATTTGTAAAACAAGAAATAGATGTGTTTGAAAACAGAATTATACAAACTATTTGTGAAAAAATTGCTCTAGGTTATTTTCTTAGAAAAGTAACATTTTCTTGTGAAAGATTTAAATTGAAAATGACTATTTCCTGATGAGTATTCTTACATAGCAATTTCAAATACAATTTGTATCTGAGATATGAGCAGAAAGAAATTTATTACATACTTATCAAAAAAAAAAAAATTGAATTAAATACGCTAAGACAAATATTCCATCTTTATTCTTAACCCTATGGACAATGTTTATGATACCCAAGAAAATGTAAACGTACTTGTTCATTCACTTGTGGATATCACAAAATATTTGCACGGATTAAAAAAAAAAAAAAAAGACTGCGCACCCATTTTCTCGGCAATTCTAAAAGTTGAATAGTTTGTTTATTTTACTGCAACTGCGCATGCGTTCTGAAACCCACTATATCTGTCAATCATTTCTTAACCACACCCCGTTGCTATAGTAAAGACGGGTTATCTTTTTACAAGCATTATCGCTTTGACGTCATCCGAGTTGCAAACAACGCCATCTGTTGGATAAAGGTAGTTTTTGAAAATATGGCCGTTCCTCTTAAATCCTGCTTGTTAGACATTTGGTGCTCATACAGTTTTTGTGGCAAATAATCTCACACATTTTCTATGGAATTAAGGTCTGGACTCTGTGTAGGAGTCTTAATAACTCTAGGACATTGGTAGAGGATCCATAACTCGCAAATATCTGCAGTATCTTTCGGGTCATTATCTTGGTACAGTTTAAAGTTTCCTAAAATTCCCAGCTTGCTCACACTTTGTTTTAAGTTTTGCTCTAGAATGTCAAGATAGACTTATTATTCATTATGCCATCAATAAAATGTAGGTTCCCGACACCAGAGCATACCATGCAGCCCCAGACAATTTGGTTACCCCCTAAATATTTGACAGTAGGCCGTAAATTTTTGACATGCACTGTTGTATTTGATTTCCAACAAACTTTTTCCTTGCCATCCATTCCGAAAATGTTATGTTTGCTTTCATCAACAAAAATTACATTTTCCCAACATTCTGTTGGCTGTCTTACATACATTTTAGCAAATGCCAACCTAGCTTGTCTGTTTGCTTTGCCGATGTAGTGCTTTCTTCGAGGTACTCTGCCCTTATACTAATGTTTTCTTAAAACATTTCTGACAGTTTCAGGATTTACTGATTTTCCGAACCTACTTTTACATTGCAAAGTCATTTTTACTGCACTAGTTCTTGGATTAACGCGTACTTGTCTAACAATCCACCTCTCTTCACGTTCTTTAAGTATCCTTGGATGCCTTGATCTTTGCTTGTTTTCGAATTTATTTGTTTTCTTCAACCTGTCAATGATGTTAAAAACAGCAGACTTACTCAATTTCAAGATTTTTCCTATAAAATGTTCCCCTCTTTCCAATGAATTAATACGAGATTTCGCACACCAACCGATATATCTTGTTTCTCGCCCTTTGTTCTATAAATAATCTTACTGTTGAAACGTTTATGTTTAAATTTATAGTCTAAAGTGAAGTGGGTGTGAAATTAAATTCTATTGATGGCTATATATAATATTTGCCAAATTTCTCATTTCAAAAGTGTCCCAATACTTTGACTCCAGTGTGCCTTTGATATATTTGAAAAGCTTGATCAAATTATAATTCTATATTACTGATAAAATTTTCATTATATACTGCACACCAAATGTAAAATATTTCTTAATTCATTTTTTTTAATGTGATAAATACTTTTTATAAATAGCTTTACAGTTATGCATGCCAAGTGTCCCGATATTTTTTTGAGTGACAATATGTAGCGTTCGGGTCAATAAGACCCGATTCTGGAAGCTAACCTTTCTTACCGTAAACGACGGGTGTGATTTAAGAAATGGTTGAAACATTAATAATGTAAATTTAAAAGAGGATCTAATAATATAAAGTATTTATAAAAATAACAGAAAAATATTCGAAATTAAAACTTACTTTTATTTACAATTTGAACAGCAATATCTTACATGAGTTTGGAAAATGTGATTCTTAAACTTGTGGCATAACATATTAGTTTTGTTGTCGTTGCTAGATGGACGGAGCTTGCATATTGTATGTTTGACGCACAAAGAAGTATTCCCAGCAGATCCTGATTGTACGTTTTCCCTTTTTCTATCTATTCGTTTCACCATTTTTATTGAGTCCTCCCTTCTCGGTAGGTTTGGCCTTGCTTCAATGTATGGAAAAATGAAGGATTTTCCCAGCTCTTCCAAAAATGGCTTTCGTTTAGTCAATCTGTTTTCGTTCCAATCACTATGTATTGAAATCCACAGAACAAATACATTGTACATAAAATTATCAAGCATGTTATAGAATACTATCATGGGCCAGCGATTTGTGTTTCTTTTACAAATGTATATGTTTAATAGCTGATCAAGAGTATCCACGGTTCCTTTAGTTGAATTACAATCTAAGATCATTAATGGTTTTTTGTCAGGTCTGTTGTTTTAACTTCTTTGCCATGATGCAAATAGTTCATAAAAACAACATTTTTGTTCTTTTTGGGAGGAAATTAACCACTTCTGCGTCTTCTATAAAATAAAATAATGAGCTTTGAACTTCTTTATTAGGCGATTCTTCAGGAAGTTCTGGTTTATCTCTTCTGATGGTGCCAACCATAGTCAATATCCGTTTTAGAAGAAAATGTCCTAAGTTGTAAGATGTGAAAAAATTATCGTAAGTAATATTTTGTTCCGAATACCCATAAATGAGATCGCTCACTACTCGCATTCTCTGATTTTTCTCTGGCTTTGATCCTTGTTCTTTTCCATTATAAATTTGTATTTTCAGTACATACAAAGTTTTACTGTCACATAAAGTTCTTAATTTGGACATTCCATAATTCCCATATTTAGTTGACTTACTTGGTATATACTGTTTGAAAGGACATCGGTCACGAAATCCTACTAATCCTACTAACTGTTCATTTACAGCAGTTGTCTTCAAACTGTGTTCCACGGAACCCTGGGGTTCCATAAGGCCAATCCAGGGGTTCCACGAGTACCCCCCTAAAAAAAATTTAAAAGAAACATAAACATATGTATGCAAAATTATTATTTCTACGAAGTTCGTATATAATTACAAGGATCTAAATCCCATCCTATTCATTAAAACTGAAAATTTTATTTATATATAATAAACTTTACTTTTCAACACTTTTTAAGCTTTTGTTATAATATAATAAAAGAATATTAAAATGTGTTTTATCTTTATATATATGCTTCCTACTAGATTGTGATTATTTTATTGTTTACTATTTTGGGTTCCATGAGATAATTGCACACTCCTTAATTAACACAGTGTCTAGCATAACTAAATAATTATACAATGGAAAATGCAACTTTTTGCATTTGTGGAAAAGACACCTATAACGATGGAGAGGAAACGACTCATCAATATATTCAATGTTAAAATCTAAATTTAAGTAAGAAAAGCTCTTAGTTGCAAATTCTGAAAAAATGCATAGTATTTCTTACACAGCTATAAACATTTTAATGTGCTATTCAGAACATTGTGTTTAAGTGAAATATATTTTTCAACGTGAATGGTTACGAAAATAAAGTATAAAAACAAATCAAAACGCAGAATATGAAATGCGACTGCAGATAATTTCAAAAAACATAAACTTTGACAATTTGTGTGAAAAATAAACAAAACGCATATCCTAGTTACTATATATAATGCACGGGTAGGTGACACTTGGATCCTAAATTAATATTATTTATGAGTAAATTATATTAATAAATTAGATTAGACTTTTTTAATAACAAATGCAACACTTCTTTTAATTGTCTTTACATAAAGTACCTATAACAGCTTGATCTACTTTAAATATTATTTTGAGATACAGTCACTCAAAAAAGTATTGGGACACTTGGCATGCATAACTGTACAGCCATTTATAGAAATATTTTTTTCATTAAAACAAAAACAAAATTCAATTAAGAAACATTTTAATATTTGGTGTACAGTATATAAGGAAAATTTTATTAGTATTATAGAATTATAATTTGATCTAGCTTTTCAAATACAATTCAAAAGCATACTGGAGTCAAAAAAGTATAGGGACACTTTTGAAATGAGAAATTTAACAAATATACAGCGCATCAATAGAATTTAATTTCACACCACTTTTGTAGGCTAGAAGTTTAAACATAAAAATGTTTCAACAGATAAGATTATTTATAGAAAAAATGATGAGAAACAAAGATATATCTGTTAGTGTGCAAAATCTCGTCATAAGACATTGGAAAGAAGAAAAATCAGTTCCATGTATAGGAAAAATCTTGAAATTCAGTAAGTCTACTGATTTTAACATCATTGACAGGTTCAAGAAAACAAATAAATTCGAAAACAAGCAAAGATCAGGGTGTCAAACAATATTCAATGAACGTGAAAATAGGTAGATTGTGAGACAAGCACACATTAATCAAAGAACTAGTGAAATTAAAAATGACTTTGCAATGAAAAAGTAAGTTAGGAAAATCAGTAAATCCTGAAACTGTCAAAAAAGTTTTAAGTAAACATAAGTATCATGGCAGAGTACCTCAAAGAAAGCCTTATATCAGCAAAACAAACAGACAAGCTAGGTTGGCATTTGCTAAAATGTATGTAAAGCAACTAACAGTATGTTGGTAAAATGTAATTTTTGTTATAATGAAAGCAAATATAACATTTTCGGATCGGATGGCAAGCAACAAGTTTGGCTGAAATCAAATACAACAATGCATGTCAAAAATTTACGGCCTCCTGTCAAATATGGAGGGGTAACAAAATTTTTTGGGGCTACACAGCAAGCTCTGGTGTCGAAAACTTACATTTTACTGATGATATAATGAATAAATATGTTTTCCTTGACATTTTCAAGCTAAATTTAAATCAAAATGCGAGCAAGCTGGGAATCTCAGGATATTTTTAACTGTACCAAGATAATGACCCGAAACATACTGCAGATATTTGCAAGTTATGGGTCCTCTACCACTGTCCTAGTGTTATTAAGACTCCTGCACCAAGTCCAAACCTTAATCCTATTGAATCTGTAAGAACAATTTGCAGCAAAAACTATATAAGCACCAAATTTCTAACAAGTAGGATTTAAAAAAATATTTGGTCGAAGAGGGGACCAAAATCGATTTATCGTTTTGCAAAAAATTGATCCAATGCTTTCCAAATAGACTTCAAGAGATCATAAAAAATAAGGGCAGCCCAGCAAGAGATTAATTTCCAAGAGTTTGAATTGTTTTTCTCTTAATTTATTGGGAAGCTTCCCAATATTTTTTGAGCACGTTTTTTAACTCGATTTCTTTTATTTTCAATTAAAAATTTTTTTTTTCAAATTATTATTATTTGTAATTACCAAAATAACATTTACTTTTTTTTGTGGTTTCTTTTGTGTGTTTAAGTAAAATATTACGATAAAAATCTATGAGCTGGTAGTGTGTCCCAATACTTTTTTGACTGACTGTATATTCTTCTGAGTATGTATTGGAATGGGGTTCCACAAAAACACTTTCTAGTTCTAGGGTTTCCATGAAAACACCTTCAAGTTCTAGGGGTTCCATGAGTTGAAAAAGTTTGAAGGCCACTGATCTACAGTAATTCATTTGGATTACATAATTTTGGTAGAACTTCTATCCACTTTTCCTAGATATCTCACACCTCATCTAATTTATCCAATTTTCTACTTTCTTGACAAGTGGATTTATTATTAAAACGAATAACTCTCTACATGGTGCAAAATGTTTTGAGGGACATTGTCGCATGAAATATATTTCTGCCATTTTCTTTATCCCATAAGCTTTTTGTTAATTCACCATATGGTTCATATAAACACCAGCTAACAATAATAATCCAATATATGCTTGAAAAGTTTTACTTTCGATATTTTTCCACCTTTTTCCATAAACTTTTTCTCCTTCAATATTAGTCATTTTTATGATTTCGTTTTCAATTGTTGATTTGAATACTACCTCAAATGCATTTTTTACGTTTGTTACCTTTGCTGTTGCATATCTTATGATCCCTGGAGTAGTTTTTATAATATTAGCAGCTGTTGTGATTGAGAAGAATGTCGCAACGGATTCAGCTTCCACTTTATTTCACGATTCTTGGACTGAATATTCTTTTTATAGTTCATATGCTGATTATTGCTATCAAAATCGTTATCAGAACTTTCACTCTCAATCCCATGATTTTCATACTCCGATGCAACCTTCACTGTCAGAAGCTTCTATAAATTGAGCTCGACTCAAATTTATGCGATTTTTTTCTCTCTTATTCGCAGGAACAACTCTTTTATCGTATATTAGACAGTGAAATACAGCAGAAAAAAAAGAAACGTTGCAATAAAATCAAATAATTTGACCCCCTGAAAAACGTATCAACATTTTGCCCTTGTACGTGCTCTCTTATCATGTGATCAAACACATACATCAATGACACAAGTTTTGAAAACGGATAAATTAGAGAAATTATTATTATTCTTTTCTTTTAATTTATTCCAAACAAAAGTGAACATGTATGAGTAAAAGTAGGTGACTTTTTGCATTGGGTCATATTGACTCGATGGATATATATACATTAGGTATAAATTGAATATATATATATATTATTTTGAAATACAAATAAACATAAATCTCTCTAGAAGTACATATTTATATTGTTTATCTACGATGTCAAGAAGTTTCATGAAAATATCCCTGTTCTATATTTTTTATGAACGTATAAATTTTATTTCGGGTCATATAAACCCGAACAAAACACAACAGGGTTAATATATATACTTTACTCTGAAATAATCATACATTTCTCTATAATTGTAAAGAACAAAAATTAGCTGAATTTGTTTCATTTGTTATATATATAAGCCCCTTGTATATACGATAAATGAAATCTATATATTTATCTCTATATTTATACCATTGAAATTAAATACTATAACTTTCACACCAATTAGAAAAATGTTACGAAGTTTGTATTCCTTTTTTTAAATATAATTATTATGTGTTACTTAGAAATATAGCAGCAAAAATTTAAATTTTAGTATAAACAACAGCAAAGAAAAAAAAATCAGGTGCACCTATTTAAATCCTCATTACCCCTAATTTCGTGAAAAATTAAAATCCTTTTTAAGGAATTATGAAAGTCATCTCTTGAAAACTTTAATCTAAAATAAAATTCAAGTAATGATCAACACATCTAATTTGCAAAATTTAGCCGATTAACACATAGAAACTGCTGTCTCATCACTTACATTTTTTAAATAATTAATACTATTTTGAAATTAATCAAAGTATTAAAAAAACTAAGAATATAAAATGTTTGCATTATTTTTTACATGGTTTGACCAAGGCTATCTAGAAAGGACAAGGCCGTGACAGAGTTTTGATGACGTCACGAAAGGAGGGAAGGCTTTTCTACGCGCATTCGCTCTGTGAGGAATATAAAGCTTTGAACATTTATTTCTTTTCATGCCATAGGCTAAAATTTCCGCATTTATATTGATTATTTTTTTTAATTCTCACTGAGAATATTTTCTGATGAAAGTTATGCATTAATACGCTAGAATGATGCATAATATTTTCCCGGAAAAAGGGACAAAATCACTCATGAAAGGCTCCTAACAGTATAAGAAAAATCTAAGAAAAAACTGGCTCAATGTAAAATAATTTCAATCAGATAAAATAAAAAAAAATAAAAAAACATTTACTTGCAAAGAAAATTTGAAAAGTAGAGCATTAGAGGCATATTAATAAAAAAAATCATGTGAATTTAGAAACATTTTGCTGGAGTTCCTTTTTCCTGTGAAATGACATTTTTTATGCTCATAGAATAAATGAATCATAACAAAAGAAAGAATTATAAAAAAAATGTATGCAAAAATATATACAAATATAGAAATGACAAACAGTTTTAGACACCATAGTAATATTATATAATAAAAATATATATATAGATTCTAGATTAGACGTTAAAAATATTCAATTAAAATAATTCATACATTCAATATTCAAAAGTATAAAATAATTTCAATCCAATAAAATAAAATTAAACATTTACTTGTAAAAGAAAATATGAAAAGTAAAGTATTTGAGGCATATTATTATAAAAAAATACATGCAAAAATATATACAAATGACAAACAGTTTTAGATCTCACAGTAATTATATAGTAAAAATAGATTCTAGATTATACGTTAAAAATTTTCAATTTTCATTCATTCAATATTCAAAAATTTTAAAATAATTTCAATCCAATAAAATAAAAAAGAAACATTTATATACTTGTAAAGAACATATGAAAAGTAAAGTATTTGAGGAATATTATTATAAAAAAAAAATACATGCAAAAATATATACAAATATAGAAATGACAAACAGTTCTAGATACCACAGTAATTATATAGTAAAAATAGATTCTAGATTATACGTTAAAAATATTCAATTAAAATAATTCATTCATTCAATATTCAAAAATATAAAATAATTTCAATCCAATAAAATAAAAAAGAAACATTTACTTGTAAAGAAAATAGGAAAAGTAAAGTATTTGAGGCATATTATTACATAAAAAATGCATATGACATGAACAGTTTAGACACCATAATAATTACATAGCAAATATAGGATGTTAAAAATATATATACATTAGTAAATACACTTACCTATAAATAATCAGAAAAAAAAACTTTTCATGGAATATATCATTAATGAGGCAACATACTGATTAGTTTCAAATTTAGAATAATTTGCATTTGTGATGATATTATTTAAACTATTAACTACATTATTTTTATGCATATGCATTAAAATTCAATATTGTGCTATGGTAAAACTATCTAAAAATCAAACAAAAGTTTTGAAATTAAAAAAATAGCATTTTACATACTTTGAATGTTAAAATCTTTATGAAAATAATTTAAACGAATAACGTAAATAAATAAATAATTTTTCTTCAAATAATAGTTATATGAACAATTAAACACGTTCATAAAATGTATGTAGTATAAAAAATTACAAGGATATACATGCACAGTGAATAAAATACGAATCGATAATTGAATATTTAAATAAATAAAACAGAACAATATAAAAAGTAAACATTAATTTAATTGGCCTTAAATTTCTTCATTTTTCGGTTATCCTTCACGGTTAAAATTTTTTCACTGCGCTTTTTTGAATAATTATTTAAGCATGTTCCCAAATGTAACGAATACTTTTTTAAAATATGAAAATGCAGGAATGTTACAATTTACGCAAGGTGAATGAAACGAATGCAAGACATTCCACAACTCGTGTAATTCCAGATACGCTTCTGTTATGCTTGTAAAGCAAGATAATTGGCAATGAACTTTAAGAAACTTCGATTCGAATATTTTCGATATTAACAAATTAAAAATGAAATATTGCGTTTAAATGACTTTCATAACAATATCTGTGGGCATTTTTAAACCTCCTCTATCCAGAAGTCTCAAAAATTTTTTACCTTCGATATTTTCCGAGTCGAAATTAATCTGCTTATCTAAAACAAATGTATGCTTGCAATCTAAACATTCGAATTTTATATTATGCACACAATATATATATATATATATATATATATATCTACCTATATACATTAAAGCTTGATACTCTTCTATTGAAATATCATCTGGTTTATTTCTAATGTTTAATATTTCATTGAAATCTGTAATATCTACTTTAACATGTGAAATATCTCACCTGAATGATTTGAAATTAAATTTTTTAGTGAGATAGTACCATATTTATCTGAGTGCAAAGTTTACACACTTTTAAGGCGCAACTTTTTTTCAGCTTGCAAAATTTCCTGCACAGTGACATGATAATTTGCTTCAGACATTTGTCTGTATTGCCCAAATCTGGCTTCTAAGTTATCAGTTTGGAACTTTCCAGTTAAAACATATTTGAAATTCTGCTCCGTCAAAAGATACTTTATTAGTTCTGGGATGGTATTTACCGTATGCCTCAAAGCAAAAAATGTGTTTCCTCACTTAAACAACCTTCCCGTTTATTTTGTGTGTTTTAAATTTTTCCAGCAGTCCAGCTACTGAACAAATTTTGAAAAAAAGTGAATCTATCATCATCCATTGATGAAAAAGGAACACTGATTTTCAATTTAAGATTTTGACCCTTTTTTTAGTTGGACTTTTAATATTCATTATTTGCCAGAAATCTAAAATATGTTTGATGAATATTGCAGTGTCCCTAAACATTTCTGGGTAGCCTAATTTATCTTTTAATATATTAAGTGCAGTCACATTGCTTTCTTCAAAAATTTTTAAAACTAATTTAACATTTTGTTTCTCAAAATTTTTTGGTTTTAAAGCTCTTAAACATAATTTAGGAGCTAATTTAACAATAATGTTCATTTCTTCGTTATAAATTTTAAATAATGATGAAAAAGATGCTTTTCGGATTTGAGAAAATTTTGAAGGATCAGGATACATTAAAGAAGAATCAGCATCTTTCTGATTTAACCAATTATTTCGTATAGATTTGATAAGATGTACTGAATCAAAAATAAGATGTAATTTTTTTGCATTATTAGCTGGATTCTGAATAACACTCTTTATGGTACCATTACACAATTTAGAAAAACAATTTCTATTTACTCTGTTATTATCACTTACAATGCAAACATCTGAAAAACCTACCTTTTCAATTAGTGACAAAATTTCTAAAGTCATAGAATGCAAGTCTTCAGCATTCATGTTCTTTACAGGATTCAATGATACTATTTCTTTATTTTTACTCAATAAAGAAGAGTATAGAAGACATTGAATCGTAATAGATGCTTCTCCTTTCTCAGTAAATCCAATTATTTTATTACATTTATATGTAACCGCTGATTTGATGAGAATTTCATCAATTTGTAATATTACCTGTTTCTCATGGTCTTTCAGTTCTTTACACCTACCTCGTAGATAATTTTCATTAGCCAGAGTTGACAAACCTGGAGTAACATTTAATCCAGATGCAACTCTCTGTAATTGTCTCACACTTGTGGAAGAATTATATTCCCCTTATCTCATGTGGTAGATTTAATGTGTACATGCAGAAAGAAAAAACCATTAAATTACTGCTATACTTACGGCTATGTTTATTCAAATTTAATAATTTCATTTGCACTAAAATAAAATTTGCTGCCTCGAAATTTTCAGCATTACAGTTTTGAATATATTTTTCCCATGATTGAATAGTCATAACATGATGAGGAGCAGAATTAATGGAAGAGATTTCTTCAAAGACATTTACTGTGTTAAGAATATTTAACAATTCGCTGAAACATGTTAACCTAGGAGGATTATTAAGAATTTTTCCAACAGAAGGTATATTTAATTCACGATAATTATTAAATATAACAATAGAGAGATCTGTATTTAATTTCAGGGATTTTAAAATAGGACAATTTTCGCAATTCATAAAAAGAAAAATGTTATGCAACTTTCACAATCATGTTTTAGAACATTATTTTTAGATAAGAAATCAGATATGGGATTTTCTCGCATTAGCAGATTTTCTTTTAAACATTCAAAACTGGTAATTTCGTCTTTCTTAATGAAATTAGTAAACAATTGTTCGACTAATTGTTTCATTTTTTCCTTTTGTTGAATTGTCACCGAGCGTTCTTTAATTTTTTCATTCAAGTAAGATGGACAACCAGGGAAAATGCAAGGATATGCATTCACTGATAATTTTGGATACACTCTAGGTATTTCTACAACAATACCAGTCTTGTCTGTAATTTTATCTTTTCTTACAATGAAAGATTCAGGGAAACGTTTAATGCACACTACACTATTGTTAGTATTTTTAAAATCTCTAGGAATTTTCTTTTTCCAAGTTTGTAACAACTGCTCATCTTTTGGGAAACGAAACACAGAAACGTACGGCTGCCCCGGTTTATTAAAGAAACAATTTGGTACACAACAGTAACGAGGCATTATTATGAAATGTGTACAGCTTTAGGTTAAGTTATTAATAATATTTTTCAGTTAATTAAGATTTGACAGAATAAACAAAACACTAATTTTACATTTAAGCACTAATTTCTCTTATAAAACAAAATATCTTTTTTTACAAATAATCAAGGATGTTGGCATATATGCGTCAGTTTATTATATCGTGTTCTCAAGACTCAAAAGAATAAAAATTCAATGACAAGAATAATACAAATATTGTACCTTTTTCTTTTTTGCTTAATAAAGAAATCCTGATTAATCCTTTTTGCAGAAAATCCAGTCAATTTATCCTGAGTAATGAATATAATTACACGTGGGAACCTATCAACTTTGTCAGCATACAAGATGGAATTGGGAATGTAATCGTTTCTCCCGCCAAATTCGTCCCTCCTTTGATCACGTGACATGTTTCAGGTCAGTCCTGTGTCAGGGCTTACTCTCTTCTAGATAGCTTTGGTTTGACTTACACAGTGCGGCAAATGTTTTAAGACTCGTCCCAGAGCTCAGGCTGTATGGGCGGCATGAGTGCAAATGCGCATGCGTCATAATATCCATGGTCTGCTGACACACTTCGAACAAGTTATTGGCATTTGGTTAAGTAGCTGAGAGAAGACGAGAGTTCATTTTAGAAGTGATTTTTTTTCATGTTGATTTTTTAAAACGGAGTAAAGATCTGTTATCAAAATTTGGTAAAATTGCTTTGGAAACATACTAACTAATGCAAGAAGTTTACGGTGATTTTTGTTTAAGTATATCAAACGTTTTTATGTCGCACAAACGTTTTTTAGATGGAAGAGATGCGGGGTAGAAGATGATCAGCGTAGTGGAAGACCAATTTCATCCAGAACACCTGAAATTATTGAGAAAGTACGAAATTTCGTATCAAATGATCACTGTACGCCATTAAGAATGAAGACAGACTCCTTAAACATCAACAAAGAAACAATTCGAACCATCCTGCATGAAGATTTGGGCAAAACACACAAAAGTGTGTGCTGAATTTGTTCCACACACTTTATCCCCGGAACAAAAAGCAATGAGAAGTGCACATTGCAAGAGCATCGCTGAAAATGTTACAGGTGATGAAACATTGTGTTTCCAATATGACCTTTAAACAAAACGACAAAGTGCGGAATAAAAGTTAGAATTTCATCGCAAACGAAAAAAAAAAAAATTCCATCTAAAATCAAAACAATGCATATAACATTCTTCGATGTGATAGGGGTATTATCAACAAAGAATTTGTTCCAAGTGGACAAACAATTACAGGTCAGTACTACTTAGCTGTTTTAAAGCGTTTGAAGGCCAGAATTCATCCAGAATATCGGACTGAAAACAATTGGTGTTTGCTCTACGACAATGCACCTGGTCACACCTCCCTTGTTGTTCGTCGATTTTTGGCAAAAAATAATGTCTGTATGTTGAACCATCTACCGTATTCACCTTATTTAGCCCCCTGTGACTACTCCTTGTTCCCCAAACGAAAAATGAAATAAAAAGGGTGTTATTTTGAGGATGTTTCGACCTTACAAGTAGCTTCGACGCATGCTTTACAGGCCATTCCACAAATTGATTTACAACAGGCGTTCGATTCCTTAATAAATCGTTATAACAAGTGCATTGAAGCCGGAGGGCCCTATTTTGAATAAAAAACCAAGACAGAACTTAATTTCTTGTTTCCATCTCCTTTTACGGTCTTAAAACTTTTTTGCCGCACTGTGTATTTTATATTAAAATATGTTCTGATGTTAAAAACATCTGAAATGCACAAAATATGAAAAATATACATGTTTGATTGATTAGCTATATATTAAATGATTGTTAGAATAAAATTGTCCGTAAAAAATTATTCAACATCTCTCAAACCCAATAATGAAAATTTAAATAATAGCTATCAAACAGTTAATTAATTAAAGAAACAACAACAATGAAAATTACAGTCGTTTTACAAATTAGTTTCCCATTGAAGTTTAATAACATGAGTTCTTTTGACAGCAGACTTTATAATTTATATGCAGTCAAAGGAATACATCTAAGCTGGAATGCTTGCTTTGTATTCTATTAATTACCACACGACATCACTCGAGAAATTTAAGATTCCGTTTCATACAATAAGTCGTACTTGCAGAATTTCACGTAATATATTCTTCGTAAAATCAGGATTCGAACTCATGACTAATCTACTAAACAGTGGCCCGTTAAAAATGGATAAAAGCTGTTGAAATACCATGCACGAAATAAAAAAAATTGATGCTAAAACTAAATATTACGTAAAATTTCTCCTAAAATATAAATTTTTACACACATATGTGTGTTACAGAAAAAATTCCTGAATTGTATTTTTTTTATTTATATAAAAGAAAGTAGAAAATAAAAAGAGGACTGATTTTAAAGGAATTAAAACAACAACAACTAAACTTTATAAAATGAGTAGTTTCATTGAATTGAATAAATTGTCTGATTTGAACATAAGAAATTGTATTAAAATTTTTTTTAATTTCATATGAATTTCATAAAACCTTATTAATAATTTAATTAGGGCGTGGGTAGCCTAGTGGTCGATGCCCGATGTCACCAAATACCCTCCGAGTACACGCTCATTAAATCAGTGGATCCGAGGGCTGAATCACGAGTGCAGGGGACTGGAGAATATTTCCCTCCCCTTCAGTTCCATGCCTAAATTGTGGAGGTGGGGATCGGTGGTGTCGCCATCTATCGTCCCTTCGGGGAATTTCACCGAGATAATTCGTACTGTCACCTGTATGGTGCTCAAGGCCAAGGCCAACGACAGGCGTACTTCTAGCCCCTTGCCACGATGTATTTCGTGGGCCTTGATCTAACTACGTCAGACAGGTGGCATTAGAAGCAACAATAATTTGATTTCATATAATTATTCCAATAAGCAAATGGTTAAAAATTCGCATTGTTTTTAATGTAGCAGTTAGAAATCAAATAATAGATAGAATGTTTTTCGACATAATGAACTTACTTAATCAAACCAATACTTAAATTAAGTCTGAATAAATTAATTTGTATTTAATGCTTAAGAAAATGATGTATGGAAAAGGCAGATTCTGCCTCCAAGATGTATACAAAATATATGTAGGGAGAGACATTATAATTAACTTGGATAGTTAAATAGTAAGTATTAACGATACATATTCAATCTTGAGTTTCTCGGTATAAATAATCTTGTAGAATAAAAATTTTAAATGTATGAATTTCCTTTTTTCATATTTTGTATAAAAATTACATCTTTCAATTAAAGGGTGCATTACTTCACTGAGGACGTGGTAACTACAGGCCATTTTCTAATTCAATTAAATTATTATTGAAAAACCTTAACACGTTCACCTGATCAAATAGTAAAATTCCAGATCAATATCAAATAGCAATACAACCAGTCAGTATAAATTCTAATTGTTAAAAATAATTAACTAAATTTAGTTTTTAAAATAAATATGTTATAGGATATATATTTATAATTATTATACATTTATTAAATAAATTATATATAATTTATTATGTTGTAGAAAATAAATATTGTATAATGTAAAGGGGTAAAAATAATCTAAAGGTAATTTTATTAAAATCGTTCAAGCATATATATATATATATATATATGTATATACTTGAATTCAAATGTGATTGATGGATGCTTTTCTCTCGTTTGTAGAGAATTAGGCTATATATATAATAAAGGGATTTTCTTTTCTTTCTTAACTTTTGTTTTACACCAGCAAAACAGAGGATTTATTATAAATATATATACACATGTCGAATATCCATTTATATGCATATGCGTGCGCATGCGGAAGGGGAGAACTCCCGAATACGGCTACCGGTCATGATTAAGACTGCTATGTTTCAATTGGTATTTTTTAACAGACGTGTTTTTAATAATAAGTAGAGCCAGAAGTCTAAGGGCCCTATCACATGTACATTTCCCGGGCAACTTTTTCGTCCAATTTTTTTGCCTAATCTAAAGGGGGGAGGGGTTGCTGTAAACAAGACGACATGCTCTGATGTCAGCCATGCTTTATCTCCACATTGAAAAATTACTCGTCGATTTTGGAAGGACGCTTCCCTTGGGTGCCTTTCTTCCTGATTATCAGTGTGATCTAGAGGTGTGGGAATAAATGAAGATCTAGAAGCTGCCATGATCTTAATGAGACTTTATTAAGATCTTAAACTTAAACCTCTAACTGATTAGATAATAATAACATATGTGAGAGAATCTACGGTGGTTAAACACACAATATATATAATATCGAAATAGCGTAACTCGGACCACTATCAATAACTAACTCGTCTAAGCTCAATAACACTGCTACCACAGATCCGAATATTAAATAGTCACTCCTACCTTAATGTCAAATGAAGTAGTGATCAATCTGATCCTAGTTGGAAGTTGCGGTTCACTGGAGTGCAGTGGTATGCACCTTGACCTAAGGGCTCTCTGACACAGATAACTTCTGTTGGCTGTCACTTAGCTTTTCAAAAACTCTTCACACTTGAATCACGAACTATCATAACATTCCCCAAATTGCCACACCGCTTACTCTAACTTCTGATATTTAGAAGCTTCCTAATTTGCATCTTTCCTTCAAGCTTCACTTCTTAGGTTTGGTTGGAAAAGAGTTGCCATTAATTCTAGCCCCAAAGAACCCAAAGGACATGTTAATGAAAAGGCGCGTGAGCCCTTCACACCCCTCCAAGAAGCAAAACGTGATTTATTCGAGGATCTTAATGGCACTTAAGAAATTACGTGCCTAAATTTTTTTTTTTTGTACTTCTGACTGACTTTCAATACTCTACTTAAATTTTAACACTTCGAATAGTCATTTTTACCATTAACTTCCAATATTCAACTTAAACTTTAATTTTCACTATTTATCTTAACTTTAATTTTTAATATTAAATTTGAATTCTCGACAACCACAATAAATTTTACTCAATTAACTAGACCAACATTATCAGTTATGTATTTTAATCACGGTAGATTATTTTTTACATAATAAATGGGCGTGCCCTATTCAGGCAACGAGCCCGGGGAAAAACCATATACGTTTTAGCTGGAAAAACCAAGGTCACACACCCCTTAACTAACTTAAGTCTACTTAATGCTACTTAAAAACTGTTACAATCTTCTTCTGTATAACATGTCATTTCCATCTTGTCGGATTTACAATGTTGTCTAACAAAAAATCTGCTTCTTTTCAACAATTCAAGGTCAGCCACCCTGAAATAAAAACTCTTTAAATCACGTGGAATAACAAATTTTTACATAATACCATTACATTTTACAATTTCCATACTTTATATACTATCTTTAAATTACAACTAATTTTCATACATACACCTTATCTCTGGTTTTTTTTAGATAAACTTTCCCTCTAATCACGCTGCATTGTTAGTGTTATTGGTAATAATCTGTCTACGCCACGTTCCCCCAAACCAGATGTATACTAATATTATAATCAATATAACACTATATATATATACATTATACAATTACAAAAATTCTTTCAATAAACTATTAAAACAAACAACCAAAGGAATTGTCGCATCTCAGCGAAGTCATACGTAGAAGTAAACAAATGCATATTTACAATTGTTTTCTCCATAATTTTGAAAAAAATTTTACAAGTGAAAAGCTTATTTTTCATCTTCTAGAAAAATGCACTCATTGTAGTGTCAACTTTTGCTTAGCGAGATAAATTTTAAATAAATGACCATGACTTGATTCTTCGCAATAATTCTTCCGACCACTTGTTCGGAAGAATATAAAATGAAACGATACACACAACCTGATTTTTATGACTTGTAGTTGACGTCTCCTACTAGAACCCCCGGGAGATGGATCTGTTGCTGCTCGCTCCTCCTTTCCTCTCGTGGCAATTCTGTTGTTGACCACTTCTGCTTCTGGTATTTCTGCTGCTTGACCTTATTTGCTCTTCGATGTACTGATGTTCCCGTCTTCTTCTGGCTCGAACTGGTCTTCCTTGTTGTGTCCTCTTCTCTTTGGTTGGTCGGGACGCCACTTTTGTTACTCTTCTTAATCTGAGGTTGTACCCACTGGTACTGGGCATTACTGTTTCCTCTGTTCTGACTTTCTTACTAAATCCTGGTAAATCATTAGTAGTGTTGGACGACAAAGTTCTTTTAACAACTCTATGGCCTATACCCTTTCTAATCTTCCTCTCTGGTCCTCTAGACCCCGAGTCAAGCGATCGTTTATACTCCAGAGTCTCTTTCCTACCCTTTTTAAGTTTTCTACCGGGTTCTGACCAAGAGCCAGGTGGTGATCTGATAAGTGGTCCGCGCCTATTGGTCTTACCTGTGTGTCTCTCACCCTGATCTTTCTTAAAACTTATCCCTTTTTCCTCAAACTCACGCTTTACACCGGACCCTTTCTTCCTACCATACTGTGACTCATTTGATTTCCGTTGTACACTTTCAAAACTACTCGATTTATGGCGTGAACTATTGCTATCTGAACTATCAGTTCTTATCTCCATCTCGTCACTTTTCCTATGATGATATATTCTAACTTGATCGATATTGACCGTTAACCTTTTTCCCGATCTCCATATTACTAAATTATTATTTTTTACTTCTAACACTCTATACGGACCTTCAAATTTTGGTTTAAATTTAGCTACCACTTTCTTTGTTGCTGAATGCGTTTTAGGATGCGTTTTTATCAAGACCCAGGCGCGCTTGCGTCTATTATAATATTTCTCTCACTTTTCATGCTTAGCCTTTGTGTTTCGTCTAGTTTCATCAAACAATCTCTCAATATCCCTTAATGCAAATTCGGTTCCGTCCGATACCATCACTAATTTCTGAAATGGAATAATCAACTTTCGACCTAAAAATAATTCTGCAGGGGTTTTTCGCGTCGTTTCATTCACTGCTGTACGAATAGCATAAGCAAACTCACGTAAGAACTGGTCTCATGTATCATGTTGATCATTCACATAATTTGCAATCATTTGCACAAGATCGCAATTCACGTGTTTGGTTCTATTTGCCTGAGGTCTGATACAACAGTCTTCACATGCCTTATGCCTAATCTATTACTTAAATGTTCAAAAATAAAGGATATAAATTGGGGACCATTATCACTTATTAATTTTACTGCAGTTCCATAACGCGATATATAATTATCAAAAAAGTATCCGCTATTACCCGAGCCTTTTTAAGGAGTATGATTTCAGCCCACTTGCTGAAATGATCCGTAATTACTAAAACATATCGGTTACGTCTCACTCTCGACGCAGGGTACGTACCTAACAAATCTAACTTAACTATGTCATTTGGATAATTTGATATAATTCGAATTAATTGACCAGCTGGTAACGCGTTTTTATAATTATTAACTTGGCACATGTGGCATGTAGAGACATATTGATCGATAAATTTTCTCATATAGGGGAAATAACAAACGTCCCTTATTTTATGGTAAATCTTAAGGCGTCATAAATGACCTGCTATGGGCTTGTCGTGAAATTCTCTCATTATTTCATTCCTTAAAGACTTTGGAATGTATACTCGCATTTCATATAGCGACGTTGCGTATTTCGCATAAAACAACAAGCCCTTGATTAAACAGAAATCGCGGGACCAATTCTGACATATTGTCACATTAACCGAGCTATCATCTGGGTTTTCCAGATATCTATAGATATGACCTAATTCCGAATCCTTTCTTTGCTCTTCGATTAACTGTTCTCGTGACGAAAGTACCCAAATCCTTGATTATTGCACAATTAACTTTTTCCCCTATTATACTTTCAACCGGGTTCCTCGACAAAACGTCAGCCACCGCATTTTGAGTTCCAGGACGATGTTCCCATTCTATACTAAATTCTGCTAGTTTTAGAACCCATCGGATCATTCTACTGGACAAATTTTTACCTTGTGTTAAACGCGTCAATGCATCGTGATCCGTTATAACTTTAATCGACAGTGAACCTAAATATGTTCTGAATTTATTCAGAGCCCAAACTGCTGCTAAATACTCCCTCTCCGTTATAGTGTAATTCCTCTCCCCACTACTAAGCATGCGATAAGCAAATATAACTAGTCTCTGTTCCTGATTTAAAACCGCTCCTACATCTATTGAACTGGCATCTGTAAATAACTCGAAAGATTTTTTGAAATTTTAAAACAATTTTAAAACTGGCGCTTTCGTTATCGCCGCCTTGACCACTTCCAATGCCTTCTGCGAATCTATTGACCAACAAAATTTCTTGAGCTTTCGTTTAAGATTATAAAGGGGCTCGCATAGATCAGTATAATTCTTAATAAATTTCGAGTACCACTGGGACATAACTAAAAATTTGGATACCTCTTTAGAATTTCATGGTGGTTTCATCTCAACTGTAGCTCGAACCTTTGTCTCGTTCGTTTTATTTCCTTCCTTACTAATAATCAAATCTAAATATTTCAATTCATGACAACCAAATTTGCATTTATCCTTGTTTAACGTTAACCCTGCCTCTTGTAATAATCGAAAAACTTCCCTTAGATGTTCAACATGGTGAGTGAACGATGGAGAGGATATGATAACATCATCCATGTACACACTCACAAACTTCCATATCACCGGTTTTAAAATGAGGTCTATGGCCTTCTGAAAATTGGGAGCTGCCCCTGACAACCCAAATGGCATACACCTAAATGCGTAGGTGCCATTCTTCGTCACAAACGCAGTCTTAGCTATATCACTAGGATTTACTGCCAGTTGAAAGTACCCCGATTTGAGATCCAGAGCCGACATAATCGTCGTATGGGGTACATTCATTATTAAATCACCTATTAAGGGTAAGGAATAACGGGGACACTTTGTAATAGAATTAAGTTTCCGATAGTCGACAGCAAATCTATACGCTTCCGGATTATCTGGCGGTAACCCATTATTTTTTGTACATAACACAACTGTTGACACGTATGGGGATTGAATCGAAATTATGGTTCCCTCTTTCAACATTTTCTCTACATGATAATCACGTATCGCTTGTTTCACCCTATCATAACGATACGGCCGAGAAACAACACTGGTGGTTTATCTCCCGTGTCAATTTCATGATATAAAACATGTGTAAGCCCCTGTTTATCTGAAAATAATCCCTTAAAACTATTAAACAAATCCCGCAACTCCTGTTTCTGTTTTTCCTCCAACTTTGTCTTAGAAAGATCTATTTCTATATTTCCTTCCTCAATCGTTTTAACCACTGTATCAATTTACGAATCGGGAATCGCCAACGATTTTCGATCAAAGTCCTAAATAATCTTTGATCCACTTATGAAATCCACCCCGAGAATACATGGGTATTCTAAATCTGCCAACACATGAAACAAACAAGGTTTTTTAAACTCCCTAACACGAACATTAAATTCCACAATTTCTACATTCTGACATTTAGCTCCCTGTGCCGTGATCACCTGAGCACGTGATTTTTTTACTTGCTTATAAGAAAAAATATTTTCGGTATGTCTCCTCCGAACTAAATGACTTCTCCTCACCTGTGTCCCATAACGCTTTTGTAAAAGTATCATTTAACAAAATAGGAACATATGGGAATTCCACTGAAGACATGCATATCGCAAAAAGTTTAATCGGTACTTCATTTGCCGACTGAGTCTGATCATTTTGATTATTACTAACTTTCAAAACATTTAATCGATATGAGTCGAAGAGATGTGACCATTAGAAGATACTGGTAAGAATGGGTGAACAGTAGCATATTTCAGCGTCATGATGGTAGCGGTCGACATAGGGCCACAGCAGATCGGGAGGCCAGTTTGATTGTCAGATCAGCTATCACAACACCTGATTCAACATTATCAACCATCAGACGGGTGAACCGCACACTAGTGTCCACCATGACCATTCACAGACGGCTGGTAGAGCGAAGTTTTTGCTTGTATCGACCACTACGCCACCTGACACTTACGCCTGCATATTGTCCAGCCAGATTACAGTGGTGCTTGACTCAATCAGGTTGGAATCATGCGGACTGAGGTCATATAGTGTTTAGCGACTAATCTCGCTTCCATCTGTTTCCTGACGATCGTCGAAGACGTGTCAGGAGACACCCAGGGCAACGTGCTGATTCTGCTTTCACTATTGCACGCCACACAGGCCTTCAACTAGGAGTTATTGTCTGGGGCGCCATTTCTTTTGACAGCCTACCCCTTTGGTCGTCACTAGAGCACACTTACAGCACAGCGGTACGTCGACGACATTCTGAGAACTGTTTTGCTACCGTTCCTTTTGTAGTACCCTGGTCTTATTTTTCAGCAAGATAATGCCAGACAACATACGGCACGTGTTGCTATGAACTGTCTTACAGCTTGTCAAACACTTCCTTGGCCATTCAAATCGCTAGATCTCTCTCTCCAATCGATCATGTCTAGGATATGATGTTAAGGCGACTGCATCTACCAAGGAAAGTTGAGGACCTGGACCGAGAATTGGAGCGAATTTGGCAAGAAATACCGCAGGAGACCATCAGTGTGATTTATCTCTCTATGTCACGTCTCGTAGGAACTTGCATCCAGGATAGAGGTGGGTCAACACCTTATTGAGCTCGTTACTTTGTAACTATGTAACTCTGAAATAAACCATTCAATTTTTCTGAAATTTTAATCATTTTTTATTCTGTGCATAATCTTCCTACCCACCAATTTTTGTCTCTATCAGACAACTCGTTCTTGGTGCGTCGTTTTTTTTGTTGTTGTTGGGGTTATAGAGTGTATATTAAAACTCACAATATTTAAAAACAGTGTCATTTATTAACAACCAGCATAAACCAGAATTTGGCGTATTTTCAATGTGTTGTGGAATTTGGCTTCATCATCTCTGTAAGCGATAAATAATTGGGTGCTAGTCATTTATTCTTCAATTGCTTGTAAAACCTTGGTCGAGATGTATACTAATAGTTTAAAGTCATGAGAAGAATGTATGCATGTTAGCTTGTCGTCACTCGAAATTCTCGCGTCGGCGTGGTGTAGAAGTTAGGAGAGAGAATGCCAATTTAGGTGCACTTGACTGTGGTTCAGAATTACGAGATCCGTTACCATAGCTCTCGAATTACTTTAGAGTGCGACGTTAATAAACGCTCTCTCATTCGACACTATTTTGTGACCATGACCACTAGGCTACTACGGTCCCTAGTTGTCCGTTAAATATTTGTGCTAACAAGGGGAAGGCAAGGTCTTGGAGTCATGGATTGAGTTCAAATATTGTAGGATGGTAGAATTAGTTTCCATGGTGATGAAGATTTAGAGTTATAAGGGCCACTAGATAATATTTTAGATATTTGCAATTGAAGATGAAATTCACTCGAAATACAAAGCACCAGATACCTATGCAGCAGTACTACACTAATTCGATGCGCGAGATGCTTTTCGAAATTATTTTTTATTTGCTTTTATGAAAAGTTTCTTCATCGTACGGACAATGAAGGGTAAAAAAGAAGCCAGTGATATTTTTATACTAATTTCGTTAATCTGATAAATCATTTATTTATTGTTTCCTTTCACAATTTATTGCTTCCTGGCACGATTAACTAGCAGTTAAAGGGCTTTTCTCCTGTTCTTCTTGCGAAGTGCTTTTATTGTTTTGTAATAAGTATTATTCTGCTCTTGTGACGAATGATAATGACAAATAAAACTCTTATAAGGTTTCTAATCATTAAAGAGATTTCATTTCCAATTTATTTAAGCTCTATTATGTAACTCTTTATATGTAAAAATAGACATAAAATAAAAAAAAAAGGTTATTCATCCTCCACACAGACTCGAACCTTGCTTCTAACGACGTGGAACATTGATCTGTTGCTGCTACGCTAAGTCCATTACGTGGAATCGTTTGCTACAGAACTGAATTTAAGGCTGTTTTCAGTTAATGTTAAAGAATATGACCCGAACATTTTTTCAGATATAAAAGAAATGAAAAATTAATATGATATTCTGGCTTCCCTATTCTTGAGAGAGCAGCATTTTTTTTTATCATACTCCCATTTCTCTGGTTTTTCGCATTTTTTATCCAATACCATAATGTTAAATGGGCTTTGCCTTCATGTATTCAAACAAAAAAAAAAAGTATTCACGGAATATTTTGAAATTTTTGGAAACACTACATTGTTAACAGAAGGTACGAGTTATAATATTGCAAATTTCTATGGAAATTGGGTCAATTTTTTTCTGAAAATGCTCTTCACGTTTAGTTAGAGCTCTCGTACTTTTACCGAAGACAGCCTTAACGAGTGAATTGCTTCTTCAATTGAAAGTATCTAAAAAATTATAGAGTAATGGCCCCTATATAACCCTATATCTTCATCAACAAGGAAACTAAATATATCCTCCTACAAAATTTGAACTAAATCTATGACCCCAAGACCCTCCTTGTAATAGGAAAATTTCAGGAAATGTATGTTAAAAAGGTTATGCAATGAGGAGTTACCATTACTTTTCCTTACCAAATTCTCTTTTTTACAGCAAGCAACCGTAATAGGCGAAGAATCGTAGTAGCTAGCCGAGTGATCATGGGTTCGAGTCATGATTCCACTGAAAGCATATCAAGTAGCGGTAACTTCAAATATGTTGTGTTTCTTATGTAGGCGCAATGTAGCACACAATTTGCAGAGTGGTGCTTTACTGCAAATGTCATCCTCTTCACACGAGACCAAAATTACGAGATCGATCTTATTAGTGCCTCTGCTGATTGATGGATTTATTATTAATTAGGTCAATTATAATTAATAGCAGAGAAAAATAAACCATGTAAGTTTGATAACTTAATATCAATACATTTGAAACAATACGATTTTTATTGTGGTTCATAATTTACGTTTGGAATAATATGGAATAATTTTATTTCTTTAAAATACTTTTAACTATGTATTTTTCTAACAAAAAGTAAGTCAATTGCTTTAATAATGTATTTATGTGTGTACATTTGTATATATATATATATATATATACATTTTAATGCAAACATTTTTAATGCTTGCTTAACTTAGAATCTTAGCAAAATATTTCTATTTATTTTTCTGAATTATATATTAGTTACGATTAGCGAATTATATATTAGTTACGATATGTACTTATATAAAATCACCTACACCATGTCGCGGGTGAAGTAAGAGACAGCGAATAATCAGCCATTTAGTAAAATCAATACGTTCCTTTTATCTACAAGTTACTATCAAGAAACTTCATAGGTTGAGGGAGCGATTAACTTTATCGCTATCCTAAATTTCAAAGACAAATAATTAAATCAATTATCTTGCTTACGATCCAATGTAACGGCACTAGTCAGGGCTCGACCAGTATAACTGGATAACCCGAACTAAAGATCCTCTTCAGAAACTCCGAGGACTTCAGATATTGACTTTGATAATCTAACTACAATATAACGGCTAACCTCTACATTCACTTTCCTAAAGTTTAATTAGTATTCAAATTAACATAAATCGCAGTTTCTCTACGGGATGCGATTTTGTAAACATAAAGTAGTTAAGAAATATCCCCCCCCCCGAGGGTTAGTAAAAAAAAAGGCGTGGATAGAATCCTTCACAATCAGGGATCGACAAACCATGATTCATTGCGCTTCCTGCTCTTCGGACTTCTACATCTACGCATTATTAAAAAATGTCTACTTAAAATTGTTTTCTTTTTCCTTTATAGTTATCTATTGAAATCAGTGGCGATCACTGGAATTTTTCAAGGGGAGGGTGATCGAGGGTCGAAAGTTCAACATTCTCGTATTATATCCCAATACGCCGCCAAACATATTCTTTTGATTTTGTAGATTGTCGGGAACAAAAAACAGTGAAAAATAAATTATTGAATAAGCAATTAGCATTAGTCAATAAAATAAATACTCAATTCAATTTTTCGTATTGTATTCATAAGATTATAATCAGTAAAAAAAAAAAAAAAAAAAAAAGGGTGATGAGGAAAAGTTCGAACCCGTGGGCCCTTTTCCCCATGAGTGCGCCACTGATTGAAAATACTTAACAGTATTTTTTCCTTGAGAAATTCGATTTGTTTTCTAGGCAGAAGCGACAGAGAGAGAGAGAGCTATAAAACAATTGCTTATAATCGAAACAATAATATTTGATACATGGAATAGTTTGCTTCTTACATTTGACATGACTTAAAAAAATTAATATTTTCAGTTCTCACAATGCTTATGCTGCTTGAAAATTTAATCATTTTGTCTTCATGCCATACTGTCTACGTACAGTAAATATATTTTTTAATTTGCTTTCCTTCATGGTGTTGCAATGTTATATAATGGCCAGCAGTATATATCTCTCCTTAAACTTCGTAATTATTTGAGAGAAAAACCTCAGAAAGAAGTTAAGAATTATTAAATAGTTGTTTTTATGAAGACACATTCAGCTGATTAACTCCTAAATGCACCCTTATTTTGAAAAAACCGGCAAAAAAAATTGATTTCTTTTTTCATTTAAGGAAACATATTTGAGAATTTTGTTTTGGTACAAAATAAAAAAAATAAATAAAATACATCAGAATTTATATTTTAAGTTTGGAGTTTGATCCACACATTGCGATAAGAGCTGAGTATTGCAATCTTTCTCGTACATCGACTTACACTGGTGTGCAAAACTTAAGCAACAGGTGGGTTTATTGCCATAACTTCACAAAAAATCATCTGAGAGACATGAAATTCTGAAATGAGGGAGAGTATTATGTACGTAAAGGATGACGAAAGCATCGGCGCTGAAAAAGGAATACAACGCATACTGTATGGAATCAAACAAAAACAAGCTTTATTGAACGCATGGTATCGTGACTCATGATTGTCTATCCAACAGGAAGAACAACAAGCAGATGTTCCTTAATATGGTATATGCCCTCCCCTTACTACAATGGTTGCTTTGCACCGTCTCCGCATACTCAGAACCAGCTGGTGCAACATTTCTTGAGGTAGGAGTGCCCATTCCTCAATCAACATCTGTTTGAGTTGTTGGTTGTACTCCGGATGATGTGAGCGTGTGGCAATACGTCTCCCCAAAGCATCCCACACATGTTCGATGGGATTTAAATCTG